>OZ018324.1:122690562-123235562 GCA_963969495.1 Ceratothoa steindachneri
TTCAACAAGATCCAAAGGAAGGAGCAAGGCCACCTTCTTCAGGCTTGAAGTCAAAAGCCCCTTGTTGGATGCACTTTTAGGCAGGTATCAACAAAAAATTTTAGCACCTCCAAGAGGGTGATAAATGTCAGCTGGCTGATGCATTCCACTCCAAGTTTTACCTTGAACTGTGGTTGGAGAATTATAACAAAATCTAGGTTGCCAAGGTGAGGAAAAGCTTGGAGAGTAAAGTTGATGAGACCTTGGGGAAGGACATAGGCAAAATGAGCAGCAATAGTGGAAGAAGCAACCACAAAAATGAGGAATATGACTTCTTCACTACTCTTGCCCAGCAACAAGAGAACCATAGGAGCCACAAGTCAATGAAGGCCAATTCACACAACTTGGTCAAGACAGGGCCAGAGACCAACTCCAAGAACTTCCTTACAGATGCTCTTTTCTTGGTAGAGCAAGTTTTTGTGGACTTGTTGATCAGGTTCAACACAGCCATTCCTTCTAGTGATCTCCTTTGGCAAGGACATCTTGAGGGCCAATAAAAACTTTCAGCTGTTACTTTTCATGAATAGGAACATGCATCTCATTGCTAAAATTTATAAGAATAGGGAAAGAAATATATAAATTATGTTTATTGTATATTGTCATTTTTTCAGGTTATTGTTTACCCTTTTGGGGGGGGCTATTTTTATCATTCATTTTTTTCTAGCTTAATACTAATATTGTTTCATTAAACTTGTCTGTTTTTTCTTCTTTTTTTTTTTTCCTTTATAATTTTGGCAATTTTTATATTTTATAATTTTGGCAGTATTGAGGTGGTTTTAGAGCAAAAGAATATTTTCGAAATTGTTTTATACTACTAAAAAAATTAAATATTAACAACCCTTTAGCATTAATTTCTGTTACATTTTAACAAATCAATGAAGTTAACTTTTTGGTTAATGGATTAACAACCAATAAAGATATTTTTTTGATTAACTGTTGCCACCTTTGTAAATAACTTCTTAAGGATTCTTAAACCCAAAAGACATCTAAAATACACTGTCTTCATTGGTTAATGATCAAATAGAAATCAATCTTGCAAATAGGTAATAAATAAACTCTATATTTGTTTTGATACTCAAGAGGTGATTTTATAATTCTTAACCCTAATAATTTCATAGTTTAGCAATATAAACACTGTTCATATCCAGACAAATAAGCTTCAATTATTGTAGAAATGTACATGGTTATAACTACAAGATTTACCTTCACCAAATAAGTGCAAATATAAATTTAACCTTAAAACTAGAACTAAACTGCATCAATGACAGGATTGGCTGGAATTCAATATCAAAATGGTTGGGCCTCTAAATATTATGGATTCAGACTGATAGCTTAACTAATCCAACAGTAGTTTGTATATAGACTCTTAACAATTGGACCCTAAGGGGCTCCAAGCATTGATCAATATAATCTCAATGATTACTCAAACAAAAGCCTCAAATGTGCCAGTAACCTTTTGTAGTCACAACAAAAAGTTTGCTGCAAATGATCTAATGCAAGAAAGAAAATTTTTGCCTGAGGAAACTAAGTTTGGATTCAAGCATGTTTTCTTTGTAGGAAAATACAAGGATAAATTTTTAAACAATTCAAGTAAATAGTTTATATATATATATTTTTTCAATCCTGTCAGAAATTGTGTATAATTTTCATGAAGACTATTAAAAAATTTCTAGTACTGATCCAACCCAGAGTACCAAATTGAATCATCTTCTGACACTTAATGGAACACTTGTGCAAGTGATACCACATTTTACCTTTGACTATGTCAAGAGCTGTCTTTGCAAAAGAAGAGCTGTCTAACCTCAGGGCAATCAAGGTTGAATGAGTGTTGAGCTTCCCTTGAGTTTATCCAGTGGTATTTGTCATGTTTGAGCTAGATAAGCTTCCTAAATTAGTGCATGCTAGATGGTATCACAGTCACATGAAAGCATTTAAGATCTTACTGTGGTGTTGGTATCACTGTCACTGCCAAAATGGGTCAACCCCAACTTTATTTGAACTGCTTTAAGGCTGTGCACTAAGGCCCCCCCCCATCCAATTTTTTCACCTATATTTTACTTCCACATGCCTCCTTATGTTCCTGGATTTAACAATAAACTCTCCATAAGGGGCGCAGCGATTTGCCTTCCTGGATGCCATGCTGATGGGACTCAGCACCCCATCCAGCCCCAGCTTAGCCTCTTCTCCTTTCAGACAGCCTGTATATTTCTCCTACTACCTCTACAACCTGTCCCACAACTTTCTTTGATTGGCTGCTATTTTCACAGGGTAGATGCTGACCTTCTTCACAGCCAACTATCCCAGATCGGGGCTGAGGGGGGAGGGGACAATGTTCCCTAACCCCTGAGCTTCAGTTTGGATGGTGGGTTTTTAAAAACTTGCTTCATACCCACCCATACCTTCTTCACATCCCTTCTCTTTCTCTCTTCACACTATCAACTTTACGCTGAGCCTAAGGTGGAACCGTCATGCTGAAGGGCTGCCAGGTCACCAGGCAGGAAGAGTAGCCTTGAATGGCGGCACCTGGCTCTGCTAGCCCTGTATGCACCCCTTGCAGAGCAGACTATTGCAAGGGGTGATGAGCGTTTGCTTCCCGCAGAAAGAATAGTGTCCTCATGTCTGATAATGCAAATCTACTCCATAATGGGCATGGCGAATTGCCAACCTGACTGCCATGCTTATGTGACTCAGCACCCTGTCAGTCCCCAGCTTAGCCTCTTCCCCTTCCTTCAAAACACTTTGTTTCCCCCGTTTCCTCGCTTTTCATACAACCTCTCCCACAACTTTCTCTGGTCAGCCTCCGGGCGCTGCGATTTGCCATCCTGGCCGCCGTGCTGACGGGATCCAGCGCTCCGTCCGGCCCCAGCTTAGCCTCTCTTCCTTCCTTCAGATAGCCTGTATTTCTCTCCTACCTTGTCGCTTTTCATACAACCTCTCCCACAACTTTCTCTGGTCAGCCTCTAATTTCACAGGGTAGATGCTGACCTTCCTCTCAGCCAACCGTCCCGCTGAGGGGGGAGGGGACAATGTTCCCTAACCCCTGAGCTCCGGTCTGGGGTGGCTGGTTTTTAACAACCTGCTTCATCCCCACCCATACCTTCATCACATCCCTTTTCCTCTCCTCTTCACATTCTATCAATTTTACGCTGTGTCCAAGGTGGAGCCGCCAGGCCACCAGGCGGGAGTGGTGGTCCAAAATGGCGGCGCCTGGCTCTGCCAGGCCTGTAAGCACCTCTTGCAGTGCGGGCAACTGCAAGAGGTGATGAGCTATTGCGTCCCGTAGCACAAATAGGGTCACCATGCCCCATGATGAAAATAAAAAAAAACAACAACCCCCAACTTCCCCAAGAACATCCACGGAGCCGCTCTCGGGCAGCTCCACCGAGGAAATGGAGGTCCTTCCCCCTTGTGCTTGCGCAGGGGACCCTCCATATTTCTCTAACTCGAGAGGAGGCTTACTCCTCTCCTTCGCCTACGGGTGAAGGGAACTCCCCCTCACCCCCTTTTCTGGAGGTGCTTTCGGGCACCTCCCCTTTTCCAGTGGCAGTCCCCTCTTTACTTTCCAAAGGGACTACCAAGAAAGCCAGCAGGCAGCCCATTGCCGACCGCCCTTCATGTAAGCTGCTCGGTAGGGCAAACCCCCTTAGGGGGGAGAGGGAAGCCAGGCCCCTTCGGTCGCTTCCCTCAAAAGACCTGCTGGCAAGAATATTAAACCTTGCCGGGGTCAAGGCCTGTGCCTCCCCACACAAGACTGGCGACACTGCCAAGGGGACCTGTGATGTCCTGGGAGGGGATGGCCAACGGGAGGCCCCTCCTGTGATCGGCATGGTCCTTGAGGAAACCCAGCCTCAGACGGTAGGGTCTTCCATGGGGGGCAATCCGAGCTAAGCGCCAAATACTGAACCCGAATGTGCCCCTATGCAAGGTCCTCCTCAAACGGCTGGGCATTCTGAGGCAGTACAAGGAGGAGAGGGATCTCCTCCGAATGGTGCCCCTGCGATGACTAGGACCTTCTCCATTTCGGAGAAGGACCTGGCTGAGGCCGGTCCATCTGGCTTAGGGGATTCTACCGGCGGAGGTGAGAAGCAGGTTCATTCCCTGCCCTCCTCTCCAAGAAAGAAAAAGACGAAGAAGACTCGGGGCTCCTCTCCATCCCTGGGGGCTACGGGGACGGATGGGTCTGCTGCCACTTTGGCAAGCGACCAAGCCAAGATCGGCACATCTGGCTCCTCTGCCCCCCCGGGTACGGAGCTCCTGACCATGACAAAGACCAAAAGTGCACAGGGCGGAGCCTCGATGACATCGGGGCCATTCATTCAGAGGTTACCTGGCGTTTTCGAGCCCGCTGGCTTCGAACGCTCCCTCGTTATTCACTCCACTGATGGCAGCATGTTGTCCAAGGGCAACATGATCCATCAGTGGAGAGGATTAGCTAGTGCAATTGGTAGAGAGCCGAAAGTAACCCGTTTTCGGACGGGAACCTTCTGCTGAATCCCGCCGAGGCGGCCAAGATAAGTGCTCTTCGGACACTTCATGGCACCCCGGTGAGTTTGACGCCGCTCTCGACCTTGAACTTTGTCAAAGGAGTAGTTTATGCGAGGGAACTCGTTGACTACTCCATTGAGGACATCACCCTAGAGCTGGACGACCATGGGACGGTCAAGGTCGAACGTGTGATGAGAAAACAGGGAGGGGCCTCGAGACCCACCCCTACACTCTTCGTCACGTTCGACTCTGACAAGCTCCCAAGTCGGTGCGTGCGTGTTACTGCCGCGGCGGTGCTATTACTGTCACCGCTTCGGCTATACGAATCGCTCATGTAGACGTGAGAAGTCAGGGTCACCCGAAGTCTGTGTAAATTGCTCCAAGGTCGCACACGATAAGTCCAAATCGTGTGTGGCCAATTTTGTCAATTCCGGAGAGCCGCACCCTGCTGCTTCGAAGCAATGTGGTGCATATCTCATTGAGAAAGAAATCCTCGCTGTTCAGGCCCAGGATCGACTCTCATTCCGCGAGGCTAAGGACTTGGTCCTGTTGCGCCCAGCTCTGCCTGGGACGTCATATGCCTCAATAGTTAGAAAGGCAGCCCTTCGGAGCCCTTCTTCGGGCTTTACCCAACCCGGGCGCTCCCCTGGCAAAGCTGGCGGCAAAATGGGTTCATACCCAGCCCTGGCTAAAACCAGGGCTCCCCCCTCTTCCCAGCGTGACCATTTCCCGTAAGGCGAAACAGCCACGCGCCTCCACCGAGTTGTTAGACTCACAGGAGGCAACACCCCTGAAGATGGTCGCTAGGCCATCTTCCGGGGTTCCTAAAGCTGTCCCCCGAAAGGAGGACAGCAACAAAGAAGCTTCGGCTCCTTCGCCCACGCCCCGAGGTGTGGCGAGTGGCTCGGAGACGTTGGTTCCTCGAAAAGAGGGCCCCCCGCCTCCGAAGCCGCAACGCCCGCCTAAGGTTTCGAGGCGGAGGGAGGAAAAGACTCGCATTGCGAGCCCAACCTCCCCCAATAAGTCCTCGAAGGCGTCAGCGGCTTCTGCGCTTTGTCCGGCCAACAGCGCCCAGGGTCTTGAATTCGAGGAGGGCCCCCGCGTCTCCTCCGAGCTAGGCGTGGAGGGCATATTCCTTCAATGGAATTGCCGTGGACTCCGGGCCAACTAGGAGGAGCTGCGGAGGCTCGTCTCGTCCCGTTCCCCGTTAGCTATCTTTTTGCAGGAGACCATGCTAGGCGCGTGCCCACTGCCTGCCCTCCCGGGGTATAAGGGTCTTGCGACCCCACCACCGCGGGATGGCCGGGCTGAGGGATGCGCGGTTTACACCCGACATGATGTTCTTTCTTTCTCTTTAGATACCTCCATTCAGGCAGTGGCTGTGCAGCTGCACCTGGATAGGAGGTATACTATCATTTCTGCGTACATTCCACCGTCAGCTGACTTTGACGAGGGGGACTTCCGTTGGGGCACGGTTGCCGAGGCTCTATCTCTTGCTTGGAGATCTGAACGGCAGGCATCCTCTCTGGGAAGATTACTCCATAAATCCCAGGGCACAAGTCCTTGCCGATCTGATCGAAGAGCTTGAGATGGGTGTCCTAAACGTGGATGAGTTTACGCATCACTGTCCGAGAACCACTTCATTTTCTGCCTTGACCTATCTTTGTGCTCTTCAGATTCAAAGCCTGATTTTGATTGGGGGGTGGTCGATGACCTCCATGGTAGTGATCACTTTCCCATTCAAATATCATTTTCAGGGCAACTGCTGCCTGAGAGACCACCTCGGTGGTGCATTTAAGGAAATGACTGAATTCTCTATCTCAGTCGAGGAGTTTAGGTCGGTAGATGAGGCCGTTGAGTTCTTCTCCGGCAACCTCATCGCCGTGGGTCTGACTACTATTCCTAGGAAGTTTGGCCGTTTTGCACGCCGACCACTCCCATGGTGGTCAGCCGAGTGTGAGACGGCCCTCAAACAGAAGCGTTATGCCTACATGCACTATAAGCGCCGCCCGAACGATTTCACTGTCGCTAAATTTCGTCGGGCTAGGGCTAGGTTGCGGTATATTTCGAAGCACGCCCGGCTCTTCTTGGCGGGCATACGTGTCTTCACTTAACGGGAAGACCGCTTTAACTGAGGTGTGGAAGCGATTCAAAAGGATTCGGGGCAAGTTCTTGCAGGACCCCCCTCCCATTCTCCAGGAGAATTGGACCGCAATCTCGGACCCCGCGTCCGTGGCGGAATTCTTAGCGACCACATTTTCCGCATTCTCTAGCCGGGATGCCGCTCCGCCAGCATTCAATGCACGTCGTGATGTCGCGGAAGGCCGCCGGCTGGACTTTACCTCCAGAGGCGGAGAACCCTTCAATGACAAGTTTACTGTGAGTGAGTTGCGTTCCGCTCTCGCTTCGTGCGTGGACACCGCCCATGGTCCAGACGATGTCCCGTACGCCATGCTTCGACACCTGGGCGAGCGAGGCATGGCCTTTCTGTTAGATTTGTTCAAGAGGATCTGGGTGGAAGGTCTTCTTCCAGACTCCTGGCGAATCGCTAATGTGCTCGCCTTTCGCAAACCGGGGAGAGATCACTCTACTCCGACCTGTTTCCGCCCAATCTCTCTAACCTCTTGCATGTGCAAGTTGATGGAGAAATTGGTAAATGTTAGATTAGCCTTTTTCCTGGACAGCGGAGGCCATCTGTCTTCCGCACAGTGCGGCTTCCGCAAGTTGCACTCCTCATCGGATGCTCTGCTCCGACTGGAAAATGCCGTCTGCGAGGCTTTCCTTCGTAGACAGCACTACGCCACGGTCTTTTTAGATCTGGAGAAGGCCTATGATACCGCATGGCGATACGGTATCATGGAGATTCTCCACACGATGGGGGCGAGGGGACGCCTCCCAGTGTTTATATCTGAATTTTTGCGAGATCGTCGATTCCGCGTACGGGTGGGGGGAGCCCTCTCCGGCCCAAAGGAGCAGGAAGAGGGTGCCCCACAGTGAAGTGTCCTCAGTGTCACACTCTTTGCCCTGAGCATCAACGGCATCACCTCGGTGCTGCCGGAAGATGTTCTCGCTACGCTCTACGTGGACGACCTTTCGATCTCTTTTGGCGCGGCCCAGATGCCAACTCGGGAGCGTCGACTCCAACAGGCATTGAACCGCGTCTCTCGCTATGCCGAAGCGCACAGGTTTCGGTTTTCTTTGGCCAAGACTAAGGTGGTGCACTTCTGCCGCCATCCACTGCTTCACCCCGACCCAGATTTGTTTCTTAATGTGGTGCGTCTGGATGTGGTTGAGTCGCACCGTTTCCTTGGTCTTGCATTCGACCGACGCCTCACCTGGGAGGCTCATATTCGCAGCCTTAGGGTCTGTTGTACCCGCGCTATGGACATTCTCCGTTCCGTGACGTTCAGCGCTTGGGGCGCTGAATGGGCTACTGCTCTACTTTTTTTAATGATCCTTTGTTCGTTCGAAGCTCGACTACGGATGCGAGTTTTATGCATCCGCAGCCGAGCGTTTATTGCGGAAGGTGGATTCGATCCACCACACCGGCCATCGCCTTGCGACCGGTGCCTTCCGCACTTTTCCCATTGAGAGCCTGTTGGTCGATGCTGGGGAGATGCCACTCGCTCTGCGCCGCGTGCAGTGCATCGCTCGCCTATACACGCGAGCCCGGCGTCTCCCTCAGTCGCCAACAGCTCTCACTGCATCCGCAGCTAATCTCGATGGTGCCTATGCCGACGAGAGACGCCAGTCATACCCTAAGCCCTTTGGGTTTAGGGCCAGGAAACTCTTTCGAGAGGTAGATATAGCTCTCGGGCCGGCGGCGCACCTGGTTCTGCCCAGGACGCCACCCTGGAGGGTACCACATTTGGCTATTTGTCGCCACGCCTCTGCTCCCAAAACTTGTACTGCGCCGGGAGTATTGCGTTCGACCTTTTTGGAGCACACATCGTGTCACGCTGGAACCGTGCCAGTGTATACGGATGGCTCCAAGTCCCAAGAGGGGGTCGGCTTCCACGCCGTATTCCCTCTGTTTGAAGTCAGCGGGGCTCTACCAGGCGCTGCGTCTGTCTTCACGGCCGAGCTGGTGGCAATACACCACTCGGTACGGGAGATTACGCGACGTGCCCGGCTTGGAGACCGGATTGGGATCTATAGCGACTCAAAAAGCGCCCTGAGTGCTCTCGGGGCATTGGAATCTCCGCATCCCCTGGTTCGCGATATCCGTGACGCCACGGTTTTGGTGAGCCGGGTGGATGTCGAGATTATCTGCTGCTGGGTTCCTGGACATGTAGGAATTACAGGGAATGAGGGCGCCAAAGAGTCCGCGAGGACTCTGCGACCGGACCAGGGTTTCGCTCTTCCTCACACCGACTACATGGCAGGAATACGGGCGGCTCTTCGGACTGCTTGGCAAAGAAGATGGGAGACGGTCGAAGGGAACTTAAAGTTGCGTGCCATTGCGCCGCGACTGTTCCCATGGCCCTATCCCCCAATGCCGCATCGGCTTCAGGTTGCTTTCTGTCGTCTCCGAATCGGACACACTCGTGTGACGCATCGCTATTTGATGGAGCGCTCGTCTGCGCCCTATTGCAATGACTGCATCGTTCCCTAGACTGTTCGGCACATTCTTGTCGAATGTCCCAGTCTGGGTGATCTTCGCGCACGATATCTGTCCCGGTACCGGCATGGGCGGGGTCGCTACCGCCTGTCCCTTGTACTCGGGACAGATTCCTGCACATTGACTTGTGGACTTGTTGACTTCTTGGGGGAGGCTGGCCTTCTCCCTATTATTTAATCAAGGTTTGTTTTTTTTTGTTTTTTTCCCTTTGGTTTCACGCTCCTGCTCCGGGGGGACCATTTCCTGACGCACCAGCTTGTTTCCTTTCCTTCTTTTTGGGGTGTTTCTTTTTTCTCTTTAATTTTATTTTAAAGTAGCCTAGAACTAGGCCACTTTTAATACGGCGACTAATGCCCAAGGAGGCAGTCGCCAGATGAGTTCTTGAAAACAATTAAAAAATGCCCTCCGCACTTCCCCTATTGAGAGCCTGTTGGTCGATGCTGGGGAGATGCCACTCGCTCTGCGCCGCGTGCAGTGCATCACTCGCCTTTACCCGCGAGCGCGGCGCCTCCCTCAGTCGCCAACAGCTCTCACTGCATCCGCAGCTGATCTCGATGGTGCCTATGCCGCCGAGAGACGCCAGTCATACCCTAAAGGGTTTAGGGCCAGGGAACTCCTTCGAGAGATAGATTTAGCTCTCGGGCCGGTGGCGCCTCTGGTTCTACCCAGGACGCCACCCTGGAGGGTACCACATTGTGCTATTTGTCGCCACGCCTCTGCTCCCAAAGGTTGTACTGCGCCGGGAGTATTGCGTTCGACCGTTTAGGAGCACACATCGTGTCACGCTGGAACCGTGCCAGTGTATATGGATGGCCTCAAGTCCCAAGAGGGGGTCGGCTTCCACGCCGTATCCCCTCTGTTTGAAGTCAGCGGGGCTCTACCAGGCGCTGCGTCTGTCTTCACGGCCGAGCTGGTGGCAATACACCACTCGGTACGGGAGATTACGTGACATGCCCGGTTCGGAGACTGGCTTGTGATCTATAGCGACTCACAAAGCGCCCTAGGTGCTCTCGGGGCATTGGAATCTCCGCATCTCCTGGTTCGCGATATCCGTGACGCCACGGTTTTGGCGAGCTGGGCGGATGTCGAGATTATCTTCTGCTGGGTTCCTGGACATGTAGGAATTGCGGGGAATGAGCGCGCCGATGAGGGCGCCAAAGAGTCCGCGAGGACTCTGCGACCGGACCAGCGTTTCGCTCTTCCTCACACCTACTACATGGCAGGAATACGGGCGGCTCTTCGGACTGCTTGGCAAAGAAGATGGGAGACGGTCGAAGGGAACTTGAAGTTGCGTGCCATTGCGCCGCGACTGTTCCCATGGACCTATCCCCCAAGGCCGCGGTGGCTTCAGGTCTCTTTCTGTCGTCTCCGAATCGGGCACACCCGTGTGACGCATCGCTATTTGATGGAGCGCTCACTAGCGCCCTATTGCGATGACTGCATCGTCCCCCAGACTGTTTCGCACATTCTTGTCGAATGTCCCAGTCTGGGTGATCTTCGCGCACGATACCTGTCCCGGTACCGGGATGAGCAGAGTCGCTACCGCCTGTCCCTTGTACTCGAGACAGATTCGTGCACATTGACTTGTGGACTTGTTGACTTTTGGGGGGAGGCCGGGCTTCTTCCCCTTTATTTAAGGTTCTTTCTTTGTTATTTTTGTTTTGTAGGTTTCACTCTCCTGCACCGGGGTGAGGGGGACCTTCCCCAGCTGCCGGAGATTGCTTCCTGATTAAGTTTTCTTATTTTTATTTTAAAGTAGCCTAGTTCTACGCTCTCGTGTTTTTCGGCGACTTATGCCCAAGTGGGTAGTTGCCAGATGGGCTCTATAAAATTAAAAAAAAAAAAATCTGGTCAGCCTCTAATTTCACTGGGTAGATGCTGACCTTCTCAGTCAACTATCCTGGATTGGGGCTGAGGGGGGGAGGGGACAATGATCCCTCACTCTTGGGATGGTGGGTTTTTAAATAACCTGATTTATCCCCACCCACATCTTCCTCACCTCCACTTCCTTTCTATTTTGAAACACTATATATTTTACGCTGTGTCCAAGGTGGAGCCGCCATGCTGAGGGACTGCCAGGCCACCAGGCGGGAGAGGTCGCCTTGAATGGCGGCACCTAGTTCTGTCAGCCCTGTATGCACCCCTTGTAGGGCGGGCTACTACGAGGAGTGATCAGCGATTGCTTCCCGTAAAAAAAATAGGTTCACCATGCCCAATGATGATACCAAAAAAATCTCCCCTCAATTTCCTCTTGTCCACCATCAGCCGCCCTCGGCAGCTCTCGCAGGGGATGCTCCAAATTTCTCTAACTAGATAGGAGGCTTACTCCTCTCCGCCTACAGGTGTAGGGGACTCCCCCTCACCCCCTTGTCTGGAGGTGCTTTCAGGCACCTCCATCTTTTCAGCCGCAGTTGCCCCTTTACTTTCAAAGGGGACTGCCAAGAAAGCCAGCAGGCAGCCCATAGCCGACCACTCCCCATTGAAGCGGCTCAGTAGGGCAAACCCGCTTAGGGTGGAGAGGGAAGCCAGGCCCCTTCGTTCACTTCCCTCAAAAGACCGCTGGCAAGAATATTGAACCTTGCCAGGGTCAAAGCCTGTGCCTCCCCAGACGTGGACTTGTGACAATGCTGCCAATGGGACCTTTGATATCCTGGGGGGAGAGTGGCCAACTGGAGGTCCTCCCTGAAATAGACATGGTCCTTGAGGCAACCCAGCCTCAGATGGTAGGGCTTTCCATGGGAGAGAATCCAAGCTCAGCGCCAAGCACTGAACCCGAATCCATCCCTATACAAGGTCCTCTTCAAATGGCCTGGGTTTCCAAGGCAGTACAAGGAGGGGTAGGGATCTCGTCCGACTGGTGCCCCTGCCACTGCCATGACCTTCTCCATCTCGGAGAAGGACGGCTGTGGCCGGTCCATCTGGCCTGGGGGTCCTGCTGGTGGAGGGGAGAAGCGGGTTCATTCCCCACCCTCCTCTCCTAAAAAGAAAAATATAGGAAAAATATTAAGAAGACTTGTCGCTCCTCTCCATCCACAGGGGCTGCAGGGATTGATGGGTCTGCTGCCACTTTGGTAAGCGACTAAGCCAAGATTGGCACATCCGGCCCCTCTGCCCCCTTAGGTATGTAGCCCCTGACTATGACTAAGATGAAAAGTGCGCAGGGCGGAGCATTGATAATATCGGGGCCCCTCATTCAGAGGTTACCTGGCATTTTTGAGCCCGCTGGGTTCAAACACTTCCTCGTCATTCGCTCCACTGATGGCACCATGTTGGCCAAGGGTAACATGATCCATCAGAGGAGAGCATTAGCTAGTGTAATTGGTAGAGAGCCGAAGGTGACCCGTTTCTCGGATGGGAGCATTTTGGCAAATGCGGCGGATCCCTCTTAGGCGGTCAAGATAAGTGTTCTTCAGACACTTGATGGCACCCTGGTGAGTGTAATGCTGCACTCTACCCTAAACTTTGTGAAAGGAGTAGTTTATGCGAAAAAACTTGTTGACTAATCCATAGAAGACATCACCTTAGAGCTGGCCAACCATGGGGCGGTCAAGGTCGAACCAGTGATGAGAAAACAGGGAGGAGACTCGAGACCCACCACTACACTCTTCATCACGTTCGACTTTGACAAGTTCCCTGAGACGGTGCGTGCCAGTTGGTACCGCTACCGCGTGAAGGCTTTTGTGCCACTGCCGCGATGGTGCTATTACTGTCACCGCTTCGGCGATATGAATCGCTCATGAGATGTGCAAAGTCGGGTTCACCCGAAGTATGTGTAAATTGCTCAAAGGCCGCACATGATAAGTCCAAATCGTGTGTGGCCAAGTGTGTCAATTGCAGAGAGCCACACCCCTCTTCTTCGAAGCAATGTGGTGCATATCTCCTTGAGAAAGACTAAGGCTAAGGACTTGGTCCCTGGCGCGCCCGGCTCTGACTGGGACGTCATATGCCTCAATGGTTGAGAAAGACACCCTCTGCTCCTGGCCCTTCCAGGCCAACGAGCAGGGCTGTTTCCGCACCAATTCAGAGCCCTCCTGCGGGTTGTACTCACCCAGGCGCTCCCCTGATGAAGCTGACGGCACAGAGGGTTCACATCTAGCCCCTCCTAAAACGAAGGCTCCCCTCCTTCCCCCAGCTTGACCGTTTCCTGTAAGGCGAAACGGCTACGTGCCTCCACCGAATCGTTAGACTCACAGGAGGCAACACAGGGGGCTAGGTTCCGGTATATTTCGAACCACGCCCGCCTCTCTTCTTGGCGGGCATACGTGTCTTTACTTAAAGGTAAGACCCCTCTGGCAGATGTATGGAAGCGAGTCAAAAGGATTCTGGGCAAGTTCTCGCATGACCCCCCTCCCGTTCTCCAGGAGAATGGGACCGCAATCTCGGATCCCGCGTCCGTGGAGGAATCCTTTGCGACCACTTTCTCTGCATTCTCTAGCCGGGATGCTGCTCCCCCAGCATTCAATGCCCGCCGTGATGTCGCGGAAGGCCACCGGCTGGACTTTACCTCCAGAGGCCCGGAACCCTTCAACGACAAGTTTACTGAGTGAGTCAGATGCTCTGCTCCGACTGGAAAATGCCGTCTGCGAGGCCTTTCTTCGTAGACAGCACTACACCACGGTGTTTTTCGATCTGGAGAAGGCCCATGCTACCGCATGGCGATACGGTATCATGGAGACCACACGATGGAGTCGAGGGGACGCCTCCCAATGTTTATATCTGAATTTTTGCGAGATCGTCGATTCCGCGTATGGGTGGGGGGGGGAGCCCTTTCCGGCCCAATGGAGCATGAAGAGGGTGTCCCGCAGGGAAGTGTCTTCAGTGTCACACTCTTTGCCCTGAGCATCAACGGCATCACCTCGGTGCTTCCGGAAGATGTTCTCGCTACGCTCTATGTGGACGACCTTTTGATCTCTTTTTGTGCAGCCCAGATGCCAACTCTAGAGCGTCGACTCCAACAGGCATTGAACCGCGTCTCTCGCTATGGCGAAGCGCACAGATTTCGGTTTTCCTTGGCCAAGACTAAGGTGGTGCACTTCTGCCGCCATCCACGGCTCCATCCTAACCCAGACTTGTTTCTTAATGGGGTATGCCTGGAAGTGGTTGAATCATACCGTTTCCTTGGTCTTGTATTTGACCGACGCCTCACCTGGGAGGCTCATATTCGCAGCCTTAGGGTCTGTTGTGCCCTCGCCATGGATATTCTCCGTTCTGTGACGTTCAGCGGTTGGGGTGCTCATAGGGCTACTGCCCTACTTTTTTATCGATCCTTTGTTTCACTAGGGATGCGAGTTTTATGCATCTGCAGTCCAGCGTGTATTGCGGAAGGTGGACTCGATCCACCACACCGGCCTTCGCCTTGCGACCTGTGCCTTCGTCACTTTCCCCATTGAGAGCCTACTAGTCGATGCTGGGGAGATGCCACTCGCTCCATCCAGTGTAAAGTGCATCATTCGCCTGTACCCGCCGGCCCGGCGCCTTCCTCAGTCGCCAACAACTCTTACTGCATCCGCAGCTGATTTCGGCGGTGCCTATGCCGTCGAGAGACGCCAGTCATACCCTAAGCCTTTCCGGGTTTAGGGCCAGGAAACTCCTCCGAGATGTAGATATATCTCTCGGGCCGGTATCGCTCCTGGTTCTGCTCAGGACGCCACCCTGGAGGGCACCCCATTTGGCTATTTGTCGCTACGCCTCTGCTCTCAAAGCTTGTACAGCGCCGGGAGTATTGCGTTCGACCTTTTTGGAGCACACATCGTGTCACGCTGGAACCGTGCCAGTGTATATGGATCGCTCCAAGTCCGATAAGGGGGTCGGCTTCCACGCCGTATCCCCTCTGTTTAAAGTCAGTGGGATTCTGCCAGGTGCTGTGTCTGTCTGTCTTCACGGCTGAGCTGGTGGCAATACATCACTCGGTACTGGAGATTATGCCACGTGCCCGGTTCGGAGACCGGATTGTGATATATGCGACTCACAAAGCGCCCTGATTGCTCTCCGTGCATTGGAATCCCCGCATCCCCTGGCTCGCGATATCCGTGATGCCACGGTTTTGGCGGATGTCGAGATTATCTTGTGCTGGGTTCCTGGACATGTAGGAATTGCGGAAATGAGGGCGCCAAAGAGTCTGCGAGGACTCTGTGACCGGACCAGCGTTTCCCCCTTCCTCACTCTGACTACATGGCAGGAATATGGGTCGCTATTCGGGCTGCTTGGCAAAGAAGATGGGAGACGGTCGAAGGGAACTTAAAGTTCTGTGCCATTGCGCCGCGATATCTTCCCATGGACCTACCCTACCCTCCAATGCCGCGAAGGCTGCAAGTTGCTTTCTGTCGTCTCCAAATTGGGCACACTCGCGGGACGCACCGCCATTCGATGGAGCTTTCGCCAGCGCCCTATTGTGAAGACTGTGTTTGGCACATTCTTGTTGAATGTCCCTGTCTGGGCAATCTTCATGCGCGTTACCTGTCCCGGTACCATCATGGGCGGGATCGCTACCGCCTGTCCCTTGTACTCAGGATGAGTGCGTGCACATTGACTGGTGACCTGTAGACTTTTGAGGGGAGGCCATCCTACTCCCTTTTATTTAACTATTTTTTTTTCTGTTTCCTTATAGATTGCACATTCATGCACCCATGGACCTCCCCCTGTCGCAGGAGCTTGCTTCCTGCTCGTTGCCTTTTCCTTTTCTTTTTTTTAGTGTTTTTTTTTGCGTGTTTTTGAATCTTATTTTAAAGTAGCCTATTACTTGGCAGTTTTTAATATGGTGACTAATGCCCAAGTAGGCAGTCGCCAAATGAGCTCCTAAAAAAAATTAAATAAATTTTAAAGTAAATGTTAGGAAGTTCATTTGAACATCGATTTTATAGGTTTACAAATAGTTTCAAGAAAGTTCCGTGAAAGAAGGAAGATGAGATATACAAAGCAATAAACTCTAAATGATCCTTTATCCCGTTTCTAAATCTATAATGAATGATATATTTGTCCTTCTCCAAATTCACCTGTGTTGAGCCTCTAATGTATATTTAATCAAATGAAGTGAAAGAAGATAAGATATCATAAAAAAATCAATTAATGATTAATCATCCTTTAGCTTCTAATCTTTTCTGTCTCCAGTTCTAAATCCACACTCTCTATTTCTGAATTTAAATCTTTAGCCCCTAATATATATTTAATACCCGCCAAAGTGGAAAGGGAGAAATATTAGCCAGGTGTAAATTTATTTTATAAATTTCATTTTTGCCATTCTTCTTATTGTCATTTCTTTCAAATTTGTCAACAAATATCCTAATTTGAACTGGAATATTTTATCGGTTTCAATTTCGATTTCATTCTTCCTTCTTTTATTGATTTTAGTTTTTGTTAATACATATTTTCGATTTTGCTTTATTTTCAGTTTTGATTTCTTAAAATTTATTGATTTTATCAGATTTCAATTTCATTCCGATTTTCTACCCGTAGTTTTGTTAAAATTTAAAGTTTATGGATATATTTGTTTTTTTACTAACAATCTCTTTATTTCAGGCTGTTGTATGGGACAAACAACTTGTTGGAACATTTGATCTGATTGGAGATTTTACGTTTTTACGGAATCATGATATTGTCAAGATGTTCTACATCTCAGCTGATAAATTGCCTCCCAGTACTATCTCTAACATTATATTTCTCACAAGATCCACATGTAAACAAATGGATCTTATTAGTTACCAGTTAAGGATGTAAGTATGCATGGTATAGAGCCATAATAAAGAGAGCAAGAGCTTGTGCTATTATAATATTAAATTACATTTTTTAGGAACATTTTTAGATGAAGGGATAACAAGCTTATTTTCTTAAATATTCTCAATACATTTAAGGATGATTCTGATATCTAAAATCAAACTCTTACAAGGATTCTTGGCATTTTACTTTAATACCTATTGACTCTTGAAATTTAGATATATTTTTTTTCTTATTTACAACTACCCTATGAAAAGGTTGCGTATGAACTTGTTTTTAGACAAATTTGAGTACATTTTCCAAGAACCAGTCATGGGCAGTCCTGTTCATTTATTCCACTTATTTTATTGTCCCAGTTTTTTCTTCTCTCCGAAATAAGGAAGATTTAAGAGAGGTATATGCCTTTACTGTCCATTGGGTCCAAAGTAATCTCTCCTTACTCAATTTGCATTTCACACAGTTTTATTTCTCCTAACTTCAGCCTCTTATGAAATTCTTTAAAAAAACTGCTCCTGCCATAAACAGGTGATACTTTCATGCATCCACCTGGGTCATGCTACTCTTAATCACTGATACCTTATGTTCCCCAATATCTCTCTTTCCCATCTGTACCCCTGCTGTACTAGCCTCAGAGTGCCATGTGCTCATTGAGTACTCGCAGTATTCCACCTCGTATCACCTTTTGGTTGCTCCTACCCTGACTTGGAACACTTGTATTTTATCCAGCCCAAGTTCTCTGCAAATAATCTTATAGCTTTCTTCTCTAACCCTCATCTTTTCTCTTTGTTAGTGCCTGTTATCTCCCATTTTCCCTTCTTGTCTACCTTTTCCTACTTTGTGATAGATAGTAGTTTCGCTGAGTAGCGTACATCTGTATCAATTGGTAGCCAACCCTCTACCATTAAAAAAAAACTTGGTCTATACATGATCACATAATGGGTAATTATTGTAGCAACTTCTTTTTTTCCTAATTTTTATTGCTACTTCTCTCATTAAATTCAGTTTTGTATAAAACTAAAAAATATTGAGCTTCTTCAGTGATCAGGGAGTGAGGAGGATCTCACCCTCATGATGTCAAGTCGATGTTGTAGAAGGTGACAGAATATAAAATGAGTAATGCTGTGTTTGGGAAACCGATAATCTTCTATTATAATCCTGTGGAATGCATTCAACTTTAGATCAGATCTGAGACCTTGTTATCATCAGGGTACCCCCTCCCTCTGAATGGTCTGGTGAAGGGTTAGTTTGCTTCCTCCACACTTCCTCTCAGCACACCTTTTTTTTTCTACAATTATTCCCTCAACTTTTTGTCTAGATTTAAGGATCTGACAAGCTAGCTAGCTCATGCTGTCTCAGAAAAGAGGCTTTGGAACCTTGATAAACGATGTTCTATAATGCCTGCAGAAGCTGTAAGAGAACAGGACTTTAGGCTCCTGGACATTTGGGTACAGTTAATGAAACAATCAGTTTTGTCCTAATAACCCCTTACCTGCATGTAATGGACTGACACCTTCCCAACAGTTCTTGAGTGCATAAGGTTGTGGTGCTTATCGTGGGTGGGCTTTACTACCTTGTTGGCAGCTCTTCAGATATTGGCCATCCTGTAGATAATTTGTACAACATTGTTAGGAAATCCAGCTCATCACCCTGCCTCTCTGACTACTCATTGAAAGCTGTAGCCCCTGGGTAAATTCTGTTTGGTGTGCCTCGCTGCACAGGTGCAAACACCACCTTTTGCACCCAGGTTGGAGACAAGTCTGAAAACCTGAGAAGGGATAAATGGAAGCAGTGGGATGTAGCCAATCAGCCCTTTCACTTTTCATTGGTTACAAATTCAGGAAGTTTTGTGCGTGGGCAAGTTCTCAAAATTTGACAGCATTTCGGATTGTATCCGTCCCAGCAAATTGTCCCCCAACCTTGGTGTTGAGACAGACAAGAAATTTCATAACACCACTCTGAGCAGTGGGAAAGCTCTCCTCCAACCATTTTTGTGCCACCCCCATGCTCTTTCTCAATGGCCCATCTAAGATTCTTAAAGTGGAGAGGGTTGTTTCTTCCTCTCTATTACCTATGGTTTCGGGGGCTTACTCACTTTTGGAGACACCCCAAAAGTGTTTCCTCGCCTTTCATACAACCTCTCCCACAACTTTCTCTGCTCATCCTCTAATTTCACAGGGTAGATGCTGACCTTCTTCTTGGCCAACTATCCCGGATTGGGGCTGAGGGAAAAGGGGACAATGTTCCCTAACCCCTGAGCTCCGGTTTGGATGGTGGGTTTTTAGCAACCTGCTTCATCCCCACCCATACCTTCCTCACATCCCTTTTCCTTCTCTCTTCACACTCTATCAATTTTATGCTGTGTCCAAGGTGGAGCCGCCATGCTGAGGGACTGCAGGCCACCAGGCAGTAGGGGTGGTCCAAAATGGCGGCCCTGGCTCTGCCAGGCCTCTACTCACCCTTCACAGAGCGAGCCACTGTGGGAAGTGATTAGCGTTTGCATCCCAGACAAAAAAAAAGGGTCACCATACCCATGAATAAAAACTTGCCAAAACCAAAATCTCTCCCCATTTCCCTTTTAAGAACAACTGAGCTGCCCTCAGGCAGCTCCACAGAGAAAATGGAGGTTCCTCCCCCCCTGTGGTTTCCCAGGGGACCCTCCATAACTCTCAACCGGAGAGGATGCTTACTCTTCTCCAGTGCCTATGGGTGCAAGGGCTCCCCCTCACCTGCATCCTTGGAGTCACCACCTGACTCCATTTCAAATCTGGCAGTCCTGCCTTTGCTTTCACAGGGGATTGCCAGGAAAGCCAGCAGGCATCCCATAACCGGCTGCTTCTAGTTGAAGCGCCTCAGTAGGGCTAGCACCCTTAGGGGGGTGAGGGAAGAAAAGCCCCATCGGGCACTTCACTCTAAAGACCTGCTAGCTAAAATATTAAATCTAGCGGGAGTGAAGGCCTATGCCTCCCTAAAGAACATGGACAAAACTGACAAGACCTGTGATGTCATGGGGGGGGATGGCCAAATGGCGGCCCCCCATCCTGAGATAGACATGCTTCCTGAGGCAGCCCAGCCTCAGAAGGTGGTGTCTTCCATGGGGGGAGATTCAGGCTCAGCATCAAACACCGAGCCCAATTCTGCTACTGTGCGGGGCACTCGCCAGAAGGATCGGGCTGCTAAGACATCACAAGGAGTGGAGGGATCTCCTCCTCCGGCCGGTACCCCCATGACTGCTGGGACATTCGCCATCTCGGTGAAGGACCTTGCAGAGGCTGGCCCATCTGGCATGGCAGCTCCTGCTGCCATGCCAGGAGTCCATTCGCCGCCCTCCTCTCCTAAAAAGAAAAAGACATAAAAAAAAATGACCAAAAAGACTCGGGGCTCTTCTCCCTCCACAGGGGCTGAGGGGATGGACGAGGCCACTAACATCATTGAGCGTGACCAAGCCAAGATCGGCACATCCAGCCTCAGTGCTCGCCTCGGCGGGAAATCCAAAAATAAGACCAAAGGTGTTTAGAGCAGAGCCTTGATTACGTTGGGGCCCCTCATTTAGAGGTTATCTGGCGTTTTTGAGCCCGCTGGCTTCAAACGCTTATTAGTTATTTTCTCCACTGATGGCAGCATGTTGGCCAAGGGCAACATGATCCATCGGAGGAGAGCTTTAGCTGATATAATTGGTAGAGAGCCTGAGGTGACCTGTTTTCTCGGACGGGAGCCTTCTAGCGAATGCAGCAGATCCCCCTGAGGCGGCCAAGATAAGTGCTCTTCAGACACTTGCTGGCAACCCCGTGATTGTGACGCTGCACTCTACCATGAATTTGTGAAAGGAGTAGTTTATGCAAGGGAACTCTTGGACTACTCCATAGAAGATATCACTCTAGAGCTGGCTGATCACAGGGCGGTCAAGGTCGAGTGTGTGATGAGAAAACAGGGAGGGGCCTCAAGACCAACCCCTACACTCTTCATCACGTTCGACTGTGACAAGCTTCTGAGTCGGTGCGTGCCGGTTTGTACCGCTACCGTGGAGGTGCTATTATGGTCACCGCTTCGGCCATATGAATCCCTCATGTAGATGTGCAAAGTCAGGGTCACCCGAAGTCTGTGTAAATTGCTCCAAGACCGCACACGATAAGTCCAAATTGTGTGTGCCCAAGTACGTCAGTTGCAGAGAGCCGCACCCCACTTCTTCGAAGCAAGGTGGTGCATATCTCCTTGAGAAAGAAATCCTGGCTGTTCAGGCCCAGGATCGACTCCCGCGAGGCTAAGGATTTGTTCCTGGCGTGCCCGGCTCTGCCTCGGACGTCCTATGCTTCAATGGTTAGAAAGACACCCTCTGCTCCTGGCCCTTTCAAGCCAACGAGCACGGTTGTTTCCGCTCCCATTCAGAGCCCTTCTGCGGGCTCTACTCAACCCGAGCGCTTCCCTGGTAAAGCTGGCGGCAAAAAGGGTTCACTCCCAGCTCCGGCTAAAACCAGGGCTAACCCCCTTCCCCCAGCATAACCGTTTCGTGTAGGGGCGAAACGGGCACGCGCCTCCACCGAGTCAGTAGACTCACAGGAGGCAACACTACTGAAGTTGGTCGCCAGGCCATCTTCTGGGGTTCTTAAAGCTGCCCCCCGAAAGGAGGAAAGCAACAAAGGAGCTTCGGCTCCTTCGCCCACGCCTAGTGGTGGGGTGGGTGACTCGGAGAGGGTGCATCCTTGAAAAAAGGGCCCCTCGCCTACGAAGCCGCAACGCCCGCTTAAGGTTTTGAGGCGGAGGGAGGAAAAGACTAACATGGCCAACCCAACCTCCTCCAATAAGTCCTTGAAGGCGACAGCGCATTCTCCGGCCAACAGCGCCCAGGGTTCTGCCTCCGGGAAGCATACAGCCATTCCGGTGAGGGTCTTTTTTTCGAAGAGGGCCCTCCCGCATCTCCGAGCTAGGCCTGGAGGGCATAATCCTTCAATGGAATTGCAGTGGACTTGGGCCAACTGGGAGTAGCTGTGGAGGCTCGTCTCGTCCCGTTCCACGTTAGCTATTTTTCTGTCAGGAGACCATGCTAGGCGCGTGCCCCCTGCTCGCCCTCCCGGGGTATGAGGGGTTTGCGACCCTAACACCACGAGATGGGGGGCCGAGCTGGAGGATGCGCAGTTTACACCCGGCATGATGTCTCCATTCTTCTTTTCAATTTAGATACCTCCTCCCCGTAAGGGGCGCGGCGATTTGCCATCCTGGCCGCCGTGCTGACGGGATCCAGCGCTCCGTCCGGCCCCAGCTTAGCCTCTCTTCCTTCCTTCAGATAGCCCGATTTCTTCCCTACCTCGTCGCTTTTCATACAACCTCTCCCACAACTTTCTCTGGTCAGCCTCTAATTTCAAAGGGTAGAATGCTGACCTTCTTCTTAAGCCAACCACCCCGGATCGGGGCTGAGGGGGGAGGGGACATTGTCCCCTAACCCCTGAGCTCCGGTTCGGGATGGGTTTTTTTTAACAACCTGCTTCATCCCCACCCATACCTTCCTCACATCCCTTTTCCTCTCCTCTTCACAACCTATATTTTTTACGCCGTGTCCAAGGTGGAGCCGCCATGCCGATGGACTGCCAGGCCACCAGGCGGGAGGGGTGGTCCCGAATGGCGGCGCCTGGCTCTGCCGGGCTTGTAAGCACCTCTCGCAGTGCGGGCTACTGCGAGGGGTGATGAGCTATTGCGTCCCGTGGCAAAAATAGGGTCACCATGCCCATAGATGAACAACAAAAAAAAAAACCCAAACCCCTTTAACTCCCCCTTGCTCATCGACGGAGCCGCCCTTGGGCAGCTCCACCGAAAAAATGGAGGCCCCCCCCCCCCTGTGCTTGCACAGGGGACCCTCCATATTTCTCTAACCGGAGAGGAGGCTTACTCCTCTCCTTCGCCTACGGGTGCAGGGGACTCCCCCTCACCCCCTTCTCTGGAGGTGCTTTCGGGCACCTCCCTTTTCCCAGCGGCAGTCCCATCTTTTCTTTTCAAGGGGACTGCCAAGAAAGCCAGCAGGCAGCCCTTAGCCAGCCGCTTCCCATCAAAGCGGCTCGGTAGGGCAAACCCCCTTAGGGGGGAGAGGGAAGCCAGGCCCTTCGGTCGCTTCCCTCAAAAGACCTGCTGGCAAGAATTTTAAACCTTGCCGGGGTCAAGGCCTGTGCCTCCCCATACAAGACTGGCGACACTGCCAAGGGGACCTGCGATGTCCTGGGAGGGGATGGCCAATTGGAGGCCCCTCCTGTGATAGACATGGTCCTTGAGGAGACCCAGCCCCAGACGGTAGGGCCTTCCATGGGGGGGAATTCGGGCTCGGCGCCAAGCACCGAACCCGAATCCGCCCCTATGCAAGGTCCTCCTCAAATGGCTGAGGGCTCCGAGGCAGTAGAAGGAGGGGAGGGATCTCCTCCGACAGGTGCCCCTACGACAACCAGGACCTTCTCCATTTCGGAGAGGGACCTGGCTGAGGCTCGTCCATCTGGCCTGGGGACTTCTGCCGGCGGAGGTGAAAAGCGGGTTCATTCCCCGCCCTCCTCTCCGAAAAAGAAAAAGACTAAAAAGACCAAAAAGACTCGGGGCTCCTCTCCATCCGCGGGGGCTGCGGGGACGGATGGGTCTGCTGCTACTCTGGCAAGCGACCAAGCCAAGATCGGCACATCCGCCCCCTCTGCCCCCCCGGTTGCGGAGCCCCTGACAAAGAAGACTACTACCAAGAGTGCACAGGGCGGAGCCTCGATGACATCGGGGCCCCTGATTCAGAGGTTACCATGCGTTTTCGAGCCCGCTGGCTTCAAACGCTTCCTCGTTATTCGCTCCACTGATGGCACCATGTTGTCCAAGGGCAACATGATCCATCAGCGGAGAGGATTAGCTAGTGCAATTGGTAGAGAGCCGAAGGTAACCCGTTTCTCGGACGGAAGCCTTCTGGCGAATGCGGCGAATCCCGCCGAGGCGGCCAGGATTAGTGCTCTTAAGGACACTTCATGGCACCCCGGTGAGTGTGACGCCGCACTCTACCATGAACTTTGTGAAAGGAGTAGTTTATGCGAGGGAACTCGTTGACTACTCCATTGAAGACATCACCTTAGAGCTGGCCGACCATGGGGCGGTCAAGGTCGAACGTGTGATGAGAAAACAGGGAGGGGCCTCGAGACCCACCCCTACACTCTTCGTCACGTTCGACTGTGACAAGCTCCCTGAGTCGGTGCGTGCCGGTTGGTACCGCTACCGCGTGAAGGCATTCGTGCCACTGCCGCGGCGGTGCTATTACTGTCACCGCTTCGGCCATACGAATCGCTCATGTAGACGTGCAAATTCGGGGTCACCCGAAGTCTGTGTAAATTGCTCCAAGGTCGCACACGATAAGTCCAAATCGTGTGTGGCCAAGTGTGTCAATTGCGGAGAGCCGCACCCTGCTTCTTCGAAGCAATGTGGTGCATATCTCCTTGAGAAAGAAATCCTGGCCGTTCAGGCCCAGGATCGACTCTCATTCCGCGAGGCAAAGGACTTGGTCCTGGCGCGCCCGGCTCTGCCTGGGACGTCATATGCCTCAATAGTTAGGAAGGCACCCTCTGCTCCCGGCCCATCCAGGCCAACGAGCACGGTTGTTTCCGCGCCCATTCGGAGCCCTTCTGCGGGCTCTACCCAACCCGGGCGCTCCCCTGGTAAAGCTGGCAGGCATCTTCTCTGGGGAGATTACTCCATAAATCCCAGGGGACAAGTCCTTGCCGATCTGATCGAAGAGCTTGAGATGGGTGTCCTAAACGTGGATGAGTTTACGCATCACTGTCCGAGAACCGCTTCATTTTCTTGCCTTGACCTATCTTTGTGCTCTTCGGATGCACAGCCTGATTTTGATTGGGGGGTGGTCGATGACCTCCATGGTAGTGATCACTTTCCCATTCAAATATCATTTTCAGGGCAACTGCCGCCTGAGAGACCACCTCGGTGGTGCTTGGCGCGGGCGCGGTGGCCTGCATTTCAGGAAATGACTGAATTCTCTATCTCAGTCGAGGAGTTTAGGTCGGTAGATGAGGCCGTTGAGTTCTTCTCCGGCAACCTCATCGCCGTGGGCCTGACTACTATTCCTAGGACGTCTGGCCGTTTTGCACGCCGACCACTTTCATGGTGGTCGGCCGAGTGTGAGACGGCCCTCAAACAGAAGCGTTATGCCTACATGCGCTATAAGCGCCGCCCGAACGATTTCACTGTCGCTGAATTTCGTCGGGCTAGGGCTAGGTTCCGGTATATTTCGAAGCACGCCCGCCGCTCTTCTTGGCGGGCATACGTGTCTTCACTTAACGGGAAGACCCCTTTAGCTGAGGTGTGGAAGCGAGTCAAAAGGATTCGGGGCAAGTTCTCGCAGGACCCCCCTCCCGTTCTCCAGGAGAATGGGACCGCAATCTCGGACCCCGCGTCCGTGGCGGAATCCTTAGCGACCGCTTTTTCCGCATTCTCTAGCCGTGATGCTGCTCCGCCAGCATTCAATGCACGTCGTGATGTCGCGGAAGGCCGCCGGCTGGACTTTACCTCCAGAGGCGGAGAACCCTTCAACGACAAGTTTACTGTGAGTGAGTTGCGCTCCGCTCTCGCTTCGTGCGCGGACACCGCCCATGTTCGTGACGATGTCCCGTACGCCATGCTTCGACACCTGGGTGAGCGAGGCATGGCCTTTCTGTTAGATTTGTTCAACAGGATCTGGGTGGAAGGTCTTCTCCCAGATTCCTGGCGAATCGCTACTGTTCTCGCCTTTCGCAAGCCGGGGAGAGATCACTCTACTCCGACCGGATTCCGCCCAATCTCTCTAACCTCTTGCGTGTGCAAGTTGATGGAGAAATTAGTAAATGTTAGATTAGCCTATTTCCTGGACAGCGGAGGCCATCTGTCTTCTGCACAGTGCGGCTTCCGTAAGTTCCACTCCACGTCGGATGCTCTGCTCCGACTGGAAAATGCCGTCTGCGAGGCTTTCCTTCATAGACAGCACTACGCCACGGTGTTTTTTGATCTGGAGAAGGCCTATGATACCGCATGGCGATACGGTATCATGGAGACTCTCCACACGATGGGGGCGAGGGGACGCCTCCCAATGTTTATATCTGAAGTTTTGCGAGATCGTCGATTCCGCGTACGGGTGGGGGGAGCCCTCTCCGGCCCAAAGGAGCAGGAAGAGGGTGTCCCGCAGGGAAGTGTCCTCAGTGTCACACTCTTTGCCCTGAGCATCAACGGCTTCACCTCGGTGCTGCCGGAAGATGTTCTCGCTACGCTCTACGTGGACGACCTTTCGATCTCTTTTGGCGCGGCCCAGATGCCAACTCTGGAGCGCCGACTCCAACAGGCATTGAACCGCGTCTCTCGCTATGCCGAAGCGAACAGGTTTCGGTTTTCTTTGGCCAAGACTAAGGTGGTGCACTTCTGCCGCCATCCACGGCTTCACCCCGACCCAGATTTGTTTCTTAATGGGGTGCGCCTGGATGTGGTTGAGTCGCACCGTTTCCTTGGTCTTGTATTCGACCGACGCCTCACCTGGGAGGCTCACATTCGCAGCCTTAGGGTCTCTTGTACCCGCGCCATGGACATTCTCCGTTCCGTGACGTTCAGCGCTTGGGGCGCTGATAGGGCTACCGCCTTACTTTTTTATCGATCCTTTGTTCGCTCGAAGCTCGACTACGGATGCGAGTTTTATGCATCCGCAGCCGAACGTTTATTGCGGAAGGTGGATTCGATCCACCACACCGGCCTTCGCCTTGCGACCGGTGCCTTCCGCACTTCCCCCATTGAGAGCCTGTTGGTCGATGCTGGGGAGATGCCACTCGCTCTGCGCCGCGTGCAGTGCATCACTCGCTTGTACGCGCGAGCCCGGCGCCTCCCTCAGTCGCCAACAGCTCTCACTGCATCCGCAGCTGATCTCGATGGTGCATTTGCCGCCGAGAGACGCCAGTCATACCCTAAGCCCTTTGGGTTTAGGGCCAGGAAACTCCTTCGAGAGGTAGATATAGCTCTCGGGCCGGTGGCGCCCCTGGTTCTGCCCAGGACGCCACCCTGGAGGGTACCACATTTGGCTATTTGTCGCCACGCCTCTGCTCCCAAAGCTTGTACTGCGCTGGGAGTATTGCGTTCGACCTTTTTGGAGCACACATCGTGTCACGCTGGTACCGTGCCAGTGTATACGGATGGCTCCAAGTCCCAAGAGGGGGTCGGCTTCCACGCCGTATCCCCTCTGTTTGAAGTCAGCGGGGCTCTACCAGGCGCTGCGTCTGTCTTCACGGCCGAGCTGGTGGCAATACACCACTCGGTACGGGAGATTACGCGACGTGCCCGGTTCGGAGACCGGATTGTGATTTATAGCGACTCACAAAGCGCCCTGAGTGCTCTCGGGGCATTGGAATCTCCGCATCCCCTGGTTCGCGAAATCCGTGACGCCACGGTTTTGGCGAGCCGGGCAGATGTCCAGATTATCTTCTGCTGGGTTCCTGGACATGTAGGAATTGCGGGGAATGAGCGCGCCGATGAGGGCGCCAAAGAGTCCGCGAGGACTCTGCGACCGGACCAGCGTTTCGCTCTTCCTCACACTGACTACATGGCAGGAATACGGGCAGCTCTTCGGACTGCTTGTCAAAGAAGATGGGAGACGGTCGAGGGGAACTTAAAGTTGCGTGCCATTGCGCCGCGACTGTTCCCATGGACCTATCCCCCAATGCCGCGGCGGCTTCAGGTTGCTTTCTGTCGTCTTCGAATCGGACACACTCGTGTGACGCATCGTTACTTGGTGGAGCGCTCGCATGTGCCCTATTGCAACGACTGCGTCGTCCCCCAGACTGTTCGGCATATTCTTGTCGAATGTCCCAGTCTGGGTGATCTTCGCGCACGATACCTGTCTCGGTACCGGGATGGGCGGGGTCGCTACCGCCTGTCCCTTGTACTCGGGACGAGTGCGTGCACCATGACTGGTGGACTTATTGACTTTTTGGGGGAGGCCGGCCTTCTCCCCTTTATTTAAGGTTCCTTTTTTTTTTGTTAGTTTTTGTTTTAGGTTGCACTCTCCTGCACCGGGGTGAGGGGGACCTCCCCCCGCTGCCGGAGATTGCTTCGATTGTTAAGTTTTTCCAATTTATATTGATTGTTAAGTTTTCATATTTTAACTTTAAAGTAGCCTAATTCTAGGCTCGACTACGGATGCGAGTTTTATGCATACGCAGCCGAGCGTTTATTGCGGAAGGTGGATTCGATCCACCACACCGGCCTCCGCCTTGCGACCGGTGCCTTCCGCACTTTCCCCATTGAGAGCCTGTTGGTTGATGCTGGGGAGATGCCACTCGCTCTGCGGCGCGTGCAGTGCATCACTCGCCTGTACGCGCCAGCCCGGCGCCTTCCTCAGTCGCCAACAGCTTTCACTGCATCCGCAGCTGATCTCGACGGTGCCTATCCCACCGAGAGACGCCAGTCATACCCTAAGCCCTTTGGGTTTAGGGCCAGGAAGCTCCTTCGAGAGCCAGATATAGCTCTCGGGCCGCTGGCGCCCCTGGTTCTGCCAAGGACGCCACCCTGGAGGGTACCAAATTTGGCTATTTGTCGCCACGTCTATGCTCCCAAAGCTTGTACTGCGCCGGGAGTATTGCGTTCGACCTTTTTGGAGCACACCTCGTGTCACGCTGAACCGTGCCAGTGTATTCGGATGGCTCCAAGTCCCAAGAGGGGGTCGGCTTCCACGCCGTATCCCCTCTGTTTGAAGTCAGCGGGGCTCTGCCAGGCGCTGCGTCTGTCTTCACGGCTGAGCTGGTGGCAATACACCACTCGGTACGGGAGATTACGCGACGTGTCCCGGTGGGAGACCGGATTGTGATCTATATCGACTCACAAAGCGCCCTGAGTGCTCCACCGGGGCATTGGAATCTCCGCATCCCCTGGTTCGCGATATCCGTGACGCCACGGTTTTGGCGATCCGTCAGATGTCGAGATTATCTTCTGCTGGGTTCCTGGACATGTAGGAATTTCGGGGAATGAGGGCGCCAAAGAGTCCGCGAGGACTCTGCGACCGGACCAGCGTTTCGCTCTTCCTCACACCGACTACATGGCAGGAATGCTGGCAGCACTTTGGACTTCTTGGTGAAGAAGATGGGAGACGGTCGAAGGGAATTTAAAGTGTCGTCCCATTGCGCCGTGACTGTTCCCATGGACCTATTCCCCAATGCCGCGACGGCTTCAGGTCGCTTTCTGTCGTCTCCGAATCGGACACATCGCTATTTGATGGAGCGCTCGCCTGCGCCCTATTACGACGACTGCGTCGTCTCCCAGACTGTTCGGCCTATTCTAGTCGAATGTCCCAGTCTGGGTGATCTTCGCGCACGTTACCTATCCCGGTACCGGGATGGGCTGGGGTTGCTACCGCCTGTCCCTTGTACTCGGGACGGGCGCGTGCACATTGACTGGTGGACTTGTTGACTTCTTGGGGGAGCCTGGCCTTCTCCCTATTATTTAAGCAGGGTTTTTTTTTTGTTTTTTTTTTTGTTTATTTTTGCATTTGTTTTTTTCCATTTAGGTTGCACGCTCCTGCACTGGGTGGACCTACCCCCGACGCACCAGCTTGATTCCTTTCCCCCCTTTTTTGGGTGTTTTTTTGTCTTTAATTTTATTTTAAAGTAGCCTAGAACTAGGCCAGTTTTAATACGGCGACTAATGTCCAAGTAGGCAGTCGCCAGATGAGCTCTTGAAAAAAAAAAATGTATTTTATCGACGACTCACCTGGGAGGCTCATATTCGCAGCTTTAGGGTCTCTTGTACCCGCGTCATGGATATTCTCCGTTCCGTGACGTTTAGCGCTTGTGGTGCTGATAAGGCTACTGCCTTCTTTTTTATCGATGCTTTGTTCGTTTGAAGATCGACTACGGATGCGACTTTTATCCATCTGCAGTCGATCGTTTATTGTGGAAAGGTGGACTTGATCCACCACACCGGCCTTCGCCTTACGACCGGTGCCTTTCGCACTTTCCCCATTGAGAGCCTGTTGGTCGATTCCTGGGAGATGCCACTCGCTCTACGCCGCGTGCAATGCATCACTCGCCTGTACGCGCGAGCCTGGCACCTCCCTCAGTTGCCAACAGACTCACTGCATCTGCAGCTGATCTCGACGGTTCCTATGCCGCCGAGAGACGCCAGTCATACCCTAAGCCCTCTGTCTGTTTTTGCCAGGAAACTCTTCGAGAGCTAGGTATAGCTCTCGGGCCGGTGGCGCCCCAATCCTGCCCAAGACGCCACCCTTGAGGGTACCACATTGGCTATTTGTCGCCACGCCTCTGCTCCCAAAGCTTGTACGGCGCCGGGAGTATTGCGTTCGACCTTTTTGGATCACACACCGTGTCACGCTGGAACTGTTCCAGTGTATACGGATGGCTCCAAGTCCCAATAGGGAGTCGGCTTCCATGCCGTATCCCCTCTGTTTGAAGTCAGCGGGGCTCTACCAGGCGCTGCGTCTGTCTTCACGGCCGAGCTGGTGGCAATCACTCGGTACGGGAGATTACGCGACGTATTCCGGTGGGAGACCGGATTGTGATCTATAGCGACTCACAAAGCGCCCTGAGTGCTCCACCGGGGCATTGGAATCTCCGCATCCCCTGGTTTGCGATATCCGTGACTCAACGGCTTTGGCGACCCTGGCGGATGTCGAGATTATCTTCTGCTGGGTTCCTGGACATGTAGGAATTGCCGGGAATGAGGGCGCCAAAGAGTCCACTAGGACCGGGCGACCCGACCAGCGTTTCGCTCTTCCTCGCACAGTCTACATGGCAGGAATACGGGTAGCTCTTCGGACTGCTTGGCAAAGAACATGGGAGACGCTGGAAGGGAATTTAAAGTTGCATGCCATTGGGCCGTGACTGTTCCCATGGAACTATCCCCCAATTCCGCGACGGCTTCAGGTCGCTTTCTGTCGTCTCCGAATCCGACACACTCGTGTGACGCATCGCTATTTGATGGAGCGCTCGCCTACGCTCTATTGTGATGACTGCGTCGTCCACCAGACTGTTCGGCACGTTCTTTCGAATGTCCCAGTCTGGGTGATCTTCGCGCACAATACCTGTCCCGGTACTGGGATGGGTGTGGTCGCTACCGCCTGTCCCTTGTACTTGGGATGAGTTCGTGCACATTGACTTGTGGACTTGTTGACTTTTGGGGGGAGGCCAGGCTTCTCCCCTTTATTTAAGAAGGGTCTAATTTTTTTTTTTATTGTTTTCTTTGTAGGTTGCATGCTCATGCACCGGGGTAAGGGGGACCTTCCCCCGCTGCCGGAGATTTCTTCCGAATTGTTAAGGTTTTCTCATTTTTATCAGTTATCTTTTCATATTTTTATTTTAAAGTAGCCTAGTTCTAGGCTACCTCGTGTTTCCGGCGACTTATGCCCAAGTGGGCAGTTGCCAGATGGGCTCTATAAAAAAAAAATCTACTTAGACGGTTCTTTGGAGAATGACTGCCTGGCGGTCAGCAATGCTTTTTCTGACCATTTCCGCGCCGTCAGCAGTGTCAGCCGTTACGATAAGGTTTTTCAATCCTACAAATCAAAGGAAGAATCTCCTTCTCTCAACTTCACAACAAAATCTAACCTTCCATATAACGCTCTATTCAGCATCCATGAGCTGCAAAGCGCTTTGTCCCTTTGCAAATCTACTTCTCCTGGCCTTGATGAGATCCATTTCAATATGATTTGGCCTACTAGTACGTTTCGAGGGATCAGTCCGGAAAGCTTTCTCATTAAAGCACCGAGTCCTAGCCATATTTTTCGATATTGAGAAAGCCTACGACACAACATGGAGATACGGCATCTTGAAGCAGTTATACGTCTGGGGGATGAGAGGCCTTTTACCTTCATTTATTCAAAGTTTTTTAGCATCTCGATCCTTCAAGGTACGTGTTGGAGACGCATACTCTGACCTGCAACCCCAAGAGGAGGGAGTTCCTCAGGGCAGTGTTTTAAGTGTCTTATGTTTTATAATTGCCATCAATGATATTATTTCGTCTCTCCCAGAGGGTGTATCGGCAACTCTGTTTGTCGATGGTTTAGCACTATACTGTTAATCACCTCACCTTCCATTAACAGCGCGTCGGCTACAACCTGCGGTCGATGCTGTATCCAAAAGAGCACAACTTAAGGGATTTCGCTTTTCCACGATCAAAACCAAAGCAATGTATTTCCGCCGAGGCAGAGGGGTTCTTGTTCCGCCATCTATCTCCCTACAAGGCGAAGATATAGAGTTTGTCTCCGAGTTTCTGGTCTTTGGCCTAACTCTCGATCCAAAGTTATCCTGGTTACCATACCTACGCCGACTTCGAACACGCTGTCTGCGGACTCTAGACATTTTGAAAGTCCCCTCACACACTTCGTGGGGCAGTGACCGACAAACATTGTGGACATTATACACAGCCCTCGTTCAATCCAAATTGGATTATGGTGGTCAAATTTACTCATCGGCTTCCCCTTCAGCCCTTAAAATGCTGAACCCCATTCGAAACCTCGGAGTTCGCCTTTCTACTGGAGCCTTCCGTACTTCTCCTGTCAACAGCCTTTACTGCGAGAGTGGGGTACTCCCTTTGCCCTACCATAGACTTCAAATCTGCATGTGATACCTCTGCCAAGTAAAGCAAGCCCCTGTATCAGAGGTCTACAGATGCCGCTATGCTGCCGAATCAACGGCGGCATATGATAAGTTGCCATCTTTACCCCGCCCTTTGAACCTTCGCATAGGAGATCATCTCTCTAACCTGGGTGCTCCAAGGGTCCTTACCCTTCCATCCTTACTGAACCCTAGGTGGCGTGCTCTTCTCCCCACAGTATGTACCAACATGTGGAGCCTGAAGTCCTCCATGGACCCTCGCATCATTAAAAGCCTGTTCTTAGAGCATTCGATCTTCCACAAACAATGCTGCCCACTATACACGGATGGCTCTAAGTCGGACGGTGGCGTGGGCGCCGCAGCCATCTACCCAGGAGGAGAATTCCTAACTCTTATCTTTACCGCCAGCAGCATCCATTTTTCCTGCTGAACTTTCAGCAATCCTTTTAGCCTTTAGACTCATCCAAATTTTACCTTTTAGTGATTTTGTCATTTTTTATGACTCAAGGAGTGTCTTACAGTCAATTAGATCTTTTAATGCGTCCCATCCCCTAGTCACAGAAATTTGCAACTGGCTGATCCAAAATGCATCCCGATATAGAATTATTTTTTGCTGGGTCCCTGTGCAGGTCGGGGTCCTGGGCAACGAGAAGGCTGATCGGCTGGCCCGCTCAGCACATTCTGTGTCCCCTGAGAACTCAGCTCTGCCTTTTAGGGAATACTTTCCTTCAATAAGAAAGTATATTTATCAACTGTGGCAGAATGAATGGGATGACTGTTCATCATCCAAACTATACAAAATAAAAAATTCTATTCGCTCTTGGCCCTCGAGTCGTCATAGAATGCGGTCGTTGGAGGTGGCCCTTTGCCGAGTTCGCATTGGCCACACGAGACTTACTCACGGCCATCTTGTTTCGGGTGATGCTCATATCAGCCCTTGCTGTCATTTTTGCGGTGGGGACCAATCGGTTGCCCACCTTTTATTGGATTGTAGCCATTTTACCATTCTCCTGTTGTCCTGTTTCCCCGACCCTTTTAACTATTCCTCAACACACCCGTCTTCGATTCATATTGGCGGAGGAATCTTTTAACCCGTCGTTTTTTAAATTTTTGTCACAAAGTGGTCTCCTCCACCTTCTATAGATGATATTTCTCATTTCACCCTAGCGGCCATATAGAATCCACTTAGATTGGGCAGCAACCCACTGGTAACCTTAAAGCAAATAAAATGAGAATATCTTCAAAAGGTATAATGAAATTGAGTATTGTAAAATTCTGGAAACATTTAAAAGAAAATGTCAAGATATTTCTTATTTTCAAAATGTGTACACCTTTGCAGGGAAACTCATCAAGACTCTAAAAAAGAGATGCATCTATGGTGTGTTCCACGAATTACGTTGCTATGTGAAGATCGATTAAAAAATCATGGAACTTATGGTGCTTTCACAACCATTCAAGAACTGCCACTTCATATGTACCATCTAGAGAGTGATTTGGCAACCCTTGAAATACCATTATGCTACCGGGTTAGTGATTTGCCTGTCTTCTCTAAAGTTGCATACACAGGCCCTTCTGACCCCAGTGCCTGAAGTTGTTACCCTATGGCTATATATCTTCCACTATATTCATTTCATTTACCCTCACAATTTTCTTTACAGATGTCATGTTACTAATTTTCTATGTGATATGGCCTCATTGCTATTCGGCCCTCAATTTGAGGGTAAAAAAAGAGAGGACTTTACACAGGAATCAAAGTATAGTTATAGTACTCCTTGTGCTCACCTGTATGTACTTGTTCTTGAAGATTTCTTTGTTCTATTTATGCTCCCACATTTTGGGCTATGATCCAGATGAACAGAAACACTAGTTTCCACCCTCTGCAAAGTACTGTTGTGTATGGCCTGAGTTGGGTCAATTTTTACCTGCTTCCATTTCTAGAGATGGCAATTCCCTAACCAAATCAAGGCTAGGGGATGCATTCATGGGGTTATTACATATGAAAGCAGGTTCTTGGGCTCACCTATTATTGGTGAAATTAAATTAGGAGCTTCATTTCTCTTAGGGCAAAGTTATTGCAAGAAAGTAATTTTTACTTGTTTGTAACAAAACTGTATTATTAATTATCCAATAACACATTGAAAATGAATATTTATTTCATTTCATAATTATATAAATTTGCAATAAGAATAAAAATCCAATCTTATTAATTAAGACTAAGATATAAATATTCTATATAACTATATTAGTTATATTTTTAAAGCCCTCAATAATGAATAAAGGATTAAGAGAAAAGTCTAGTGTATTTGACTATTTTACTGTTACTGTAGATCATAATTATTATGTTTGTAAATGCAATTGTGAAGATGCTGGTGAATGTAATTCAACTTATAGAGCAAAAATTAGTAGACCTTCAAGCAAAAAAGTTTATAATTTGAAGCGCCACATAAATCATAATTATCCTGAAGTTTCTAAGATTCTAAATCATAATTATCCTGAAGTTTCTAAGATTCTAGAAGCGAATGAAAAGAGGCAAATGTTAAAGTCATCAGCCAGTACTTCTGGTGTATCAGCAACTAGAAGTCAACACTGCCAACCAGAGCTTACTAAATATTTTACTAGTCCAAATGTGAATGTGGCCATAACACCATAACTGTCTTTTTTAAGCCAGTTATGTTAGGTTTAATAGGCGATATGGCACAAAAGTTCAAAATTTCTTGCGATAGAAGTAGTATTAGATCTTTGGTAGTTGAAAAAGCAACTAGTTTTAAAAATGGATGGTTGCCCATGTTTAAGGGGTAGGGAATTCTTACACTAATTCTATTTTGCAATAATTGTTAAATTCATTGATGAAAGCAATTGCAGTAAGAGATACCCAAGCCCAACATACAAGTGAGTACCTTTATAAGCTTGTGAATGTTGTTTTGCAAGAGTATGAAATAGAAAAGACCAAGAGAGAGAAGAAGAATGTTAAATAGTAGTAGTTCATTCTGATGAAAAGACTCCAGAACTGGAGCCTGATGATACAGTAGAACCTATCATTTAAATAGTACTGCGGAAGAAATTTCAATCCTCTCAAGAATCCATCATATGCATTGTGCTGTACACACACTATAGCTTGCCATTTGTAATGGCTTAGCACTTAAACATATAACCAGGCTTTTAACCAAGATACAGCAAGTTGTAGTAGCTTCAAAAAAATTAAAAAGTGAAGCAATAATTAAACGAGCTAGTGGAAAGGTAGCAATTTTAGGTCAGGCTACAAGGTTGGATAGCACTTACTGGAATTGAAACCTGTTCTTATTGACATGGTGAACCCAGAAATTACAATACCTGTACCCTGTAAGGGACGCGGCGATTTGCCATCCTGACTGCCGTGCTGATGGGATTCAGCACCCCGTCCAACCCCAGCTTAGCCTCTTCTCCTTCCTTCAAAACACTTGTTTCCCCCCAGTTTCCTCGCTTTTCATACAACCTCTCGCACAACTTTCTCTGGTCAGCCTCTAATTTCACAGGGTAGATGCTGACCTTCTTCTCAGCCAACCGTCCCGGATCGGGGCTGAGGGTGGAGGGGACAATGTTCCCTAACCCCTGAGCTCCAGTCTGGGGTGGTGGGTTTTTAACAACCTGCTTCATTCCCTCCCATAACTTCCTCATATCCCCTTTCCTTCTCACTTCACACTATTATTTTTTTTACGCCGTGTCCAAGGTGGAGCCACCATAGTGAGGGACTGCCAGGCCACCAGGCGTAAGGGGTGGTCCTGAATGGTAGCACCTGGCTCTACCAAGCCTGTACGCAACCCTTGCAGGGTGGGCTACTGCAAGGGGTGATGAGGTATGCATCCCATGAAAAATGTAGGGTCACCATGCCCAATGATGAAAAAACAAATTTTCTCCCCCCAATTTTCCCCTGTCCATCATCGGAGCCACCCTCGGGCAACTCCACATAAAATGGAGTTCGCCCTCCCCCCCTCTGTGCTTGCGCAGGAGACCCTCCAAATTCCTCTAATCGGAGAGGAGGCTTACTCCTCTCCTTCGCCTACGGGTGTAGGGGATTTCCCGTCACCTAATTATCTGGAGATGCCTTCAGGCACCTCCCTCTTACCAGTGGCAGTCCCCTCTTTTCTTTCCAAGGGGACTGCTAAGAAAGCTAGCAAGAAGCCCATAGCCGCTCGCTCCCCATTGAAGCGGCTCGGTAGGGCAAACCCCCTTAGAGGGGAGAGGGAAGCCAGGCCCCTTCGGCCGCTTACATCAAAAGACCTGCTGGCACGAATATTGAACCTTGCAAGGGGAAAGGCCTGTGCCTCCCCAGACATGACTTGTGACAACACTGCCAACGGGACCTTTGATCTCCTGGGGGTTGATGGCCAACTGAAGGCCTCCCTGAGATAGACATGGTCCTTGAGGCAACCCAGCCTCAGATGGTAGGGCCTTCCATGGGGGCGAATCCAGGCGCAGTGCCAAGCACTGAACCCGAATCCGCCCCTATGTAAGGTGCTCCTCAAACGGCCTGGGTTTCCAAGACAGTACAAGGAGGGGAGGGATCTCCTCCGACCAGTGCCCCTGTGGCTGCCAGGACCTTCTCCATCTGGCCTGCTGGCGGAGGGGAGAAGCGGGTTCATTTCCTGCTCTCCTCTCCTAAAAAGAAAGAAAAATAGGAAAAAGATTAAGAAGACTCAGGGCTCCTCTCCTTCTGCCGGGATGAATGGGTCTGCTGCTTCGGTAAGCAACCCAACCAAGATCGGCACATCCGGCCCCTCTGTCCCCCCGGGTGCGGAGCTCCTGACTAAGACAAAAAGTGCGCATGGCGAAGTATTGATAACATCGGGGCCCCTCATTCAGAGGTTACCTGGTGTTTTCGAGCCTGCAGGCTTCAAACGCTTCCTCGTTATTCGCTCCACTGATGGCACCATGTTGGCTAAGGGCAACATGATCCATCAGAGGAATGCTTTAGCTAGTGTAATTGGTAGAGGTCCGAAGGTGACCCGTTTCTCAGACGGGAGCCTTCTGGCAAATGCGGCGAATCCCTCCGAGGCAGCCAAGATAAGTGCTCTTCAGACACTTGAAGGCACCCTGGGAGTGTGACGCCGCACTCTACCATGAACTTTGTGAAAATAGAGTTTATGCGAGGGAACTTGTTGACTACTCCATAGAGGACATCACCTTAGAGCAGGCCGCCCATGGGGCAGTCAAGGTCGAACGGTGATGAGAAAACAGGGAGGGGACTCGAGACCCACCACTACACTCTATCTACTTCACGTTCGACTGTGACAAGCTCCCTGAGTCGGTGCGTGCCGGTTGGTACCGCTACCGCTTGAAGGCATTTGTGCCACTGCCTCAGTGATGCAGTGGCCACTTCGGCCATTCAAATCGCTTTTGTAGATGTGCAAAGTTGGGATCACCCGAAATATGTGTAAATTGCTCCCAGGCCGCACAAGATAAGTCCAAATCGTGTGTGGCCAAGTCTGTCAATTGCGGAGAGCCGCACCCCGCTTCTTCGAAACAATGTGGTTCATATCTCCTTGAGAAAGAAATCCTGGGAGCTGTCAGCACAAAGGGTTCACACCCAGCCCCGGCTAAAACCAGGGCTCCCCCCCCCCTTTCCCCAGCGTGACCGTTACCCGTAAGGCGAAACGGCCACGCGCCTTCACCGAGGGGGCAACCTCATCGCCGCGGGCCCGACTACTATTCCTAGAACGTCTGGCCGTTTTGCACGCCGTCCACTCCCATGGTGGTCGGCGGAATGTGAGACGGCCCTCAAACAGAAGCGTTATGCCTACATGCGCTATAAGCGCCGCCCGAACGATTTCACTGTCGCTGAATTTCGTTGGGCTAGGGCTAGGTTCCGGTATATTTCGAAACACGCCCGTCGCTCTTTTTGGCGGGCATACGTGTCTTCACTTAACGGGAAGACCCCTTTAGCTGAGGTGTGGAAGCGAGTCAAAAGGATTCGGGGCAAGTTCTCGCAGGACCTCCCTCCCGTCCTCCAGGAGAATGGGACCGCAATCTCGGACCCCGCGTCCGTGGCGGAATCCTTCGCGACCGCTTTTTCCGCATTCTCTAGTCGAGATGCTGCTCTGCCAGGATTCAATGCACGTCGGGATGTCGCGGAAGGTCGCCGGCTGGATTTTACCTCCAGAGGCGGAGAACACTTAAACGACAAGTTTACTGTGAGTGAGTTGCGCTCCGCTCTCGCTTCGTGCGTGGACACCGCCCATGGTCCGGACGATGTCCCAGACGCCATGCTTCGACACCTGGGTGAGCGAGGCATGGCCTTTCTGTTAGATTTGTTCAACAGGATCTGGGTGGAGGGTCTTCTCCCAGATTCCTGGCGAATCGCTACTGTGCTCGCCTTTCGCAAACCGTGGAGAGATCACTCTACTCCGACCGGTTTCCGCCCAATCTCTCTAACCTCTTGCGTGTGCAAGTTGATGGAGAAATTGGTAAATGTTAGACTAGCCTTTTTCCTTGACAGCGGAGGCCATCTGTTTTCTGCAAAGTGCGGTTTCCGCAAGTTCCACTCCACGTCGGATGCTCTGCTCCGACTGGAAATTGCCGTCTGCGAGGCCTTCCTTCGTAGACAGCACTACGTCACGGTGTTTTTCTATCTAGAGAAGGCCTATGATACCGCTTGGCGCTACGGTATCATGGAGACTACACACGATGGTGGCGAGGGGACGCCTCCCAATGTTTATATCTGAATTTTTGCGAGATCGTCGATTCCGCGAACGGGTGGGGGGAGCTCTCTCTGTCCTAAAGGAGCAGCAAGAGGGTGTCCTGCAGGAAAGTGTCCTCAGTGTCGCACTCTTTGCCCTGAGCATCAACGGCATCACCTCGGTGCTACCGGAAGATGTTCTCGCTACGCTCTACGTGGACGACCTTTCGATCTCTTGGCGCGGCCCTGATGCCAACTCTGGAGCGTGGACTCCAACAGGCATTGAACCGCGTCTTTCGCTATGCCGAAGCGCACAGGTTTCGGTTTTCTTTGGCCAAGACTAAGGTGGTTCACTTCTGCCGCCATCCACGGCTCCACCCTGTCCCAGATTTGTTTCTTAATAGGGTGCGCCTGGAAGTGGTTGAATCGCACCTTTTCCTCGGTCTTGTATTCGACCGACGCCTCACCTGGGAGGCTCATATTCGCAGCCTCAGGGTATCTTGTACCCGCGCCATGGATATTTTCCGTTCCGTGACGTTCAGCGCTTGGGGTGCTGATAGGGCTACTGCCTTACTTTTTTACCGATCCTTTGTTCGTTCGAAATTCGACTACGGATGCGAGTTTTATGCATCCGCAGCCGAGCGTTTATTGCGGAAGGTGGATTCGATCCACCACACCGGCCTTCGCCTTGCGACCGGTGCCTTCCGCATTTTCCCCATTGATATCCTGTTGGTCGATGCTGGGGAGATGCCACTCGCTCTGCGCTGCGTGCAGTGCATTACTCGCATGTACGCGTGAGCCCGGTGCCTCCCTCAGTCGCCAACAGCTCTCACTGCATCCGCAGCTGATCTCGACGGTTCCTATGCCGCCGAGCGACGCCAGTCATACCCTAAGCCCTTTTGGGTTTAGGGCTAGGAAACTCCTTCGAGGGCTAGGTATAGCCCTCGGGCCCGTGGCGCCCCTAGTTCTGCCCAGGACGCCACCCTGGAGGGTACACATTTTGGCTATTTGTCGCCACGCCTCTGCTCCCAAAGCTTGTACAGCGCCGGGAGTATTGGGTTCGACCTTTTTGGAGCACACCTCGTGTCACGCTTGAACCGTGCCAGTGTATACAGATGGCTCCAAGTTCCAAGAGGGGGTCGGCTTCCCCTCGTATCCCCTCTGTTTGAAGTCAGTGGGGTTCTGCCAGGCGCTGCGTCTGTCTTCACGGCCGAACTGATGGCAATACACCACTTGGTACAGGAGATTATGCGACGTGCCTGGTTTGGAGACCAGATTGTGATCTATAGCGACTCACAAAGCGCCCTGAATTCTCTCGTGGCATTGGAATCTCCGCATCTCCTTATTCGCCATATCCGTGACTCCACGGTTTTGGCGAGCCGGGCGATGTTGAAATTATCTTCTGCTGGGTTCCTGGACATGTAAGAATTGCGGGTTGCGGGGAATGAGGGCGCCAAAGAGTCCGCGAGGACTCTGCGACCGGACCAGCGTTTCGCTCTTCCTCACACCGACTACATTGCAGGAATACGGGCAGCTCTTCGGACTGCTTGGCAAACAAGATGGGAGACCGTCGAGGGAAACTTAAAGTTGCGTATCATTTCGCCGCGACGGCTTCAGGTCGCTTTCTGTCGTCTACGAATCGTTCACCCTCGTGTGACGCATCGCTATCTGATGGAGAGCTTGCCTGCGCTCTATTGTGACGACTGCGTCGTCCCCCAGACTGTTCTGCACATTCTTGTCGAATGTCCCAGTCTGGGTGATCTTCGCGCACGTTACCTTTCCCGCTCCCGGGATGGGCAGGGTCGCTACCCCCTGTCCCTTGTACTCGGGACGAGTGCGTGCACATTGACTGGTGGACTTGTTTACTTTTGAGTGGAGGCCGGCCTTCTCCCTTTTATTTAATTAGGTTTTGGTTTTCTTTGTAGGTCAATCGCTCCTGCGCCGTGGGGGGAGGGGAACCTCCCCCTGACGCTGGAGCTTGATTCCTAATTTTTTTTTATTTTAAGCAGCCTAGAATTAGGCTGTATGTTTGCGTCGACTTATGCCCAAGTGGGCAATCGCCAGATAGCCCCTTAAAAGTAAAAAAAAAAAAATTGGTCTTGTTTTCAACCGATGCCTTTGGTAGCTCATATTCGCAATCTCAAACTCCTGTACAATTGACATTGACACTCATCGTTCCATTACGTTCACCACCTGGCATGCTGATCGTCCTACTGCTTTGCTCTCTATTGATCCTTTGTTTGTTCGAAGCTCAACTACGGATTCGAGTTTTATGCATCCGCAGCCGAGCGAGTATTTCTGAAGGTGGACTCGATCCACCCCACTGGCCTTCGCCTGGTGACCAGTGCCTTCCGCACTTCCCCCATTGAGAGCCTTCTTGTTGATGCTGGGCAGATGCCACTCGTTCTACGCCACGTACAGAGCATCACTCCCCTGTATGCATGAGCCCGGCGCCTCCCTCAGTCGCCCACAGCTTTCACTGCATCTGCTGGTGATTTCGACGGTTCCTATGCCGCCGAGAGACACCAGTCATACACTAATCCCTTTGTGTTTCGGATTATGAAACTCGGGCCTGTGCCGACCCTAGTTCTGCCCAGGACGCCATCCTGGAGTGTACCAGGATGGCGTCACGTTGGAACTGTGCCAATGTATACGGATTGTTCCATGTCCCAAGAGGGGGTCAGCTTCCATGCCGTATCCTCTCTATTTGAAGTCAGTGGGGCTCTGCCAGGCGCTGCGTTTGTCTTTACAACCGAGCTGGTTGCAATACACTGCTCAGTACGGGAGATAACGCGACGTTACCTGTTCAGAGATTATTGTGATTATTACCAACTCACAAATCGCCCTGAGTTCTCTCGGGGCATTGGAATCTCCGCATCTCATGGTTTGCGATATCCGTGATGCTATGGTCTTGGCGAGCCTGGCCCATGTCGAGATTATCTTCTGCTGGGTCCTGGACATGTAGGATTCGCTCTTCCTCATACCGATTACATGGCAGGTATACGGGCTGCTTGGCAAAGAAGATGGTAGACGGTTGAGGAGAACTTAAAGTTGCATGCCATTGTGCCGCGACGGCCTCAGGTTGCTTTCTGCCATCACCAAATTGGACACACCTGCATTAGATGGAGCTCTCGCCTGTGCCTTATTGTGGCGATTGCGTTGTCCCCCAGATTTTTCGGCACATTCTTGGCGCACGTTACTTCTCACGCTACCGCTTGTCCCTTGTACTCGGGTCTGGTTTGTGCACACAGACTTGCGGACTATACGACTTTTTGGAGTTTGCTGTCCTCCTCTTCTCGACTTGGTTTGATCGTTTGTTGTAGATCGTATGTTCCCTCGCCAGTGGGAGGCGGGCCTGTCTCCGACGCCGGAGCGCGCTTCTTGTTGCCTTTCTTTATTTTGCTCTTGTTTTTTTAGCCTTTGTCTATTGTTATTTGCTTTTTAATATAGCCTATTAGTAGGGTGTGTTTATTACGGCGACTGTTGCCCAAGTAGGCATTTGCCAGTTATGCTCCTAAAATTTAATGAAAAAAACATACCTGCCATACACAGTGCATTATGCACCTGGACGTGCGAGCCTTTTGCCTCCCTCAGTCAGCAACGGCCCTCACTGCATCTGCAGCCGATCTCAACGGTGCCCAACCGCCGAAAGATGCCGGTCATACCCTAAGCCCTTTGGGTTTAGGGCTAGGAAACTCCTTCGAGAGCTCGGCGTAACTCTTTGGCCTTTGGTGCCTTTGGTGCCTCTGGTTCTTCCCGGGATGCCACATGCCCTACAGCTTCCACAGCAAGCAGAGTATTGCATTCGGCCTATTTGGTGCTCACTTCGTGTCACACTCAATCGGTGCCAGTCTACAGTTTACTCCACTTCCAAGGAGGGGGTCGGCTTCCACGCTATCTGTTCTGTTTAAATTTAGCTGGGCTTTACCAGGCTCTGCGTTTGTCTTGATGCCCATATTGGGAGCAATACAATGCTCGGTGCGGAGATAATGCTTTGTGCCTTTTTCGGTCGGAGACCAGATTGTGATCTTTAGTGACTCACAAAGTACACTAAGTTCCCTCAGAGTATTGGAATCTCAACTCCACCTGGTTTGCATTATCTAGGGTTCATCAACCTGCTGGGCACCAAAGAGTCTGTGAGCATTCAGTGACCAGACCAGTGGTTTGCTCTTCGGCACACTCACTACATGGTAGGAATCATGTCAACTCTCTTGGTTGCCCGGCAAAATAGATAGCTTAGGTTTTGCTTGTGGTAGCTCTAGTTTTCATAGTGATTAGTTTTGCTCTTAATCTTGCCTCATGTTGATTTCAACTGAATTGCAATGACTTATGCCCTAGGAAGCTGTCTCCAGATAGACCTTGCAAATAAACTTGCCCAATTAACTTATTTTTGCATTTTTACCAGGATCTTTACATGAATCAAGATCCATCCAGTCTTTATTATATCGCTCGAGCCTTGATGAATATTCAGGGAATTTTTGGTTTAATTCCAAATGTTTGGGGCAAAGGAAGTGCTGCCAATACTGTATTTGACCTGATGGTGGGGATGCGCCGAGAATTGGGAGGAAATGAGCCACAAGTGAGTATTATCCTTGGGCTTATTTATTAATTATCTGTGTTTGAAGTGTCATGTAATACTGTGTGTTCTTTCCCTTGAAGGTTCCACCCCAAATTGATCAGCTGATTCTCATTGATCGGGCTGTTGATTTGATCACTCCATTGGCCACACAACTTACCTACGAAGGTCTCATCGATCAATTCTTTGGCATCAACAATTGTAAGTTCATTCATTCTCTTTCAGAAGATAGAAAAAAGGAATGGAGTATAATTTGGAAAAACAAACAATCTAAATATGGTCTGCTATCTGACACTTGACCATATTCAATATGGCTTAACTTCACTCATTATGGGAAGTGGTTTTCACACATATGGTTCATACATGTTTGGTCTGTAACATCTTCATTACTACAGCATCCTTTGATTAATTTACATTTCTTTCCAATACACCAAACGATATCATTAATATGTGAGCAACACCTTTTTTTTTACATTTTAGTTTTAAAAAATGTACAAGAGATGAAACCCAGGAATTCTTTTTATTAAATTTAGTTATTTGAATTTCTTCCTTAACTCAAGAATGTCACACACATGAGTGCCATTCACTTTTTATACTTTTACTCAATTTTTCCTAGATAATTTTTGCCCTTTTGTTATCCAGCATGTCATAAAGGTTGACTAAGCCTGCATAGGTGATTGCTGACCTGAGAAGCCATTCCCTGGAAGGCTTTATCCTAAGAGCATGACACACAATGAGAGTAATTTGCATGGTTGTTGTGTTTGCTGTCCTTTCAGACCAGTTAATCCACATCAATCGAATGTGATGTAGGAAAAAGGGGAGTGGTAGCCTTTAAAACAGGTTGATCATAGATGCTTTCTTACTCTATGTGAGACAAATAAGAAAGATAATGAAGAGTGGTGGGGATTTTGTTATTGAATGGTTTTTTTTTTTAATGCAAAAACTACAGAGGCATAAATATGTGTGTTGAGTTTCATAGGTAAAGTGTTTAAAAAGTTAGCTGTATAGAAAGGATAACTGGGTGATTGATGGGGGATAAACAAGGTGGGTTTATAGCCAGTTAGAGGTGTGTGTTCAACTAACTAAAAAAAATGAGGGATAAGTGATATCAAAAGTATGCTAGATTCATGGATCTGGAGAAACCTTATGGTTATTTAAATAGAGAATCATTATGATCATTTAAATAGAGAATCATTATGGCAGGTGCTTAGAATTATGGAGTGAGTGGTAAACTATTGGATAGTGTGAAGAGCATTCATGTTGGAAGTAAGGCGTGCATTAGGGGGAAAGAGAACTGGAGTAAGTATTTTGACATAAATAGGCTGTAAAACAAGATTGTGTGAATTTGCTATGGCTGTTTAATATTTTTCTGGATAGAGTACAAGAAGTATGTATAGGAATGAGGGAAAGGGGTGCGAGATTGATGATGAATGTTGAGGGTGTGGTTGCAGGGTCGTGACCTGCACTCCTTTTCCTGCCGCTCTAATAGGGCTGGCCAGGTGTTTGAGGGGAGGTTAATGAGGGGCTACTTTAAAACTCACTTTATTAAGAATAAACGGTGAATAATAAAAAAAATGGCCTAAACCCCTAAACAGCCGAAAAAGAATCAGCTGTGAAATATAAATGAATCAGTCACAAAATCTAATTTGTATAAAATACAGTACTGGGTGCACCTCATACTAAAAGTCCTGGGCGCGCAAGTCAGGGAGGAAAAAGGCGAGGGAAGGGGAGGCAGGCCCACATTCTTCGAGAAAGGAGGTTCCTGCACCTCCTCCCGTCTTAAGAGACTGGCATGTGTAAACTCCAATCAATGTGAAATGGTCCACACTAAAGGTAATGGGACATGGGTTTTTTAAACAGCCGCCCCGTAAGAGGCGCAGTGATTTGCCTTCCTGGCCACCGTGCTGATGGGACTCAGCACCTCATCCAGCCCTAGCTTAGCCTCTTCTCCTTTCAGACAGCCTGTATTTCTCGCCTACTTCCTCACTTCCCCTACAACCTCTCCCACAACTTTCTCTGGTTGGCCTCTATTTTCACAGGGTAGATGCTGACCTTCTCAGCCAACTATCTCGGATCAGGGCTTAGGGGGGAGGGGACAATGTTCCCTCACCCTTGAGCTTTGGTTTGGGATGGTTGGTTTTTAACAACTTGCTTCATCTCCACCCATACCTTCCTCACAGCCCCTATCCTTCTCATTTGACACTCTTATCATTTTTATGGCGTGCCCAAGGTGGAGCTGCCATACTGAAGGGCTGCCAGGTCACCAGGTGGGAGGGGTGGCCTTGAATGGCGACACATGGCTCTGCCAGCCCTGTATGCACCCCTTGCAGAGCGGGCTACTGCGAGGGGTGATTATCATCTGCATCCCATAAAAAAATTTAGGGTCACCATGCCCAATGATGACAAACAAAATTTCCCTCATCCACCGTCGGAGCCGCCCTCGGGCAGGTCCACTAAAAAAATGGAGGTCTCCTCCCTGTGCTTTCACAGGGGAGCCTCCAAAATTCTTTGACCGGAGAGGAGGCTTACTCCTTTCCTTTCCCTACCGGTGTATGGGACTCCCCCTCACCCCCTTGTCTGGAGGTGCGGAGGTGCCGTACCCCGCTTCTTCGAAGCAATGTGGTGCGTATCTCCTTGAGAAGGAAATCCTGGCCAACAATGCTCAGGATCGTCTCTCATTTCGTGAGGCTAAGGACTTAGTCCTGGCGCGCCCAGCGCTGCCCGGGACGTCTTATGCCTCAATGTTGAAAAATACACCCTCTGCTCCTGGCCCCTCCGGGACTACGAGTACGTTCGTTTGCGCGCCCATTTGAAACCCTTCTGCGGGTTCTACCAACCCTGGGCGCTCCCCTGGTAGAGCTGTCGGCACAAAAGGTCCACACCCAGCCCAGCTAAAACCAGGTCTCCCCACCGCTTCCCCAACGTGAGCGTTTCCCGTAAGGCAAAACGGCTACGCGCTTCCACCGAGTCGTTAGACTCACAGGAGGCAACAGCCCTAAAGTTGGTCGCCAGGCCATCTTCCGGGGTTCCTTAAGCTGTCTCCCGAAAGGAGGACAGCACTAAAGGAGCTGCGGCAACCTTCGCCCACGCCCAGTGGTGTGCTGGGTGGCTCGAAGATGGTGTACCCTCGAGAAGAGGGCCTCCCGCCTCCAAAGCAAGGTTTCGAGGCGGAGGGAGGAAAAAACTCGCATGGCGAGCACAACCTCCCACAATAAGCCCTCGAAGGCGGCAGCGCATTGTCCGGCCAACAGCGCCCGGAGTTCTGCCTCCGGGAAGCGTACCATCATTCCCATGAGGGTCTTTTCTTCGAAGAGGGCCCCCGCATCTCTTCCGAGCTAGGCCTGGAGGGCATATTCCTTCAATGGAATTGCCGCGGACTCCTGGCCAACCTGGAGGAGCTGCGGGGGCTCCTCTCCTCCCATTCCCCGTCACCTATCTTTTTGCAGGAGACCATGCTGGGCACATGCCCCTTGCCCACCCTCCCAGGGTATAAGGGTTTGGCGACCTCACGGGATGGCGGGTGGCCGGGTGAGTGTGCGATTTGCACCCGGCATGATGTCTCCGTTCTTCGATTCGCTTTAAATAACTTTTCAGGCAGTAGCTGTGCAGCTGCACCTTGATAGGAGGTATACTGTTATTTTCGCGTATATTCCACTATCAGACAACTTCGACGATGGGGACTTCCGCCACGTCGTGGCAGAGTCGCCGAGGCCCTTTCTATTGCCAGGAAATGTAAATGGTAGACACCCCCTCTGGGGAGACTACTCTTATTAATCCCCGGGGTCAAGTCCTTGACGAGCTTAAATTGGGTCTCCTAAATGTGGATGAGTTTACTCATCACTGCCCGAGAACCGATTCATTTCCCTGCCTCGATCTATCTTCGTGCTCTCCGGATGCACATCCTGATTTTAAGTTATGGGTGGTCGATGACCATGGTAGTGATCACTTTCCCATTCAAATATCATTTTCTTGGCCGCTGCCGCCCGAGAGCCCGCCACGGTGGTACTTGGCGCGGGCGCGGTGGTCTGCATTTCAGGAAATGACTGAATTCTCTTATCTCAGTGAGGAATTTAGGTCGGTAGATGAAGCTGTTGAGTTCTTCTCCAGCAACTTCAACGCCCCGGGCCTAACTGCTATTCCTAGAAGGTCTGGCCGTTTTGCATGCTGACCACTCCCGTGGTGGTCAGCTGAGTGTAAGAAGGCCCTCGAGCAGAAGCCCTATGCCTACATGCGCTATAAGCGCCGCCCGAACGATTTCACTGTCGGTGATGCTAGGTTCCGGTATATTTCGAAGCACGCCCGCCCTCTTATTGGCGGGCATACGTTTTTCCACTTAACGGGAAGACCCCGATAGCGGAGGTGTGGAGCGAGTCAAAAGGATTCGGGGCAAGTTCTCGCAGGACCCCCCTCCCTCCCGTTCTCAAGGAGAATGTGACCGCAATCTCGGAAACTGAGTCCGTGTCGGAATCCTTCGCGACCGCTTTCTCCGCATTCTCTAGCCGCGATGCTGCTCCGTCAGCATTTAATGCAGGTCATGATGTCGCGGAAGGCCGCCGGCTGGACTTTACCTCCAGAGGCGGAGAACCCTTCAACGACAGGTTTACTCTGAGTGAGTTGCGTTCCGCTCTTGCTTCGTGCGCGGACACCGCCTATGGTCCGGACGATGTCCCGTACGCCATGCTTCGACACCTGGGTGAGCGAGGCATGGCCTTTCTGTTAATTTGTTGAACGGGATCTGGGTGGAGGGTATCCTCCCAGATTCCTGGCGAATCGCTACTGTGTTCGCCTTTGGCAAACCGGGGAGATTTTTTTTTTTTATTAGAGCTCATCTGGCGACTGCCTACTTGGGCATTCGTCGCCGTATTAAAAACTGTCCTTGTACTAGGCTACTTTAAAAAAAAAATAAAAAAGACAAAAAACAATCCCCCCCTCCAAAAAAAAGGAAGAGGAAGCGAGCAGTAAGCAAGCTCCTGCGTCGGGGGGAGGTTATCCCGGCGCAGGAGCTTGCTTACAGTAGCTCACTGCATCAGCAGCTGATCTCGACGGTTCCTATGCCGCCCAGAGACGCCAGTCATACCCTAAGCCCTTTTGGTTTTGGGCCAGGAAACTCCTTCCGGAGCTAGGTATAGCTCTCGGGCCGGTGGCACCCCTGGATCTGCCCAAGACGCCACCCTGGAGGTACCACATTTGGCTATTTGTGGCTACGCCTCTGCTCCCAAAGCTTGTACAGCGCCGGGAGTATTGCGTTCGACCTTTTTGGAGCACACCTCGTGTCACGCTTGAACCGTGCCAGTGTATACGGATGGCTCTAAGTCCCAAGAGGGGGTCGGCTTCCACGCCGTATCCCCTCTGTTTGAAGTCAGCGGAGCTCTGCCAGGCGCTGTGTCTGTCTTCACGGCCGAGCTGGTGGCAATACACCACTCGGTACGGGAGATCACGCAACGTGCCCGGTTCGGAGACCGGATTGTGATCTGTAGCGACTCACAAAGCGCCCTGAGCGCTCTCGGGGCATTGGAATCTCCGCATTCCCTGGTTCGCGATATCCGTGACGCCACGGTTTTGGCGAGCCGGGCGGATATCGAGATTATCTTCTGCTGGGTTCCTGGACGTGTAGGAATTGCGGGGAATGAGGGCGCCAAAGAGTCCGCGAGGACTCTGCGACGGAACCGGCGTTTCGCTCTTCCTCAGACAGACTACATGGCAAGAATACGGGCAGCTCTTCGGACTGCTTGGCAAAGAAGATGGGAGACGGTCGAAGGGAACTTAAAGTTGCGTGCCATTGTGCTGCGACTGCTCCCATGGACCTATCCCCCAATTTCGCGACGGCTTTAGGTCGCTTTCTGTCGTCTCCATATCGGACACACTCTTTGACGCATTGCTATTTGATTGAGCGCTCGCCTGCGCCCTATTGCGACGACTGCGTCGTCCCCCAGACTGTTCGGCTCATTCTTGTCGAATGTCCCAGTCTTGGTGATCTTCGCGCACGTTACCTGTCCCGGTACCGGGATGGGCGGGGTCACTACCGCCTGTCCCTTGTACTTGGGACGAGTTCGTGCACATTGACTTGTTAATTTTTGGGGGGAGGCCTGGCTTCTCCCCCTTTATTTAAGTAGGTTCTATTTTTTTGGTTATTGTTTTCTTTGTAGGTTGCACGCTCCTGCACTGGGGTGAGGGGGGCCTCCTCCCGACGCCGGAGATTGCTTCCTAATTGTTAAATTTTTCAAATTTTTATCATTGTTATGTTTTCATATTCTTATTTTAAAGTAGCCTAGTTCTAGTCTGTCGTGTTTCCGGCGTCTTATGCCCAAGTGGGCAGTCGCCAGATGGGCTCTAAAAAAATATTAAAATCATTACACACACAGCCAATTACAACACTGCTTTCTTTCCTCTCCCGTCTTCGCAGCACAGCACATACACACACACTCTCTGTTCCAAGAAATCCTACCGATGGGTATTTATATTCACATACCTCTGCCCCGGGGAGACGAAGGTTCCACGTGAACGCTGTTTGGTTTCAAATACTTCTGACACCTCTCCCCAAAGAGGACCGGCCCCTGGTGCCCTCGGGCTCGCCAATGATTGTCATACTGACCTTTGTCTTTTACATTATCCGGTCGAGATCCGCCTGGTAAAAGGCGGATGAATTTCGTGAATGGACTGGGATGAGAAAACAGGGAGGAGTCTCGAGCCCCCCCCCAACACTCTTCGTCACGTCCGGCCGTGACATGCTCCGTGAGTCGGTGCTTGCCGGTTAGTATCCCTAACGCGTGGATGCATTCGTGGCATTGCCTCGGAGGTGATACTATTGCCACCGCGTCGACCATACAAATCGGTCCTGTAGACGTGCTAAGTCGAGTTTACCTGGTAACAAGGAGTAACAAGGAAAAGAAGTACCCTAGGAGACCTTACGGTCCATTCAAAGAGGGTACCTTTAGACTAGCAATCGAACAGGCACATGGCTGCTCAATTGTTGCTCCAAGGACGCTAACGATGTCCAAATCGTGTAAGGCCAAATAGGTCAATTGCGAAGAGCCGCACCCATCTTCTTCGTCGTTATGTGGTGCGTATCTCCTTGAGCAGGAAATCCTGGCCGTTCAGGCCTAGGATCGTCTCTCATCTCGCGAGGCTCAGGACTTGGCCCTGGCGCGCCCTGTGCTGCCTGGTACGTCTTATGCCTCAAGCACGGTCGTTTCCGCGCCCATTCGGAGCCCCTTTTGCGGCGTTATACCCACCCCGGGCACTTCCCTGGTAGAGCTGGTGGCACAAAGGGTGGGTTCACACCCAGCCTCATCTAAAACCATGGATCCCCCTTCCCCCAGCATGATCATTTCCCGTAAGGCGAAGTGGCCGCGTGCCTCCACCGAGTCGGGAAACTCACAGTAAACAACACCCCTGAAGGTGGTCGTGTGACCATCTTCCAGGGTTCCTAAAGCTGCTCCCCAAAAGGAAGAAAGCACCAAAGGAGCTTTGCCCCCTACTCCCCCACCCAAGGCTGGGCTGGGTGGTTCGGAGACTGTGGATACTCCAAAGGAGGGTCCCCCACTACAATCCGCCCCGCCCGCCTAAGGTTTCGAGGTGGAGGAAGGAAAAGACTCGCATAGCGAGGCCACCTTCACCCGATAAGGGTTTTGCGACCCCACCACCACGAGATGGGGGCCGGGCTAGGGGATGCGCGGTTTACACCCGGCATGATATCTCCGTTCTACCTTTCACTTTACATACCTCCTTTCAGGCAGTGGCTGTGCAGCTTCACCCAGATAGGAGGTATATTATCATTTCTGCGTACATTCCACCGTCGGCTGACTTCAACGCGGGGGACTTCCGCCGCGCCGTGGCACGGTTGCCGAGGCCCTTTCTCTTGCTTGGAGATCTGAACGGCAGACATCCTCTCTGGGAGGATTACTCATAAATCCCAGGGGACACGTCCTTGCCGACCTGATCGAAGAGCTTGAGATGGCTGTCCTAAATGTGGATGAGCTTACGCATCACTGCCTGAGAACCGCTTCATTTTCTTGCCTTGATCTATCTTTGTGCTCTTCGGATGCACAGCCTGATTTTGATTGGGGGTGGTCGATGATCTCCATGGTAGTGATCACTTTCCCATTCAAATATCATTTTCAGGGCAACTGCCGCCTGAGAGCCCACCTTGGTGGTGCTTGGCGCCGGCGCGGTGGCCTCCATTTCAGGAAATGACTTGAATTCTATATCTCAGTCGAGGAGTTTAGGTCGGTGGATCAGGCAGTTGAATATTTCTCTGGTAACCTCATTGCTGTGGGCCTGACTACTATTCCTAGAACGTCTGGAAGTATTGCACTCCGGCCGCTTCAGTGATGGTCAACCGAGTGTGAGACGACTCTTAAACTGAAGCGTAATGCATACATGCGCTATAAGCGCCGTCCGTACGATTTCGCTGTCGGTGAATTTCGTCGAGCTAGAGCTATGTTCCGGTATATTTCGAAGCACTCCCGCCGCTCTTCCTGGTAGGCATACGTGTCTTCACTCAACGGGAAGACCCCTATAGCAGATGTGTGGAAGAGACTCAAAAAGATACAGGGAACCCTTCCTGTCCTCCAGGAGAATGGGACCCCAATCTCGGCCCCCGTGTCCATCATCGAATCTTTCACGACCGCATTCTCTAGCCGGGATGCTGCTCCGCCAGGATTCAATGCGCATCGTGATATAGCGGAAGGCCGTCGATTTCCTTTTACCTCCAGCTGCGGAGAACCATTCAACGACATTTTTACACTGAGTGAGTCGCGTTCCGCTCTCGCTTCGTGCGCGGACCCCACCCTTGTTCTGGAAGATATACCGTATAACATGCTTCTTTACCTACGTGAGCGAGGCATGGCTTTTGTTAATTTGTTCAAAAGGATTTTGGGTAGGGTATCCTCCCAGACTCTTGTTGTTTTGCTACTGTGGTCGCTTTTCGCAAACCGGGGAGAGATCACTTTACCCCACTCTTTTTCGCCCAATCTCTCCAACCTCTTGCGTCTGGAAGTTGATGGACAGCAGAAACCACCTATCTTCCATATAGTGCGGGTTCCTTAAGCTCCACCCCATGTTGGATGCTCTGCTCCAACTGGAAAATGCCATGTGCGAGGCCTTCCTTCATAGACAGCACTATGCCACTGTTCTTTTCGATATGGAGGCCTATGATAGTGCATGTCGATACGGTATCATAGAGACTCTTACACGAAGGGGGCGAAAGGACGCATCCCAATCTTTAGTTTCGAGTTTTTGCGAGATTGTCAATTCCGCGTACAGGTGAGGGGAGCCATCTCTGAGCCAAATTTGCAGATAGAGGGTGTCCCGCAGGGCTGTGTCCTCAGTGTCACACTCGTTGCCCTGACCATGAATTTCATTACCTTGGTGCTGCTGGAATATGTTCTCCATATGCTCTACTTGGACCACCTTTTGATCTCTTTTGGTCTGGCCCAGATGCCAACTCTGGAGCTTCGACTCCAACAAACATTGAACCCAGGGTTGGCAAAAAAACCTGAGTTTTATTGGGGAAAATGCTGGGGTTTGGGGGATAATACAGGTTTTCTACAATTTACTAATTTCATATATTTTGTTTTTCCATATTGATTCTTTACCTTTTCTAGTAATATTTTTATGTCCTCAGTTTCATTTGTAATCCAGCTAGCTTCTTATAATCCTTGGAAAATGAAATAAAAAATATAAAAATAGATGAGCAAAACAGGCTGATTGGCATACATGTTGAATTTTTAACATAGACAGTATATAAATACTGCATTGAGAGAAGAGCATTTAGTTTACTTTGTGGCACTGTAGGATCAAGCTAATTCTATAGCACAATGAGTCCATCATGACAAGCAAATAAAGATACAAAGGAACTGCATGGAAGGAATTTGAGGAAACATCAGATGATAAAGGAAATAAAAAACAAAAGTGTTTACATTGTGATCAGAAAATCAGTTAAAAAATTGAGACTTAGAGAACACCTGAATGAAATGGTGTACTGAATATGCTAAAAATGTGCACTCAAAGTCAGACTCTGATGATTTACCAACTGAAATAATTATTAATCAAGCAGAGACATCTACAGTTGGTGCAACTTCACTACCTTTCAAAAAAGTGGAAGCTCAATGTCAAATATTTCTACAAAATCAACTGACAGTCACAGTGAGGTGTCTTCTTGCTCTATGGTCCAAAGGATTGACAATTTGGTTCACAAAACAACAGAAGCAGAGAAGAAACTTGTAGATCTAAAGTTTTTTAGAACATTTTATGCAAACAGTATTCCTTTCAATGTGGCTGATAATTATCATATGAAAAAACTGATAACAATGCTCAGGGGAGGTTCATACAAACACCCTAACAGACGTAATCTTGATGGATATTTGCTCAACGAGGTGAATGAGGAGTGTGAGGAGGCATTAGCAACTGAATTAGCAGGGAAGAATGTGACGCTTATTCAAGATGGTTGGTCAAATGTACATAATCCACCGATGATCATTGCAATATTTCTTTACACCGTTACTAAAGCTTTCTTCATACAAAGGTTCCGAAAAGAAGATCGCTGATTATTGCAGTACCATTGCCGAAGCGAGGAAACCTATAAATGTTGAATTACTTACTATTCATCAATACTTCCTTGTAGAATTATTTAAAAGATTGTGACCGTTAGGCTGTGTTTTGACCAAATGCATTGTGTGACTCGAGTCATGTCAAGTCAACACGAGTCAAGTTAGTGACCTGCCAAGTTACAAGGCCTCATGCTGTCTGGCGGAGCGTCGAGAGAATCTGTTTAGATTAGGAGAAAAACAACACGGTTGGCGGTGGTAGCAAATAAATTATATATTTCATAACAATTTATTTTTATTCCACATATGCTGCTGCATTTGCAACTCATTTCCTTAAATGAATTGGTATGTTTACTACTGCCACTTGCAACATGTTTACTGGAATGAATGTCACTATATTTCAGTAAAATTGGTTATAAATTTTTTTTTAATTATTATTGTAACTTCTTTTTTCTGCTAACCTAACAGATTCTCATGGCGCAATTTAATGTATCAATGTCAGGCCGAGTTTATTTGTCTGTAGGACTACAGTATTCAATGTACCAATGCCAAGTTTATTTGTCTGCAAGCCTTCAGTATTCAATGACGCTAGTTTTATATAATTAATTACAATACTTTGGAATATAACATCATAAATACTGGATTTTCTTTTATTCTTGATATTTTATAATGTATGTACATACTGTATACTGTACAGTACAGTACAGTACAGTAATGCCTGTTGCAATCAGAAACTTGGGACTTCGGTTTACTTATGTATCAAACTAAAATATACAAAAAAAGTACAATAATAATCGATTATAGAAACAGAAAACAGCTAAAATGGGTAAAAAAACCGGCCCAGGCGGGTAAGTGGGTACCTCCCGTGCCAACCCTGGTTGAACGCATCTCTCGCTATGCCGAAGCGCACAGGTTTCGGTTTTCCATGGTCAGGTTAATGTAGTGAACTTCTGCCGCAATCCACGGGTCCACCCCGACCCGGACTTGTTCCTAAACTAGGTTTCCCTGGAAGTGGTGGATTCGCACTGTTTCCTTAATCTTTTTTTTTAACCGACGCTTCACCTGGGAGCTTCATATTTGCACCCTTATGGTCTCTTGTGCCCGCGCTATGCACATTCTTCGTCCCGTCACGCTCAGCACCCGAAGGGCTACTGACTTACGTTTCTATTTATCCTTTGCTCGTTCGAAACTTGACTACTGATGCGAGTTTTATGCATCCGCAGCAGGGCGTGTATTACCGAAGGTAGACTCAATACACCACACCGGTCTCGCCTGGCGACCGGTGCCTTCCGCCCGTCACCCATTAAGAGCCTACCTGTCGATACTGTTGTGATGTCACTCACTCTGCGCCGTGTGTAGTCTATTATGCGCCTGTACACGTGAGCCCGACGCCTCCCTCACTCGCCAACGGCTCTCAATACATCCGTAGCCGATCTTGACGGTGCTTATGCCTCTGAGAGACGCCACTGATGCCCTAAGCCCTTGGGTTTAGGGCTAGGAAACTCCTTCGAGAGCTTAGTGTAGCTCTCGGGCTGGTTGTACGTCTGGTTCGGCCCAGGACGCCACCTTTGACTATTCGTTGCCACGCCTCTTCCCAAAGCTTCTACATCTCAGTCAGTATTTCGCTCGGCATTTTTGAAGCACCCTTCGTGTCACGCTAGATCCGTGCCAGTGTATACGGATGGCTCCAAGTCCCAGGTATTAGTGACCCCACGGTCGCCGCGAGCAGGGTGGATGTCCAGATTATCTTCTGCTGGGTTCCTGGACATGCGGGCTATTAGGGCGCCAAAGAGTCCGCGAGGACTGGGTTACCAGACCAGCGCTTGGCTCCTCCTCACACATACTACATGGCAGGAATCAGGGTAGCCCACCCGTCAATGCCGCGACGGCTTCAGTTTGCTTTCTGTCGTCTCCGAATTGGACACACTTGTGAAGCGACGACTGCGTTGTCCGCCAGACTGTTCGGCACATTCCTGTTGAATGTCCCACTTTGGGTGATCTTCCCGCACGTTACCTGTCCCGGTACTGGGACGAGCGGGCCATCTGACATTAGGAGGATGTTGGCCTCCATTTTATTTGACTCTATTGTTGGTCGGATGTTCTTGCGCCGGGAAGAGGGGGCGTGCCCTCGACGCCGGAGCGTGTTTCCTTGCTTATTTTGTTTAGTTTTTGCGTTTCTTTCTTATGTTTTGTTTATGTATGTTTGTTTTTTTGTTGTGATTTTTTATCTCGCCTAGTATTAGGCTGTAGCGTGATTACGGCGACTTAGGCCATAGTAGGCAGTCGCCAGAGGGGCTCCTTATAAAATATCTATCAAATCCCTCTGTTCTTCTTATACCCCCAATGATAATTTTTATATCTAACCCACAACACTCAACAGACTTATCCCCCCCTACTTCTTGCATTCACCTTTATTCCTTTTACCCCAATACAAAGGCCCCATTACTGCATTCTTCCACTCATCAGGCACTGGTCCCACGATTTACATTTGCATCTTCTTTCATATCCAAAATATTCAACTCATCTAAGTATTTTCACCTACTTTTGATTTCACTGTTCACAAGTACCCTGCCATTCTCTTCATTAATGTTCGCACAGATATTCTAATCCTGATTACTTACCTTTCTCACTTCCTTCCGGAATAGCTTCCTGTTCTCATTGGTTCACTCACCATTCATCCTTTACCCATCGCGTCATTTGTTCTTGCTTTCCTACTCTGTTAATTGCACGGGGGAGGAGGGTATAAATAACGACTCTAGTGGATTTCTTTTGGTCAGGTACTGTCAAGCTCCCCGCGAGCAAGTTTGCCTCGAATCGAAGTGAGCTGGAATCGCTTCCTTCCAGCGTCAGTTGCGAGCCTTTCCAGCTCGAATTCGGCGAAATGAAGGCTCTGCAGCTGACATCGTCGGATCCTTTGTACGCCGATATCCGAGATTTTAATTTCTTCGCGGTGGGTCCACGTCTCTCGAGCGAGGCTCGGGAGGTTTCCTCGCAGTACGAGAAGCGCCGCACTGCTAACACCGTTTCAGACTTGAAGCAGTTTGTGCAGAAGTTGCCCAAAATGCAGGTGGCGAGGCATTCTTTGTCAACACGTTAGTCTTCCTCTCTTTTTTTTCAGTATCACCTCAGTGTACATTTATGGCTTGTGCAAAAACGAAGGGGAAATTCAGGAACCTCACCTACCCTCCCTTATACACCTGCTGAAAGCTCGGTTTGGTCATGAAATTTAAAAGATTCACTAGTCTCAACAACCAGGGCCAAGGCCTCTCATCATACACAGGGTTTCTCCACAACTCCTCTACAGACAAGCTCCCACCTCAAGGCGGGGGTGGGGTGTAGTAAAAGTTTGCCTTTTTCCAAGTGGACTTTTATCATCCCATGATAACCCCCTAATCTTTAATTATTTTTTCCTCTTTCTACTGTTTTATGTTTTATTTTCCTCACACTGGTAAGTCTGGTGGCTTTTGAGCATCTTGAGCTCTTACCGGGGGTGTCGCCGTATACAGGCTTCACTGTGCCGGATGATTGGTTGCCCAACCTGTATGAGCCACAGTATACAAATGCCTGATTCTGGGGTTCGGGCCCGGTCACATCTGGCGAAGCGCCTTACAAAGTAGGTGCTGCTGCTGTATGAGTGCCAACGTAGACGTTCTTTTCCGTTATTTAATCATCAATAATTTATGGGAAAACAATCAAAACGATCTAAAGCGGCAAATGACCTGGCAACGAAGCTGAACTACTCATTAACCCCTACTACCCCTGCCCGATGCCCCACATCTGCCAATGCACTGCCCTCTGCGACGCAACCAATCGTACCCCCTTTTACCCTAGCCGTCACTCACCCCCATCCCCTTACATCTTCAATATCCCCACCATCCCCTCACAGCTCACAGCCTTCAATATCCCTGTCATCCCTTCTGCATTCTCCGGCCTTCCCAAACCCCATCAACTATCCTGGACCCACCCACTCTGCACTCCCTAAACCCATCAACGACCCGTAAACCAAGCAAGCTTTTAACCATCCATCGTTTATTTGGTTGCAATACACCGCTCGATGAGGCGGTTAACGTGCCGCCACGGTTTCTGCGAGCCGGACTGATGTTGAGATTATCTTCTGCTGGGTTCCTGAACATGTGGGAATTTCAGGGAATGATGCGCCAAGAGTCTGCGAGGACTGGGCGACCTGACCAGCGTTTCGCTCTTCCTCGCACCAACTACATGGCAAGAATCAGTTCAGAAGATGAAAGACAGCCGATGGGAACTTAAAGCTGCGCGGTATCGCGCCGCTACTGATCCCATGGACCTACCTCCCAACGCCGTGCCGGCTTCCGGTCGCTTTCTGTCCTCTTCGAATTGGGCACACTCGCGAAACGCACCGCCATTTGATGGAGAGCGATGACTGCGTTGTCCGCCAGTCTAAGGAACATTCTTGTTGACTGTCCTATTCTGGGGATCTTCGCACACACGTTATATCTCCCGGTACCGGGATGAGCGGGTTCGATACCGCTTGTCACTTCTACTCTGGACGAGTTCTTGTACATTAGACTATTTGATTTTTTGGAGGAGGCTTGCTTACCACTTTGTTCGGAGGGGAGGGATGGGTCCCTTCGACGCAGGTGCGTGTTTCACTCTTTGCCTTTGTGAGGGAGTCATCTTTTCCTTATTTTTTTATTTTAACCAACAGCTGAGACACTATTCCTTCCGTCAGATAGCCCCCGTAAGGGGCGCGGCGATTTGCCATCATGGCCGCCGTGCTGACGGGATCCAGCGCTCCGTCCGGCCCCAGCTTAGCCTCTCTTCCTTCCTTCAGAACACTTGTGTTTCCCCCCCGGTTTCTTCGCTTTTCATACAACCTCTCCCACAACTTTCAATGGTCAGCCTCTAATTTCACAGGGTAGATGCTGACCTCCTTCTCAAACCAACCGTCCCAGATCGGGTTGAGGGGGGAGGGGACAATGTTCCCTAACCCCTGACCTCCGGCTCGGAATGGGTTTTTTTTAACAACCTGCTTCATCCCCACCCATACCTTCCTCACATTCCTTTTCCTCTCCTCTTCACCAGGCGGGAGGGGTGGTCCCAAATGGCGGCGCCTGGCTCTGCCAGGCCTGTAAGCACCTCTTGCAGTGCGGGCAACTGCAAGAGGTAATGAGCGGTTGCATCCCGTAATAAAAAGAGGGTCACCATCCCCATGATGAGTCTAAGCCAAAAAACACTTTAACTCCCCCTGTACAAACGACGGAGCCGCTCTCGGGCAGCTCCACAGAAAAAAATGGAGGTTCGCCCCCCGGTGCTTGCGTAGGGGACGCTCCATATTTCTTCAACCGGAGAGGAGGCTTACTCCTCTCCTACGCTTACGGGTGAAGGGGACTCCCCTCATCCCCTTCTCTGGATGTGCTTTCGGGCACCTCCCTTCTTCCAGCGGTAGTCCCCTCTGTTCTTTCCAAGGGAACTACCAAGAAAGCCAGCAGGCAGCCCATTGCCGACCGCCCCTCGTATAAGCGGCTCGGTAGGGCAAACACCCTTAGGGGGGGGAGAGGGAAGCCAGGCCCCTTCGGTCGCTTCCATCAAAAGACCTGCTGGCAAGAATATTAAACCTTGCCGGGGTCAAGGCCTGTGCCTTCCCACAAAAGACTGGTGACGCTGCAAGGGGACCTGCGATGTCCTGGGAGGGAATGGCTAACTGGAGGCCCCTCCTGTGATAGACATGGTCGTTGAGGAAACCCAGCCTCAGACGGGAGGACCTTCCATGGGGGGGAATCCGGGCTCGGCGCCAAGCACCGAACCCGAATCCGCCCCTATGCAAGGTCCTCCTCAAACGGCTGAGGGCCCCCAGGCAGTACAAGGAGGGGAGGGATCTCTTACAACCGGTGCCCCGGCGACCACCAGGACTTCCTCCATTTCGGAGAAGGACCTGGCTGAGGCCGGTCCATCTGGCCTAGGGGCTCCTATCGGCGGAGGTGAGAAGCGGGTTAATTCCCCGCCCTCCTCTCCAAAAAAGAAAAAGACAACTAGAAAGACTCGGGGACCCTCTCCACCCGCGGGGGCTACGGGGACGGATGAGTCTGCTGACACTTTGGCAAGCGACCAAGCCAAGATCGGCACATCTGGCCCCCTCTGTCCCTATGGTTGCGGAGCCACTGACTAAAACTAAAAGTGCACAAGGCGGAGCCTCAATGACATCGGGGCCCCTGATTCAGAGGTTACCTGGCGTTTTCGAGCCCGCTGGCTTGAAACGCTTCCTCAGAGGAGAGGATTAGCTAGTGCAATTGGTAGAGAGCCGAAGGTGACCCGTTTCTCGGACGTGAGCCTTCTGGCGAATCCCGCCGAGGCGGCCAAGATAAGTGCTCTTCGGACACTTCATGGCACCCCGGTGAGTGTGACGCCGCACTCTACCATGAACTTTGTGAAAGGAGTAGTTTATGCGAGGGAGCTCGTTGACTACTCCATTGAGTACATCACCCTAGAGCTGGCCGACCATGGGGCGGTCAAGGTCGAACGTGTGATGAGAAAACAGGGAGGGGCCTCGAGACCCACCCCTACACTCTTCGTTCCTTTCGACTGTGACAAGCTCCCTGAGTCGGTGCGTGCCGGTTGGTACCGCTACCGCGTGAAGGCATTCGTGCCACTGCCGCGGCGGTGCTATTGCTGTCACCGATTCGGCCATACGAATAGTTCTTGTAGACGTGCAAAGTCGGGGTCACCCGAAGTTTGTGTAAATTGCTCGAAGGCCGCACACGATAAGTCCAATCGTGTGTGGCCAAGTGTGTCAATTGCGGAGAGCCGCACCCCGCTTCTTCGAAGCAATGTGGTGCATATCTCCTTGAGAAAGAAATCCTGGCCGTTCAGGCCCAGGATCGACTCTCATTCCGCGAGGCTAAAGACTTGGTCCTGGCGCGCCCGGCTCTGCCTGGGACGTCATATGCCTCAATAGTTAGAAAGGCACCCTCTGCTCCTGGACCATACAGGCCAACGAGCACGGTTGGTTCCGCGCCCATTCGGAGCCCTTCTGCGGGCTCTCCTCAACCCGGGCGCTCCCCTGGTAAAGCTGGCGGTAAAAAGGGTTCACACCCAGCCCCGGCTAAAACCAGGGCTACCCTTTCTTTCCCCAGCGTGACCGTTTCCCGTAAGGCGAAACGGGCACGTGCCTCCACCGAGTCGTTAAACCCACAGGAGGCAACACCCCTGAAGTTGGTCGTTAGGCCATGTTCCGTTGTTCCTAAAGCTGTCCGCCGAAAGGAGGACAACAACAAAGGAGCTTCGGCTCCTTCGCCCACGCTCCGAGGTGGAGCGGGTGGCTCGGGGGCGGTGGTTCCTCGAAAAGAGGGCCCCCCGCCTCCGAAGCCGCAACTCCCGCTCAAGGTTTCGAGGCGGAGGGAGAAAAAGACTCGCATGGCGAGCCCAACCTTCCCCATTAAGTCCTCGAAGTCGACCGCGCCTTAGGCGCCCGGGATTCTGCCTCCGGGAAGCTTACGGCCATTCCCGTGAGGGTCTTCAGTTCGAGGAGGGCCCCCGCGTCTACTCCGAGCTAGGCCTGGAGGGCATATTCCTTCAATGGAATTGCCGTGGACTCCGGGCCAACTGGGAGGAGCTGCGGAGGCTCGTATCGTCCCGTTCCCCGTTAGCTATCTTTTTGCAGGAGACCATGGTAGGCGCGTGCCCCCTGCCCGCCCTCCCGGAGTATAAGGGTCTTGCGACCCCACCACCGCAGGATGGCCGGGCTGGGGGATGCGCGGCTTACACCCGGCATGATGTCTCCGTTCTTCCTTTCTCTTTAGATACCTCCTTTCAGGCAGTGGCTGTGCAGCTGCACCTGGATAGGAGGTATACTATCATTTCTGCGTACATTCCACCCTCAGCTGACTTCGACGCGGGTGAATTACGCCGCGTCGTGGCACGGTTGCCGAGGCCCTATCTCTTTCTTGGAGCTCTGAACGGCAGGCCTCCTCTCTGGGGAGATTACTCTATAAATCCCAGGGGACAAGAAGTCCTTGCCGATCTGATCGAAGAGCTTGAGATGGGTGTCCTAAACGTTGATGAGTTTACGCATCACTGCCCGAGAACCGCGTGATTTTCTTGCCTTGACCTATCTTTGTGCTCTTCGGATGCACAGCCTGATTTTGATTAGGGGGTGGTCGATAACCTCCATGGTAGTGATCACTTTCCCATTCAAATATCATTTTCAGCGCAACTGCCGCCTGAGAGCCCACCTCGGTGGTGCTTGGCGCGGGCGCGGTTGCCTGCATTTCTGGAAATGACTGAATTTTCTATCTCAGTCGAGGAGTTTAGGTCGGTAGATGAGACCGTTAAGTTCTTCTCCGGCAACCTCATTGCCGTGGGCGTGACTACTATTTCTAGGACGTCTGGCCGTTTTGCACGCTGACCACTCCCATGGTGGTCGGCCGAGTGTGAGACGGCCCTCAAACAGAAGCGTTATGCCTATATGCGCTATAAGCGCCGCCCGAACGATTTTACTGTCGCTGAATTTCGTCGGGCTAGGTCTAGGTTGCGTTATATTTCGAAGCACGCCCGCCGCTCTTCTTGGCGGGCATACGTGTCTTCACTTAACGGGAAGACCCCTTTAGCTGAGGTGTGGAAGCGAGTCAAAAGGATTCGGGGCAAGTTCTCGCAGGACCGCCCTCCCGTTCTCCAGTAGAATGGGACCGCAATCTCGGACCTGGCGTCCGTGGTGGAATCCATATCGACCGCTTTTTACGCATTCTCTAGCCCGGATGCTGATCCGCCAGCATTCAATGCACGTCGTGATGTCGCGGAAGTCCGCCGGCTGGACTTTACCTCACGAGGCGGAGAACCCTTCAACGACAGGTTTACTGGGAGCGAGTTGCGCACCGCTCTCGCTTCGTGCGCGGACACCGCCTATGGTCCGGACAATGTCCCGTACGCCATGCTTCGACACCTGGGTGAGCGAAGCATGGCCTTTCTGTTAGATTTGTTCAACAGGATCTGGGTGGACGGTCTTCTCCCAGATTCCTGGTGAATCGCTAATGTGCTCGCCTTTCGCAAGCCGGGGAGAGATCACTCTACTCCGACCGGTTTCCGCCCAATCTCTCTAACCTCTTGCGTGTGCAAGTTGATGGAGAAATTGGTAAATGTTAGATTAGCCTTTTTCCTAGACAGCGGAGGCCATCTGTCTTCTGCACAGTGCGGCTTCCGCAAGTTGCACTCCACGTCGGATGCTCTGTTCTGACTGGAAAATGCCGTTTGCGAGGCTTTCCTTCGTAGACAGCACTACGCCACGGTGTTTTTCGATCTGGAGAAGGTCTATGATACCGCATGGCGATACGGTATCATGGAGACTGCACACGATGGAGGCGAGGGGACGCCTCCCAGTCTTTATTTCTGAATTTTTGCGAGATCGTCGACTCCGCGTACGGGTGGGGGGGGGAGCTCTCTCCGGCCCAAAGGAGCAGGAAGAGGGTGTCCCGCAGGGAAGTGTCCTCAGTGTCACACTCTTTGCCATGAGCATCAACGGCATCACCTCGGTGCTGCTGGAAGATGTTCTCGCTATGCTCTACGTGGACGACCTTTCGATCTCTTTTGGCGCGGCCCAGATGCCAACTCTGGAGCGTGGACTCCAACAGGCATTGGACCGCGTCTCTTGCTATGCCGGAGCGTACAGATTTCGGTTTTCTTTGGCCAAGACTAAGGTGGTGCACTTCTGCCGCCATCCACGGCTCCACCCCGACCCAGATTTGTTTCTTAATGGGGTGCGCCTGGATGTGGTTGAGTCGCACCGTTTCTTTGGTCTTGTATTCGACCGACGCCTCACCTGGGAGGCTCATATTCGCAGCCTTAGGGTATCTTGTACCCGCGCCATGGATATTCTCCGTTCCCTGACGTTCAGCGATTGGGGTGCTGATAGGGCTACTGCCCTACTTTTTTATCGATCCTTTGTTCGTTCGAAGCTCGACTACGGATTCGAGTTTTATGCATCCGCAGCCCAGCGTTTATTGCGGAAGATGGATTCGATCCAACACACTGGCCTCCGCCCTTCGACCGGTGCCTTCCTCCCTTCCCCCATTGAGAGCCTGTTGGTCGATGCTGGGGAGATGCCACTCGCTCTGCGCCACGTGCAGTGCATCACTCGCCTGTACGCGCGAGCACGGCGCCTTCCTCAGTTGCCAACAAATTTCACTGCATCCGCAGCTGATCTCGACGGTCCCTATGCCGCCGAGAGACGCCAGTCATACCCTAAGTTCTTTGGGTTTAGGGCCAGGAAACTCCTTCGAGAGCTAGATATAGCTCTCGGAACGTTGGCGCCCCTGGTTCTGACCAGGACGCCACCCTGGAGGGTACCAAATTTGGCTATTTGTCTCCACGCCTCTTCTCCCAAAGCTTGTACGGCAGCGAGAGTATTGTGTTCGACCTTTTTGGAGCACACCTCGTGTCACGCTGGAACCGTGCCAGTGTATACGGATGGCTCCAAGTCCAAATAGGGGGTCGGCTTCCACGTCGTATCCCATCCGTTGTAAGTCAGCGGGGCTCTGCCAGGCGCTGCGTCTTTCTTCACGGCTGAGCTGGTGGCAATACACCACTCGGTACGGGAGATTACGCGACGTGCCCAGTTCGGAGACCGGATTGTGATCTATAGCGACTCACAAAGCGCCCTGAGTTCCTTCGGGGCATTGGAATCTCCGCATCCCCTGGTTCCCGATATCCGTGACGCCACGGTTTTGGCGAGCCGGGCAGATGTCGAGATTTTCTTCTGCTGGGTTCCTTGACATGTAGGAATTGCGGGGAATGAGCGCGCCAAAGAGTCCGCGAGGACTCTGCGACCGGACCAGCGTTTGGCTCTTCCTCACACCTACTACATTGCAGGAATACGGGCAGCTCTTCGGACTGCTTGGCAAAGAAGATGGGAGACGGTCGAAGGGAACTTAAAGTTTCTGTCGTCTCCGAAACGGACACACTCGTGTGACCAATCGCTATTTGATTGAGCGCTCGCCTACGCCCTATAGCAACGACTGCGTCGTCCCCCAAACTGTTCGGCACAATCCTGTCGAATATCCCAGTCTGAGTGATGTTCGCGCACGATACCTGTCCCGGTACCGGGATGAGCTGGGTCTCTACCGCCTGTCCCTTGTACTCGGGACGGATTCGTGCACATTGACTTGTTGACTTTTGGGGGCAGACCGGGCTTCTCCCCTTCTTTTAAGGTTCTTTTTTGTTTTTTTGTTTGTTATTATTTTGTTTGTAGGCTGCACTCTCCTGCACCGGGGTGAGGGGTAGCTCCCCCCGCTGCGGAAGATTGCTTTCTAAATGTTAAGTTTTTCACATTTTTATCATTGTTATGTTTTCATATTTTTATTTTAAAGTAGCCTAGTTCTAGGCTGTCGTGTTTTTCAGTGACTTATGCCCAAGTGGGCAGTTGCCAGATGGGCTCTATAAAATTTAAAGAAAAAAAATATCCTTCAGATAGCCTGTATTTTTCCTCTTCCTTCTCACTTTCCCTTCAACCTCTCCCACAATTTATCTGGCCAGCCTCTAATTTCACAGGGTAGATGCTGACCTTCTTCTCAGCCAACCGTCCAGCATTGGTGCTGAGGTGTGAGGGGATAATATTCCCTAACCCATGAGGTCGGGTCTGGGGTGGTTGGTTTTTAACAACCTGCTTCATCCCCACCCATACCTTCCTCACATCCCCTTTTCTTCTCACTTCACCATCTATCTTTGTTTTTTACGCCGTGTTCAAGGTGGAGTCGCCATGCCGACGGACTGCCAGGCCACCAGGCGGTAGGGGTGGTCTGAATGACAGCACCTGGCTCTGACAGGCCTGTACGCCCCCCTCGTAAGGTGGGCAACTGCGAGGGGTGATGAGCTATTGCATCCCGTAATTAAAAGAGGCTCACCATGACCAATGATGAAGAAATAAAAAATCTCCCCTCAATTTTCCCAGTTCCATCGTCGGAGCCGCCCTCCGGCAGCTCCACCGAAAAAATGTAGGTCCCCCCCTCCCTGTGCTTGCGCAGGGGACCCTCCAAACTTCTCTAACCAGAGAGGATGCTTACTCCTCTCCTACGCCTAGGGGTGTAGGTTACTCCCCCTCACCCCCTTCTCTGGAGGTGTTTTCGGGCATCTTGCTTTTACCAGCCGCAGTCCCTCCTTTTCTTTCCATGGGGACTGCCAAGAAAGCCAGCAGGCAGCCCATAGACGACCGCTTCCCATTATAGCGGCTCGGTAGGGCAAACCCCCTTAGGGGGGAGAGGGAAGCCAGAACCTTTCGGTCGCTTCCCTCAAAAGAACTGCTGGCAAGAATACTGAACCTTGCCGGTGTCAAGGCCTGTGCCTCCCCAGACATGACTAGTGACGCTGCCAACGGGACCCGCGATGTCTTGAGGGGGTGGGATGGCCAACGTGAGGCCCCTCCTGAGATAGACATGGTCCTTGAGGCAACCCAGCCTCAGACGGTAGGGCCTTCCATGTGAGGGAATCTGGGCTCAGTGCCAAGAACCGAACCCGAATCCGCCCCTAAGCAAGGTCCTCCTCAAACGGCCCGGGCTTCCAAGGCAGTACATGGAGGTGAGGGATCTCCTCCAACCGGTGCCCATGCGACTACCAGGACCTTCCCCATCTCGGAGAAGGACCTGGCTGAGGCCGGTCCATCTGTGCTGGGGCCTCGAGACCCACTCATACACTCTTCTTCACGTTCGACTAGGACAAGCTCCCTGAGTCGGTGCGTGCCGGTTGGTACCGCTACCGCTTGAAGGCATTCGGGCCACTGCTGCGGCGGTGCTATTATTTTCACTGCTTCGGCCATACGAATCGTTCATGTACACATGCAAAGTTGGGGTCACCCGATCTGTGTAAATTGCTCCAAGGCCACACACGATAAATCCAAATTGTGTGTGGCCAAGTGTGTCAATTGCCGAGAGCCGCACGCCGCTTCTTCGAAGCAATATGGTGCATATCTCCTTGAGAAAGAAATCCTGGCCGTTCAGGCCCAGGATCGACTCTCATTCCGCGAGGCTAAGGACTTGATCGTGGCGCGCCCGCCTCAGCCTGGGAGGTCATATGCCTCAATAGTTATAAAGACACCCTCTGCTCGTTGCCCATCCAGGCCAATGAGCACGGTTGTTTCCGCTGCCATTCGGATTCGGAGCCCTTCTGCGGGTTCTATTTAACCCGGGCGCTCCCCTGATAAAGCTCGCGGCATAAAGGGTTCATACCCAGCCCTGGCTAAAACCAGGGCTCCCCTCCTATTTCCCCAGCCGGTTTACACCCGGCATGATGTCTCTGTTCTTCTTTTCACTTTAGATACCAGCCTTTCAGGCAGTGGCCGTGCAGCTGCACCTGGATAGGAGGTATACTATCATTTCTGCGTACATTCCACCGTCAGCTGACTTCGACGCGGGGGACTTCCGCCGCGTCGTGGCACGGTTGCCGAGGCCCTTTCTCTTCCTTAGAAATCTGAACGGCAGGCATCCTCTCAGGGGAGATTACTCAATAAACCTCAGGGGACAAGTCCTTGCCGATCTGATCGAAGAGCCAGGAGATAGGTGCCTTAAATGTGGATGAGTTTATGCATCACTGCCCGAGAACCACTTCATTTTCTTGCCTTGTCTATTTTTATGCTCTTCGGATACACAGCCTGATTTTGATTCGTGGGTGGTCGATGACCTCCATGGTAGTGATCACTTTCCCATTCAAATATCATTTTCAGCGCAACTGCCGCCTGAGAGCCCACCTCGGTGGTGCTTGGCGCGGGCGCGATGGCCTGCATTTCAGGAAATGACTCAATTCACTATCTCAGTCGAGGAGTTTAGGTCGGTAGATTAGGCCGTCGAGTTCTCCTCCGGCAACCTCATTGCCGCGGGCCTGACAACTATTCCTAGAACGTCTGGCCGTTTTGCACGGTGACCACTCCCGTGGTGGTCCGCCGAATGTGAGACGCCCCTCAAACAGAATCGTTATGCCTACATGGGCTATAAGCGCCGCCCGAACGATTTCACTGTCGCTGAATTTCGTCGGGCTAGGGCTAGGTTGCGGTATATTTCGAAGCACGCCCACCGCTCTTCTTGGTGGGCATACGTGTCTTCACTCAACGGGAAGACCCCTTTTAGCAGAGGTATGGACGCGATTCAAAAGGATTCGGGGCAAGTTCTCGCAGGACCTCCCTCCAGTTCTCCATGAGAATGGGACCGCAATCTCGGACCCCGCGTCCGTGGCGGAATCCTTCGCGACCGCTTTCTCCTCATTCTCTAGCCGGGATGCTGCTCCGCCAGCATTCAATGCACGTCGTGATGTTGCGGAAGGTCGCCGACTGGACTTTACCTCCAGAGGCGGAGAACCCTTCAACCACAGGTTTACTGTCGGTGAGTTGCGTCCCGCTCTTGCTTCGTGCGCGGACACCGCCCATGGTCCGGACGATGTCCCGTACGCCATGCTTTTACACATGGGTGAGCGTGGCATTGCCTTTCTGTTAGTTAGATTTGTTCAACAAGATCTGGGTTGAGGGTATCCTCCCAGATTCCTCACGAATCGCTACTGTGCTCGCCTTTCGCAAACCGGTTTCCGCCCAATCTCTCTAACTTCTTGCGTGTGCAAGTTGATGGAGAAATTGGTAAATGTTAGACTAGCCTTTTTCCTGGACAGCGGAGGCCATCTGTCTTCTGCATAGTGCGGCTTCCGCAAGTTGCACTCCACGTCGGATGCTCTGCTCCGACTGGAAAATGCCGTCTGCGAGGCCTTCCTTCGTAGACAGCACTACGCCACGGTGTTTTTCCATCTGGAGAAGGCCCATGCTACCGCATGGCGATACGGTATCATGGAGACTCTCAAAACGATGGGGGCAAGGGGACGCCTCCCAATGTTTATATCTGAATTTCTGCGAGATCGTCGATTCCGCGTACGGGTTGGGGATTCCTCTCCGGCTCAATGTAGCAGCAAGAGGCTGTCCTCAGTTCACACTCTTTGCCCTGAGCATCAACGGCATCACCTCGGTTCTGCCGGAAGATGTTCTTTGGCCAAGACTAAGGTGGTGCACTTCTGCCGCCATTCAAGGCTCCACCCCGACCCAGATTTGTTTCATAATGGGGTACGCCTGGATGTGGTTGAGTCGCTCCGTTTCCTTGGTCTTGTATTCAACCGACGCCTCACCTGGGAGGCCCATATTCGCAGCCTTAGGGTATCTTGTACACGCGCCATGCATATTCTCCGTTCCGTGACGTTCAGCGCTTGGGGCGCTGATAGGCCTACTGCTCTACTTTTTTATCGATCCTTTGTTCGTTCGAAGCTCGACTACGGATTCGAGTTTTATGCATCCGCAGCCGAGCGTTTATTGCGGAAGGTGGATTCGATCCACTACACTGGCCTCCGCCTTGCGACCGGTGCCTTCCGCACTTTCCCCATTGAGAGCCTGTTGGTTGATGCTGGGGAGATGCCTCTCGCTCTGCGCCACGTGCAGTGCATCACTCGCCTGTACGCGCGAGCACGGTGCCTCCCTCAGTTGCCAACAGCTTTCACTGTATCCACAGCTGATCTCGACGGTGCCTATGCAGCCGAGAGACGCCAGTCATACCCTAAGCCTTTTGGGTTTAGGGCCAGGAAACTCCTTCGAGAGCTAGGTATAGCTCTCGGGCCGGTGGTCCCCCTGGTTCTGCCTAGGACGTCACCCTGGAGGGTACCACATTTGGCTATTTGTCGCCACGCCTCTGCTCCCAAAGCTTGTTCAGCACCGGGATTATTGCGTTCGACCTTTTTGAAGCACACCTCTTGTCAAGCTGGAACCGTGCCAGTGTATACGGATGGCTCTGCGACCGGACCAGCGTTTTGCTCTTCCTCACACCGACTACATGGCGTGAATACGGGTAGTTCTTCGTGCTGCTTGCCAAAGAAGATGGGAGACGGTCGAAGGGAACTTAAAGTTGCGTGCCAGTGCGCCACGACTGATCCCATGGACCTACCCCACTATGCCGCAAGGGCTTCGGGTTGCTTTCTGTCGTCTCCGAATTGGGCACACTCGCGGGTCGCATCGCCATTTGATGGATCGCTCGCCTGCACCCTATTGTGACGACTGCGTCGACCCCAGACTGTTCGGCACATTCTTGTCGAATGTCCCAGTCTGGGTGATGTTCGCGCACGTTAGCTGTCCTGGTACCTGGATGGGTGGGGTCGCTACCCCCTCTCCCTTGTACTCGGGACGAGTTCGTTCACATTGACTGGTGGACTTATTGACTTTTGGGGGGAGGCCGGCTTTCTTCCCCTTTATTTAACTTAGTTTTTTTTTATTGTTTTCATTCTAGGTCGCACGTTCCTGCGCCGGGGTGAGGGAGACCTCCCCCCGACCCCGGAAAATGCTTCCTAATTGTTACGATCTTCCCTTTTTATCAATGTTGTATTTTCATATTCTTATTTTAATGTAGCCTAGTGCTAGGCTGTTGTGATTCCGGCGACTTATGCCCAAGTATGCAGTTGACAGATAGGCTCCTAAAATTAAGAAAAAATTTGCTTTTAACACAATTTATTCAATAGGTTAGCTTGAATACGGCTACTTATGCCCTCGATGGCAGTTGTCAGGAGAGAACCTCTCCCACAAAATCTACCGCCTATTCCCGCCAGCATTTAAAGCACATTGTGGCCTTTCTAAATGTCACCGGCTAGACTTGACGTGCAAAGGCGGATAATTCTTCAACGAATTGCCTGTTTTCATTAAGCGGGTGCGTTCCGCTCCTCGTCTTGACGCGATCCCTTGGCCGTGCTTCGATAACTGTGTGAGCGAGGCTGGGCCTTTTTATTAGCTTTGTTGAAAATGGTTTGAACTGAGGATATCCTCCTATATTCTGGGCGAATGGCTACTGTGCTTAGTTTTCGTAAGCGGGGGAGAGGGCAGTCCACCCTGTGTTGCAAGTTCCACTCCATGTCGGATGCTCTGCTCCGGGTGGAAAATGCTGTCTACCAAGCCTTCTCTACGGTGTTCTTTATCTTGATAAAGCCTACATATGATAATTACCGCATGGAGACTCCATTCTATGGGGGCAAGAGTACGCTTCCCAATTCTCTTTTCTAAGTGCCTGCTATCTAGTCGATTCCGAGTTGGGATAGCTGTGCCCAGTCTTTCCCGAAGGGGTGACAGCGATGTGTGTTCCTGGCCGCCGTTCTGATGGGACTCAGCATCCCGTCCGTCCGTCCTTCCCTAGCTTAGCCTCTCCTCCTTCTTCAGCTAACACCTACCTTCTTCTTTTCTCTACCAACTCATTTATCACAACGAAATACACTGTAGCCGTGACATTTGAAAGCAATTACAGCTTTTCTGCGTGTGATGAGCTCACCCCCTCCCTGCGGGCGTTCTTGGGGGCATAAAGCTGTACTGCCCCGCCTTCGTCCTCCGTCTCGGGTCTGATGCAACAGATCGTCAGATCCTAACTGTCCTGTCGAGGATTAGTACCTCTAATTAAAGGTATCCGCTCTATCGCCCTCCCTCTTTGCCTGCCCAGTTGGAAGCTGCAACTTTAGCCGAACGACCGGCTACTAGGCAACTTCTGCTCAGTGTGCGTCACTCACATAGGTTGTTGCGAACACCATTTATTAACGCACCCAGGGTGGACTCATAAAAAGTGCGAAAATGGCCACAAATGCCTAAAATCTTTGTTTGCTGGCAAGTGTTGATAAGCTTTCAAATTTTCGAATTCCGTCCGTCTTCCTAAATCTTCGTCCGACCTTGGTGTTGTGGCAGACGATGGGGGCTTCTTTCCACACTTAAGAATGCATCCAAGTGGTTTACCCTTTGCCATTTTCGGAGCCCCTCCCCTGTTTTTTTGTCAGGCTCCCCTCCAAAACTACAAGCGAATTAGGGGCTTTCTATCCAATTTTTAAGGGTTTGGGGTTTCCCCCCCTTTTACAGTTAGTTCCGCCCCTCTAGTTGGGATCAGGTGGCCCACCACACCCCTTTTAGAGGGGTAAGAGGCGGCATCGTCCCCTGGGCCTTACCTAGGTACGTAGACCCGAGGTTTGTCACGTTGATTGGAGCCCGTATGCCCGCTCATCCCATACAACGCGGGTCGGCAGACCAGCACTCTGACCCCAGTGGCGTTCGTGACGGGCTATCCGACACCTTGGAGAAGATCCAGAAGTAAAAAAAAAAGCTCCCGGAGGCCCTCACCACCCACCCGATGGCAGAATCTTCATTGGAGACTGCTTCTAGTCGTTTTCTGTCGCCTCCGAATCGGGCGCACTTGTGGAATGCAGCGTCATTTGATTGGTCGCTTTCATGAACATTGTTGTTAAGACTGCTTGGTCTCCCTGACTGTCCCGCACATTCTTTTCGAATGTCCCAGTCTGGGAGATCTTTGCGCACGTATCTGTCCCTGTACTGGGAGGAGCGAGCTTGCTAACGCTTGTCCCATGTACTCTGTACAGGTTTGTGCACACGACTTCGGACCTAGAAACTTTCTGGACACGGACCTCCTCCATTATATTTAGCTTTCTTCGTGTTGACTGCACGGTCAGGCATATGAGGGTGCCTTTTTTTCACTCTATTTTTGGATTCTCTCTTTTTGTTGGCGTTTGTTTTAAAGTGGCCAAGAAATAACCTTTTCTTGCTTCGGTATTTATGCGTCTAAAGTAGGTAGTCTTTCCTCTGGCTCTTGGCTTGCCTTTTCCTTTTTTTCTTAGTTTTGTTTTGTGTCTGTTCTTTTTGTTCTCCCTATTGCTTCTTGTTTTTGTTGTTTTAAGTATAGGCTAGACATTAATTCCGGCGGCTTAGATCCATTAAATTAATAAAAAAACATCTACTGGTAATTCAACCTCTAATTATTTTACCCAACTGCCTCTAATAGTAAGCCCCATTTGCAGAGACTACAATCGCAGAGCTCGTGCAGGACAAGATCGTGAATAGCGATTTCCGACCATCTCTTCAGGCTGAGCAAGAGTTACTGAAGGGGACAGAAACCGATCGAGTTAATCCCTATATCGAGGAGTGCATCGGCCACAAAGAGCCCCTCACCAAGGTGTGCAAAGTCATTTATCGACCTCTCCATTACTGGCCCCTGCCCTCAAAAATGGAGTGGCAGATGCGGCCCAACCTGAGGTCTATTTTGAGTTATTTATGGAAGCTTACCCGTACCTTCAATCCAGCGAGTGAGTTGCTTCACTTGTCATTTTCCAAACGTGGACGAGACACCCGAACTGGATAATAAAATTCACCTAAAGATTAGGATGACAATTGGTGGCAAGCCTGCGGGCATCGGGGTGCCAATCCTCGTTGGAGGTGGGAGTGTGTTAGTGTTTTGCTACCAAAATACGCGTTACATGTCAATTGTGTGTGGATATGGAAGTTCCATCGGCAACAGCCCCACAAGGGAACCGCTTCTCAGTGTAAACTGGTACATGCTCTATTCATTCTAGACATATCGATTTTACCAACATTTTTCGCCACTTTCTTTGGAAGCCTCTTCTCATCTATTTTTTTTTTACCAACGGCTAATTGTGCAGGCTAGTCTCCGACCAGGTTTCGTCCATTCATTCCTTCATACACTTGGTATCTAGATGAGCCGCCGCAACTCCTCCGGGCCTGATTGCAATTTAGGGACACCCCGTCACTTGGTTGACTTTATGATGTGGCCTGGAAAGTTGTTGATGCTTTTTCACCCCCACCCACACTTGGCACTATTTTACCCTTTTATTAGTAGTATTATTAGTTATTATTATTTGCATTATTATTGTTATTATCTTTATATTATTGTTTGATATGTTTTTTTATATTAGTATTTATAAAAAAAATGTGTTTATTGGTAATATTTATTATTAGTATAAGTTATATAATTTAATATTATTTTTTCTAAGTATTATTTATTATAATTATGACTCCACTCATTTCCTCCCCACTCTTTGCACCAGAGGGGTGTTTCCACCTGTACAGAGTTCAGTCCGGTAGCCCTGGTGCTTTGGTGGACTGCATACCATCCTGGGATCACCTTTGACCAGGGTATGATAATAAAATAATAGGTGATCACTCACCCGACTCGTTAGTGTATCTGCCTATCTTTACTTCTCTTTAGTACATACCCTCCTCCTACCCCTTTCCACACTTGCCCTTCTATCCATACAGGTTCCGGTGGTTGCCCGGCGCACTTTAGTCCTCTCATGAGCCTTGATCGAGTGGCACTGTATACCGTGAGGTCCCTACCTGCCGAAAGCCCGCTAGCTAGGGCAAGTATTAGGTATGGGGTTCGTTGGGCTGTCGACTCTGCTCACCTCCCTCCAGTACACATAGAAAGTGGCTACACTAGCACCATCCTTTATGCTCATAGTTCTAGCACAATTTCACCTAAATGGCAGCCTGGTTAAGAAAGCTCATCAAGGTTGGACCGGGACCGATTATATGTGTAAATGATCGTATTCTGGAATTTCTTTCTAATCCTATGTAGCCTTTTCGGTTAACCTCCCCACTCAAGGGAAGTCATAGTATTTACTTTCGATGAAGCCCCTTTTTTATTTTTTCAATCTAATCACAGGGACAAGTGTAAGCAAGAGTGGGAAGTGCATGGAGATCCGCCTCCAAGTGTGGCTTCCTCCTCCCTAAGTGTCAGTGAGGATGGGGGAAATCGAGACACCCAATTTGAGCAAATTATTGAGTGTGACGGAGAGTACGGCGAATGGGATCTATGATGCCTTGGAGTGAGGGGGCACAATGAGACCCCTCATGAGATGGACAGGGTCCTGGAGGTGACCGAACCCCAGACGGCAGATCTTGCATGGGTAGAACTCCGCCCGTAAGGGGCATGGCGATTTGGTTTTCTGGCCGCTGTGCTGACGGGACTCGGCTCTCCGTCTGGCTCCAGCTTAGCCTCTTCTCCTTTCTGACGGCCTGTCTTCATACCCTGCTCGCTCACTTTTCATACAACTTCTCCCTCAACTTTCCCTGGTCGGCCTCTAATATCAAGGGTAGACGCCGACCAGCTTCCTCTCGCCCAACCATCCCTGATTGGGGCTGAGGGGGAAGGGGACAACGCCCCTCACCCCTGAGCTCTGGTTTGGGGTGGTGGGGTTTAAACTACCTGCTTCACCCCCACCGTCACCTTCGTCACATCCCCTTATCATTTTATGCCAAGCCTAAGGTGGAGCCGCCATGCTGATAGGCTAACGGTTCACTAGACGGGAGGAGTGGCCTTAAATGGCGGCAACTGGCTTTGCCAGCCCCGTATTCACCCCTCGCAGCGCGGGCTACTGCGTGGGGTTATTAGCATGTGTGTCCCGTGCTACAAAAAGGGTCACGATGCCCAATGATGAGAAATTTTAAAAAAAGCATTCTCCATCTACCCTCCCCTCTATCACCATCGGAGCCGCCCTCTGGCAGCTTCACTACAAAAAGGACATACCCCCTACCCCCTACTTTCTCAGGGGACCTTCATAACCTCTTTTACCGGAGAGTAGGGTTATTCCTCTCCCATCCCTACGGGTGCAGGGGACTCCCCCTTCCCTAATACTAGCGGCAGTCCCCCTTTACTTTTCCAGGGGACTGCCAAGAAAGCACGAGGGCGGCACAAAATTGACCGCTTTCGGTGAGAGCGCCTCGAAAGGGCCAACCCACTTAGGAGGGCAAGAGATGGCAGGGCCCCCTAACGTCCTGCAGTCGTGCGTTCAGAGTCTACGAGGGTCACTGGTGCCAGTTCGTCGGCTGAAGAATGTGTTTCCTGATGTCTTGAGGGGAGGGGGATGGCCACATGGACCACCCTTTGAGATGGACATAGTGCTGAATTTACCCAGCCCCAGACGCTAGGATCCTCCATGGGGTCGAACCCGGGCTCAATGCCAAGCAGTGAACTTTTGTCCGCCCCTATGCAAGCTCCACCTCAGACGGTTCGGGTGACCGAGGCCTCACAAGGAGAGGAGGGATCTCCTTCCCTGGCTGGTGCTTCTGTGACAGTTAAAACCTTCTCCATTTCAGAGAAGGATCTTGCCGAGTCAGGCCTATCTAGCCTAGGGGGCTCTTACCGGCGGAGGAGAGAAGTGGGTTCATTCCCCGCCCTACTCTCCTAAAAAGAAAAGGATTGGGTTCCTCTCCCGCCGCGGAGACAGACGAGGCCGCTACCGTTTCGGTATGCGACCGAGCCAGGAACGGCACGTCCGGCCCCGGTGCTTTCCCGGGTGGGGAGTCCCTAACAAAGATCAAAAGTGGGCAGACCGGAGCATCGATTACGTCGGGCCCCTCATTCAGAGCTTACCTGGCCTTTTGGAGCACTCTGACTTCAAACGTTTCCTTGGTATTCTCTCCACTGATGGCAGCATGTTGGCTAAGGGCAACATGATTCATCAGAGGAGAGCTCTAGCTAGTGTGATTGGTAGAGAGCCGAAAGTGGGCCGTTTCTCGGACGGGAGCCTTCTGGCGAATGCGTCGAATTCCTCTGGGGCGTCCATGATTAGTGCCCTTCGGACAGTTTATGGCAAGCCGGTGAGTGTGACGCCGCACTATACCATGTAGTTCGTGAGATGAGTGCTTTATGCGAGGGAACTCTTGGAGTACTCCAGAAATGACATCAGCTTAGAGCTGGCCGACCATGAAGGGGTCGTGTGATGAGAAAACAGGGAGGGGCCTCGAGACCTACCCCTACACTCTTCGTCACGTTCCACTGTGACAAGCTCCATGACTCTGTGCGTGCCGGTATGTATCATTACTGCGTGAAGACATTTGTGCCATTGCCGCGGAGGTGCTACTACTGCCACCGCTTCAGCCATCGGGGTTACCCGAAGTCTGTGTAAGTTGCTCCAAAGACGCACACGATAAGTCCAAATCGTGTGTGGCCAAGTGTGTCAATTGCGGAGAGCTGCCCCCTGCTTCTTCCAAGCAATTTCTTACGTATCTCCTTGAAGAGGAAATCATGGCCGATTAGGCCCAGGATCGTCTCTCATTTTGCGAGGCTAAGGACGTTGTTTTAACGCGCCCGGCACTGCGTGAGACGTCCTATGCCCCAATGTTTCAAGAGAGATACCCTCTGTTCCTGACCGTTCGGGCCTACGAACATGGTCGTTTTCGCCTGTATTCACAACCATTATGCGGGTCCTACCTACCCCGGTCGGTCCCATGGATAAGCTAAACCAGGGCTCCCCTCCTTTCCCCCAGCGTGACCGTTTCTCGTAAGGCGAAACGACCGCGCGCCTCCACCGAGTCGTTAGACTTGCAGGAGGCAACACCCCTGAAGTTGGTCGTGAGGCCATCTTTCGGGGTTCCAAAAGTTGCGCCTGGAAAGGAGGACAGCACTAAATGAGCTTCGGCTCGTTCGCCCACACCCAGTGGCAGCCTGGTTGGCGCGGAGACGGTGCATCCTTAAAAAAGGGGACCTCCGCTCCCGTGGTATAAGGGTTTTGCGATCCCACCACAACGGGATAGGGGCCAGGCAGGAAGATAGGCGATTTACACCCGCCATGATGTCTCCGTTGTTCTCTTTGCATTAGATTCCCCCTTTCAGGCAGTTGCTGCGCAGCTGCACCTGGATAGGAGGTAAACTGTTATTTTCGCGTCGTGACACGGTTGCCGAGGCCCTTTCTCTTACTCGGGGATCTGAATAGTAGACACGCCGTCTGGGGAGACTACTTGATTAATCCCACAGGTTAAGTCCTTGCTGACCTGATCGACGAGCTGGAAATAGGTGTCCTAAATGTAGATGAGTTTACGCATCACTGCCCGCGAACCGCTTCATTTTCATGTCTCAATCTATATTTGGGCTGTCCAGATGCACAGCCTGATTTGGTTAGGTGGTCATTGACCTCCATAGTAGTGATTTATTTCCCCTTCAAATATTTCCTGGGCCGATGCCGCCAAAGAGTCTGCCGCGGTGGTCCGCATTTCAGGAAATGACTGATTTCTCTATCTCAGTCGAGGAGTTAGGTCTGTTGATGAGGCCGTTAAGTTTTTCTAGAAGATGTGAGACGGCCCTCAAACAAAAGCGTTATGCCTACATGCGCTATAGGCACTGCCCGAACGATTTCACTCGGTGAATTTCGTCAGGCTAGGGCTAGGTTCCGACATATTTCGAAGCACGCCCGCCCTCTTTTTGGCGGGCATACGTGTCTTCACTTAACGGGAAGACTCCTATAGCAGAGGTGCGGAAGCGAGTCAAAAGGGTTCGGGGCAAGTTCTCGCAGGACCTCCCTCCCGTTCTCCGGGAGAATGGGACCGCAATCTTGGACCCCGTGTCCCTAACAGAATCCTTCGCTTCCGCTTTCTCCGCATTCTTTAGCCGTGATGCTACTCCGCCAGCATTCAATGCGCGTCGTGATGTCGCGGAAGGCCCCCTCCCCCGTAAGAGGCGCGGCGATTTGCCATCCTAGGTGCCGTGCTGACGGGACTCAGCACCCCATCCGACCCCAGCTTAGCCTCTTCTCCTTCCTTCAAAACACTTGTTTCCTCGCTTTTCATACAACCTCTTCCACAACTTTCTCTGGTCAGCCTCTAATTTCACAGGGTAGATGCTGACCTTCTTCTCAGCCAACCGTCCCGGATCGGGGCTGAGGGGGGAGGGAACAACGTTCCCTAATCCCTGAGCTTCGGTTCGGGATGGGTTTTTTTTAACAACCTGCTATATCCCCACCCATACCTTCCTCACATCCCTTTTCCTTTCCTCTTCACACTCAGTTTTACGACGTGTCCAAGGTGGAGCCGCCATGCCGATGGACTGCCAGGCCACCAGGCGGGAGGGGTGGTCCCAAATGGCGGCGCCTGGCTCTGCCAGGCCTGTAAGCACCTCTTGCAGTGCGGGCAACTGCGAGAGGTGATGAGCTATTGCGTCCCGTGGTACAAATAGGGTCACCATGCCCATGGATGAGTCAACAATAAACAAAACCCCATTAACTCCCCCTGAAACAACGACGGAGCCGCCCTCGGGCAGCTCCACCGAAAAAATGGAGGTCCCTTCCCCTGTGCTTGCGTAGGGGACCCTCCATGTTTCTCTAACCGGAGAGGAGGCTTACTCCTCTCCTTCGCCTAGGGGTGTAGGGGACTCCCCCTCACCTCCTTCTCTGGAGGTGTTTTCGGGCATCTTGCTTTTACCAGCCGCAGTCCCTCCTTTTCTTTCCAAGGGGACTGCCAAGAAAGCCAGCAGGCAGCTCATAGCCAGCCGCTCCCCATCGAAGAGGCTCGGTAGGGCAAAACCCCTTAGGGGGGAGAGGAGAGCCAGGCCCCTTCGTTCGCTTCCCTCAAAAGACGCTGGCAAGAATATTAAACCTTGCCTGGGTCAAGGCCTGTGCCTCCCCAGACAAGACTGGTGACACTGCCAAGGGGACCTGCGATGTCCTGGGAGGGGATGGCCAACTGGAGGCCCATCCTGTGATAGACATGGTCCTTGAGGAAACCCAGCCTCAGACGGTAGGACCTTCCATGGGCGAAAATCCGGGCTCGGCGCCAAACACCGAACCCGAATCCGCCCCTATGCAAGGTCCTCCTCAAACGGCTAGGGTTTCTGAGGCAGTACAAGGAGGGAAGGGATCTCCTCCGACAGGTGCCCCTACGACTACCATGACCTTCTCCATTTCGGAGAAGGACCTGGCTGAGGCCAGTCCATCTGGCCTGAGTGCTTCTGCCGGCGGAGGTGAGAAGCGGGTTTATTCCCCGCCCTCCTCTCCAAAAAAGAAAAGGAGAAAAAAGACCAAAAACACAAAGAAGACTCGGGGCTCCTCTCCATCAGCGGGGGCTGCGGGGCTGATGGGTCTGCTGCCACTTTAGCAAGCGACCAAGCCAAGATCGGCACATCCGGCCCCTCTGCACCCACGGGTGCGGAGCATGTTGGCCAAGGGCAACATGATCCGTCAGAGGAGAGCATTAGCTAGTGTAATTGGTAGAGAGCCGAAGGTGACCCGTTTCTCGGACGGGGAGCCTTCTGGCGAATGCTTCGAATCCTTCCGAGGCGGCCAAGATAAGTGCTCTTCAGACACTTGATGGCACCCCGGTGAGTGTGACGCCGCACTCTACCATGAACTTTGTGAAAGGAGTAGTTTATGCGAGGGAACTCGTTGACTACTCCATTGAGGACATCACCTTAGAGCTGGCCGACCATGGGGCAGTCAAGGTCGAACTTATGTTTAGAAAACAGGGAGGGGACTTGTGGTATGACATTACATTATATCTATCGGAGAGGACCAATAACTTGAAAGCGAACTGACAAAAGGGACGGAAAACCACGCGTTCAGACGGGCTGAGTAACGAGAGACTTCCACGAGGTCAGGCAAATTATGGACAATGGCAAAGTTCAAGGTTATTTAAAGAGACATGTATAAAAATAGAATTTTATTTACACAAAAAAAATTAATTAGAGAATTAGCGGGCAAAAATCACATCAATAAACGAAGGGGGGGGACATTAACTCAATTGGGTTACTGAAGGGGGGAGGGGGGTTGGCTTACGGATGTTTTCTGCTCTTGAGGTCAGGCCGCTCGAACTTCAAAGCGGGAGGTTGGAGTGATGACGGTTCTCCAAAAGCAATGTGGGGGGGGGGGGGGGGGGTAACTTCCGGTCCAGGGGAGAGTATTTCGGCTACCCGAAATGAGTTGGGCTTCGACAGGAGTTGATGAAAGAAGTCGGGAAAATCACTCGGGGCGATCGTTCAGTGGAATTACCTCCTGGCTGGGGCTAATTCCAAATACACAAAATAGTCCAGCTGTCACTTTGCTTTGTTGCTAGCAATTGACTTGGAACCATGGGGAAATCTTCTTGGTTCTGGCGAGACTTCTCAACTCTGTGTCTTCCGGGGAGTCGAGCGTTATTTAGATCCGAGGCTCTCCCCGGAGTTGGGGGTTAGCGGGAAACAGCTCTACTCTCGAAGGGCCTCGATTCTTCTGGCAGAGCTATTTTAACCCGCATAAAGGTGAATCGTGGGGGACTCGATTCGAGGCTACCGCTTGTGGAAGGGAAAGTGGGGGGGGGGTAGGCTTACCACTTTAGTCCTATCCGGGCCTTTTGCTGCACATGGGAGTTCCTTTCTGCTAAAGATCTTCCACTTGGGGATTGCCTCACAGGCTTCGAGACCCACCCCTACCCTCTTCGTCACATTGTGATAAGCTCCCTGCGTCGGTGCGGGCCGGTTGGTACCACTACCGCTTGAAGGCATTCGTGCCACTGCCGCGGCGGTGCTATTACTGTCACCGCTTTGGCCATACAAATGGATCTTGTAGACGTGCAAAGTCGGGGTCACCCGAAGTTTGTGTAAATTGCTCCAAGGCCGCACACGATAAGTCCAAATCGTGTGTGGCCAAGTGTGTCAATTGCGGAGAGCCGCACCCCGATTCTTCGAAGCAATGTAGTGCATATCTCCTTGTGAAAGAAATCCTGTCCGTTCAGGCCCACGATCGACTCTTATTCCGCGAGGCTAAGGACTTGGTCCTGGCGCGCCCGGCTCTGCCTGGGACGTAATATGCCTCAATAGTTAGAAAGGCACCCTCTGCTCCTGGCTCATCCAGGCCAACGAGCACGGTTGTATCCGCGCCCATTTGGAGCCCTTCTGCGGGCTCTACTCAACCCAGGCGCTTCCCTGGTAAAGCTGGCGGCAAAAATGGTTCAGACCCAGCCCCGGCTAAAACCAGGGCTCCCCCCCTCTTCCCCCAGCGTGAAAGTTTCCCGTAAGGCGAAACGGCCACGCGCCTCCACCGAGTCGTTAGACTCACAGGAGGCAACACCCCTGAGGTTGGTCGCTAGGCCATGTTCCGGTGTTCCTAAAGCTGTCCCCGAAAGGAGGACAGCAACAAAGGAGCTTCGGCTTCTTCGCCGGACCCTAGTGGTGAAGCGAGTGGCTCCACTACTAAGGTTTCGAGGCGGGGGGAGGAAAAGACTCACATGGCGAGCCCAACCTCCCCCAATAACTCCTCGAAGGCGACAGCGCTTTGCCCGGCCAAGAGCGCCCGGGGTTCTGCCTCCGGGAAGCGTACGGCCATTCCCGTGAGGGTCTTCTCTTCGAGGAGGGCCCCCGCGGCATATTCCTTCAATGGAATTTCCGTGGACTCCGGGCCAATTGGGAGGAGCTGCGGAGGCTCGTCTCGTCTCGTTCCCCGTTAGCTAGTTTTGTGCAAGAGACCATGCTAGGCGCGTGCCCCCTGCCCGCCCTTTCGGGGTATAAGGGTCTTGCGACCCCACCACCACGAGATGGCCGGGTTGGGGGATGCGTGGTTTACACCCGGCATGATGTCTCCGTTCTTTCTCTAACTTTAGATACCTCCTTTCAGGCAGTGGCTGTGGAGCTTCACCTCGATAGGAGGTATACTATCATTTCTGCGTACATTCCACCGTCAGCTGACTTCGACGCGGGGAACTCCCGCCGCGTCGTGGCACGGTTGCCGAGGCCCTATCCTTGCCGATCTGATCGAAGAGCTTTAGATGGGTATCCTAAACGTGGATGAGTTTACGCATCACTGTCCGAGAACCGCTTCATTTTCTTGCCTTGACTTATCTTTGTGCTCTTCGGATTCACAGCATGATTTTGATTTGGGGGTGGTGGATGACCTCCATGGCAGTGATCACTTTCCCATTCAATTATCATTTTTAGGGCAACTGCCGCCTAAGAGCCCACCTCGGTGGTGCTTAGCGGGCGTGGTGGCCTGCATTTCAGGAAATGACTGAATTCTCTATCTCAGTCGAGGAGTTTAGATTGGTAGATGAGGCCGTTGAGTTCTTCTCCGGCAACCTCATCGCCGTGGGCCTGACTACTCTTCCTAGAACTTCTGTCCGTTTTGCACGCCGACCATTCCCATGGTGGTTGGCGGAGTGTGAGACGGCCCTCAAAAAGAAGCGTTATGTCTACATGCGCTATAAGCGCCGCCCGAACGATTTCACTGTCGCTGAATTTCGTCGGCTAGGGCTAGGTTGCGGTATATTTCGAAGCACGCCCGCCGCTCTTCTTGGCGGGCATACGTTTCTTCACTTAACGGGAAGACCCAAATAGCAGACGTTTGGAAACGAGTCCGAAGGATTCGGGTCAAATTCTCGCAGGACCCCCCTCCCGTTCTCCAGGAGAATGGGGCCACAATCTCGGATCCCGCGTCCGTGGCGAAATCCTTCGCGACCGCTTTGTCCGCATTCTCTAGCCGGGATGCTGCTCCGTCAGCTTTCAATGCACGTCGTGATGTCGCGGAAGGCCGCCGGCTGGACTTTACCTCCAGAGGCGGAGAACCCTTCAACGACAGGTTTACTGTGAGTGAGTTGCGTTCCGCTCTTCTTCGTGCGCGGACACCGCCCATGTTAGGGACGATGTCCCGTACGCCATAATTCGACACCTGGGTGAGCGAAGCATGGCCTGTCTTAGATTTGTTCAACAGGATCTGGGTGGAGGATCTTCTCCCAGTTTCCTGGCGAATCGCTACTGTACTTGCCTTTCGCAAGCCGGGGAGAGATCACACTACTCCGACCCGTTTCTGCCCAATCTCTCTAACCTCTTGCGTGTGCAAGTTGGAGAAATTGGTAAATGTTAGACTAGCCTTTTTCCTGGACAGCGGAGGCCATCTGTCTTCTGCACAGTGCGGCTTCCGCAAGTTGCACTCCACGTCGGATGCTCTGCTCCGACCTGAAAATGCCGTCTGCGAGGCTTTCCTTCGTAGACAGCACTACGCCACGGTCTTTTTCGATCTGGAGAAGGCCTAGGATACCGCATGGCGATACGGTATCATGGAGACTGCACACGATGGGGGCGAGAGGACGCCTCCCAGTCTTTATATCTGAATTTTTGCGAGATCGTCGATTCCGGGTACGGGTGGGGGGAGCGCTCTCCGGCCCAAAGGAGCAGGAAAGTGTCCTCAGTGTTACACTCATTGCCCTTAGCATCAACGGCATCACCTCGGTGCTGCCGGAAGATGTTCTCGCTACGCTCTACGTGGACGACCTTTCGATCTCTTTTGGCGCGGCCCAGATGCCATCTCTGGAGCGTGGACTCCAACAGGCATTGAACTGCCTCTCTCGCTATGCCGAATCGCACAGACTTCCGTTTTCCTTGACCAAGACTATTGTGGTGCACTTCTGTCGCCATCCACGGCTCCACCCTGACCCAGACTTGTTTCTAAATGGGGGTACGCCTGGATGTGGTGGACTCGCACCGTTTACTTGGTCTTGTATTAGACCGACGCCTCACCTGGGAGCCTCATATCCGCAGCCTTAGGATCTCTTGTACTTGCTCTATGGATATTCTTTGTTCCCTGACTTTCAACGTCTGGTTCGCTGATAGGGCTACTCCCTTACATTTGTATCGATCCTTTGTTCGTTCGAAGTTCGACTACGGATGCGAGTTTTATGCATCCGCAGCCGAGCGTTTATTGCGGAAGGTGGATTTGATTCACCACACCGGCTTTCGCCTTGCGACCGGTGCCTTCCGCACTTCCCCCATTGAGAGCCTGTTGGTCGATGCTGGTGAGATGCCACTCCCTCTGCGCCGCGTGCAGTGCAGTGCAGTGCAGTGCAGTGCAGTGCAGTGCATCACTCGCATGTACGCGCGAGCCTGCTGCCTCCCTTATTTGCCAACAGCTTTCACTGTATCCACTATGGCTATGGGGTCACCCTTAGGGCCCACCTCCGCCAACTATTACATGGGTCAACTTGAGGAGAGATTGTTGGACATCATGGACAATAAGCCGCACATACATTGCTGATACGTAGATGACATCTACATAAATGTCCAAAACAAAGAACATCTGGTTAACATCAAGCAGCACTGGGAGGAGAACTCTGTGCTAAAATTCACTTATGAATTGTGCACGGGTAATAAACTCCCTTTCTTGGACATTGAGGTTCAAAACATCAATGGCAACTACATCACTAAAGTACATTGGAAAAGTACGGACATGGGAAGATGCCTCATTGCGGAGAGTGAATGCCCTGAAAGGTATAAAATAAGCGTAATCGACTCATACATCCGCCGAGCTTATAAATGAAGCTCTACGTGGGAACTTTTCCACCAAGAGATTCCACGAGTAAAACAAATACTCGTGAATAATGGTTTCTCAAACAGCTCCAATCATTTTTAAATAACCATTACAAACATGCGGATAAAACTGAAAGTAATCATGGAGAAGTCAACAATATCAAAGTGTATTACAGAAACCAGATTTCCACGGCCCATAAAATAGATGAAAAGAACATCAAGGAGACCATTGACCATAACATCAAGGTTAAAAATCAAACAAATAAAATCCAACTCATCATCCATTATAAAACAAAAGCCAGCAACCTCCTGATGAGAAACAACATCTCCCTAAACTCCTTGAATCTCAAGTCAACCAACATAGTTTACAAGTTCACCTGCCCTGATAAAGACTAAGCTTTATAAAAAGTCAAAATATATTGGCATGACATCGACTACACTTTTGAGATGTTTAACAATGCATTTCCAAAGCGGAGGGCCTAAGAATCATATAGAGAGCGTCTATAATATTAACCTAACAAGAGATATGCTCATTGACAACACCATTATTAAAAGAAAAAAAGGTTAATAAAGTGAGGCTGAACATCTTAGAAGCCATATTAATAAATGTAGATAAACCAGCCATCCACAGTCAAGATACAGGTTGAATAACACATTAAAACTATTTAAAATTCCACTCACATGAGTCGCCCATTTCCTCTAACGTTAAGTTTAACCAAGGTGGAATAAATACCCCTTAAAAATCATTTTCTGTTGGATCCTCACCCCACTCATTACATCAGTAAAGGAGGCAAGAATATTTCAAAACGCTCTGAAGATGATTGAATAAGATCAAAAGCTTAGCAATTTAGTTTGGTTTTTACCGAACACATTCATTTAAAAAAGAGATGAATACTAGACAAGTAATCCACCATCTATAAGATGGAATAAAAAAAGATAGAAAAGGAGAAAGTTGCCAAAGGAAATTAATTAAAACAAAATTCACAATGGTCTCCAACAAAATTTGCATATATTTATATATATTTATATATATATATATATATATATATATATATATATATATATATATATATATATATATATATATATATATATATATGCAGTTAAGGTAATGGCATTATTAGACAACTGTTCTGCTACAGGTCCAGTGGGAGATCCCATCCTCCTCAAACTGGAAGACTACATCTATAGGATAGCTCATCCCTCAGTCCAAAAAAACTGGTTTCAAAGTTACCTCTTCATGTTTCCTCTTTACCATCAAAGAAAACTTATTATTAATATATTAACGGCATTGACTTAGCCAAAACACTCGAAAGATAGAAAAATATCCAAACAGTTGTCTAATTATGCCATTACCTTAACCACACCAATTTGTCTTGGGTATTTGTCCATATATATATATAGATATATATAGAGATAGATATATATATATAGAGAGAGAGAGTGGAATTTTTAAAATAGTGGCTCATTTCTTCTAACATTACGTTTAACCAAAGCGGAATTAATACCCCTTAAAAATCATTTTCTTTTCACTCCACTCATTACATCGGTAAAGGAGGCAAGAACATTTCAAAACACTCCAAAGATGATCGAATAGGATCGAAAGCTTAGCAATTTAGTTTGCTTTTCACCAAACTCATTCATTTAAAAAAGAAATAATACTGGACAAGTAATCCACCATCTACAAGATGGAATAAAAAAAGAGATTAAAGAGAAAGTTGCCAAAGGAAATTAATTAAGGCAAAATACACAATGGTCTTCAACAAAATTTGCATTCAAGAAAGACACCCAACTACACTTTATATATATATATATATATATATATATATATATATATATATATATATATATATATATATATATATATATATATATATTATATATATATATATATGTGTGTGTGTGTGTGTAGGAAAATAGATATCCCACCCTCAAAACTGAGGTCGTGTTCGGTAACCGCAATGTCCTGGCATTTGGACAGAGTAACCCTATTACTTAATCCCCCTTCTCTCTCTTCCCTCACCTCAAGTACTACCCGAAAGGCCTTTGCACAACCACAATATGCCTAACATTGGTTAAACCAGCAATATTTCCCCTAAGAGTTGGTATTTAATTTCACTTCATAGATGAAATTAGATGAGCGTCTACCAAATGTCAGGCTGTGCAGCTGCACCTGGATAGGAGGTATACTATCATTTCTGCGTACATTCCACCGTCAGCTGACTTCGACGCGGGGGACTTCCGCCGCGTCGTGGCACGGTTGCCGAGGCCCTATCTCTTGCTTGGAGATCTGAACGGCAGGCATCCTCTCTGGGGAGATTACTCCATAAATCCCAGGGGACAAGTCCTTGCCGATCTGATCGAAGAGCTTGAGATGGGTGTCGTAAACGTGGATGAGTTTACGCATCACTGTCCGAGAACCGCTTCATTTTCTTGCCTTGACCTATCTTTGTGCTCTTCGGATGCACAGCCTGATATTGATTGGGGGGTGGTCGATGACCTCCATGGTAGTGATCACTTTCCCATTCAAATATCATTTTCAGGGCAACTGCCGCCTGAGAGACCACCTCGGTGGTGCTTGGCGCGGGCGCGGTGGCCTGCATTTCAGGAAATGACTGAATTCTCTATCTCAGTCGAGTTTAGGTCGGTAGATGAGGCCGTTGAGTTCTTCTCCGGCAACCTCATCGCCGTAGGCCTGACTACTATTCCTAGGACGTCTGGCCGTTTTGCACGCCGACCACTCCCATGGTGGTCGGCCGAGTGTGAGACGGCCCTCAAACAGAAGCGTTATGCCTACATGCGCTATAAGCGCCGCCCGAACGATTTCACTGTCGCTGAATTTCGTCGGGCTAGGGCTAGGTTCCGGTATATTTCGAAGCACGCCCGCCGCTCTTGTTGGCGGGCATACGTGTCTTCACTTAACGGGAAGACCCCTTTAGCTGAGGTGTGGAAGCGAGTCAAAAGGATTCGGGGCAAGTTCTCGCAGGACCCCCCTCCCGTTCTCCAGGAGAATGGGGCCACAATCTCGGATCCCGCGTCCGTGGCGAAATCCTTCGCGACCGCTTTGTCCGCATTCTCTAGCCGGGATGCTGCTCCGTCAGCTTTCAATGCACGTCGTGATGTCGCGGAAGGCCGCCGGCTGGACTTTACCTCCAGAGGCGGAGAACCCTTCAACGACAGGTTTACTGTGAGTGAGTTGCGCTCCGCTCTTCTTCGTGCGCGGACACCGCCCATGTTCGTGACGATGTCCCGTACGCCATAATTCGACACCTGGGTGAGCGAAGCATGGCCTGTCTGTTAGATTTGTTCAACAGGATCTGGGTGGAGGATCTTCTCCCAGATTCCTGGCGAATCGCTACTGTACTTGCCTTTCGCAAGCCGGGGAGAGATCACACTACTCCGACCCGTTTCTGCCCAATCTCTCTAACCTCTTGCGTGTGCAAGTTGGAGAAATTGGTAAATGTTAGACTAGCCTTTTTCCTGGACAGCGGAGGCCATCTGTCTTCTGCACAGTGCGGCTTCCGCAAGTTGCACTCCACGTCGGATGCTCTGCTCCGACCTGAAAATGCCGTCTGCGAGGCTTTCCTTCGTAGACAGCACTACGCCACGGTCTTTTTCGATCTGGAGAAGGCCTAGGATACCGCATGGCGATACGGTATCATGGAGACTGCACACGATGGGGGCGAGAGGACGCCTCCCAGTCTTTATATCTGAATTTTTGCGAGATCGTCGATTCCGGGTACGGGTGGGGGGAGCTCTCTCCGGCCCAAAGGAGCAGGAAAGTGTCCTCAGTGTTACACTCATTGCCCTTAGCAGCAACGGCATCACCTCGGTGCTGCCGGAAGATGTTCTCGCTACGCTCTACGTGGACGACCTTTCGATCTCTTTTGGCGCGGCCCAGATGCCATCTCTGGAGCGTGGACTCCAACAGGCATTGAACTGCCTCTCTCGCTATGCCGAATCGCACAGACTTCCGTTTTCCTTGACCAAGACTATTGTGGTGCACTTCTGTCGCCATCCACGGCTCCACCCTGACGCAGACTTGTTTCTAAATGGGGGTACGCCTGGATGTGGTGGACTCGCACCGTTTACTTGGTCTTGTATTAGACCGACGCCTCACCTGGGAGCCTCATATCCGCAGCCTTAGGATCTCTTGTACCTGCGCTATGGATATTCTTTGTTCCCTGACTTTCAACGTCTGGTTCGCTGATAGGGCTACTCCCTTACATTTGTATCGATCCTTTGTTCGTTCGAAGTTCGACTACGGATGCGAGTTTTATGCATCCGCAGCCGAGCGTTTATTGCGGAAGGTGGATTTGATTCACCACACCGGCTTTCGCCTTGCGACCGGTGCCTTCCGCACTTCCCCCATTGAGAGCCTGTTGGTCGATGCTGGTGAGATGCCACTCCCTCTGCGCCGCGTGCAGTGCAGTGCAGTGCAGTGCAGTGCATCACTCGCATGTACGCGCGAGCCTGCTGCCTCCCTTATTTGCCAGCAGCTTTCACTGCATCCACTATGGCTATGGGGTCACCCTTAGGGCCCACCTCCGCCAACTATTACATGGGTCAACTTGAGGAGAGATTGTTGGACATCATGGACAATAAGCCGCACATACATTGCTGATACGTAGATGACATCTACATAAATGTCCAAAACAAAGAACATCTGGTTAACATCAAGCAGCACTGGGAGGAGAACTCTGTGCTAAAATTCACTTATGAATTGTGCACGGGTAATAAACTCCCTTTCTTGGACATTGAGGTTCAAAACATCAATGGCAACTACATCACTAAAGTACATTGGAAAAGTACGGACATGGGAAGATGCCTCATTGCGGAGATGAATGCCCTGAAAGGTATAAAATAAGCGTAATCGACTCATACATCCGCCGAGCTTATAAATGAAGCTCTACGTGGGAACTTTTCCACCAAGAGATTCCACGAGTAAAACAAATACTCGTGAATAATGGTTTCTCAAACAGCTCCAATCATTTTTAAATAACCATTACAAACATGCGGATAAAACTGAAAGTAATCATGGAGAAGTCAACAATATCAAAGTGTATTACAGAAACCAGATTTCCACGGCCCATAAAATAGATGAAAAGAACATCAAGGAGACCATTAACCGTAACATCAAGGTTAAAAATCAAACAAATAAAATCCAACTCATCATCCATTATAAAACAAAAGCCAGCAACCTCCTGATGAGAAACAACATCTCCCTAAACTCCTTGAATCTCAAGTCAACCAACATAGTTTACAAGTTCACCTGCCCTGATAAAGACTAAGCTTTATAAAAAGTCAAAATATATTGGCATGACATCGACTACACTTTTGAGATGTTTAACAATGCATTTCCAAAGCGGAGGGCCTAAGAATCATATAGAGAGCGTCTATAATATTAACCTAACAAGAGATATGCTCATTGACAACACCATTATTAAAAGAAAAAAAGGTTAATAAAGTGAGGCTGAACATCTTAGAAGCCATATTAATAAATGTAGATAAACCAGCCATCCACAGTCAAGATACAGGTTGAATAACACATTAAAACTATTTAAAATTCCACTCACATGAGTCGCCCATTTCCTCTAACGTTAAGTTTAACCAAGGTGGAATAAATACCCCTTAAAAATCATTTTCTGTTGGATCCTCACCCCACTCATTACATCAGTAAAGGAGGCAAGAATATTTCAAAACGCTCTGAAGATGATTGAATAAGATCAAAAGCTTAGCAATTTAGTTTGGTTTTTACCGAACACATTCATTTAAAAAAGAGATGAATACTAGACAAGTAATCCACCATCTATAAGATGGAATAAAAAAAGATAGAAAAGGAGAAAGTTGCCAAAGGAAATTAATTAAAACAAAATTCACAATGGTCTCCAACAAAATTTGCATATATTTATATATATATATATATATATATATATATATGCAGTTAAGGTAATGGCATTATTAGACAACTGTTCTGCTACAGGTCCAGTGGGAGATCCCATCCTCCTCAAACTGGAAGACTACATCTATAGGATAGCTCATCCCTCAGTCCAAAAAAACTGGTTTCAAAGTTACCTCTTCATGTTTCCTCTTTACCATCAAAGAAAACTTATTATTAATATATTAACGGCATTGACTTAGCCAAAACACTCGAAAGATAGAAAAATATCCAAACAGTTGTCTAATTATGCCATTACCTTAACCACACCAATTTGTCTTGGGTATTTGTCCATATATATAGATAGATATATATAGAGATAGATATATATATAGAGAGAGAGAGTGGAATTTTTAAAATAGTGGCTTATTTCTTCTAACATTACGTTTAACCAAAGCGGAATTAATACCCCTTAAAAATCATTTTCTTTTCACTCCACTCATTACATCGGTAAAGGAGGCAAGAACATTTCAAAACACTCCAAAGATGATCGAATAGGATCGAAAGCTTAGCAATTTAGTTTGCTTTTCACCAAACTCATTCATTTAAAAAAGAAATAATACTGGACAAGTAATCCACCATCTACAAGATGGAATAAAAAAAGAGATTAAAGAGAAAGTTGCCAAAGGAAATTAATTAAGGCAAAATACACAATGGTCTTCAACAAAATTTGCATTCAAGAAAGACACCCAACTACACTTTATATATATATATATATATATATATATATTTATATATATATATATATATATATATATATATATTATATATATATATATGTGTGTGTGTGTGTAGGAAAATAGATATCCCACCCTCAAAACTGAGGTCGTGTTCGGTAACCGCAATGTCCTGGCATTTGGACAGAGTAACCCTATTACTTAATCCCCCTTCTCTCTCTTCCCTCACCTCAAGTACTACCCGAAAGGCCTTTGCACAACCACAACATGCCTAACATTGGTTAAACCAGCAATATTTCCCCTAAGAGTTGGTATTTAATTTCACTTCATAGATGAAATTAGATGAGCGTCTACCAAATGTCAGGCTGTGCAGCTGCACCTGGATAGGAGGTATACTATCATTTCTGCGTACATTCCACCGTCAGCTGACTTCGACGCGGGGGACTTCCGCCGCGTCGTGGCACGGTTGCCGAGGCCCTATCTCTTGCTTGGAGATCTGAACGGCAGGCATCCTTCTCTGGGGAGATTACTCCATAAATCCCAGGGGACAAGTCCTTGCCGATCTGATCGAAGAGCTTGAGATGGGTGTCGTAAACGTGGATGAGTTTACGCATCACTGTCCGAGAACCGCTTCATTTTCTTGCCTTGACCTATCTTTGTGCTCTTCGGATGCACAGCCTGATATTGATTGGGGGGTGGTCGATGACCTCCATGGTAGTGATCACTTTCCCATTCAAATATCCTTTTCAGGGCAACTGCCGCCTGAGAGACCACCTCGGTGGTGCTTGGCGCGGGCGCGGTGGCCTGCATTTCAGGAAATGACTGAATTCTCTATCTCAGTCGAGGAGTTTAGGTCGGTAGATGAGGCCGTTGAGTTCTTCTCCGGCAACCTCATCGCCGTAGGCCTGACTACTATTCCTAGGACGTCTGGCCGTTTTGCACGCCGACCACTCCCATGGTGGTCGGCCGAGTGTGAGACGGCCCTCAAACAGAAGCGTTATGCCTACATGCGCTATAAGCGCCGCCCGAACGATTTCACTGTCGCTGAATTTCGTCGGGCTAGGGCTAGGTTCCGGTATATTTCGAAGCACGCCCGCCGCTCTTGTTGGCGGGCATACGTGTCTTCACTTAACGGGAAGACCCCTTTAGCTGAGGTGTGGAAGCGAGTCAAAAGGATTCGGTGCAAGTTCTCGCAGGACCCCCCTCCCGTTCTCCAGGAAAATGGGACCGCAATCTCGGACCCCGCGTCCGTGGCGGAATCCTTAGCGACCGCTTTTCCGCATTCTCTAGCCGTGATGCTGCTCCGCCAGCATTCAATGCACGTCGTGATGTCGCGGAAGGCCGCCGGCTGGACTTTACCTCCAGAGGCGGAGAACCCTTCAACGACAAGTTTACTGTGAGTGAGTTGCGTTCCGCTCTCGCTTCGTGCGCGGACACCGCCCATGGTCCGGACAATGTCCCGTACGCCATGCTTCGACACCTGGGTGAGCGAGGCATGGCCTTTCTGTTAGATTTGTTCAACAGGATCTGGGTGGAAGGTCTTCTCCCAGACTCCTGGCGAATCGCTACTGTGCTCGCCTTTCGCAAGCCGGGGAGAGATCACTCTACTCCGACCGGTTTCCGCCCAATCTCTCTAACCTCTTGCGTGTGCAAGTTGATGGAGAAATTGGTAAATGTTAGATTAGCCTATTTCCTGGACAGCGGAGGCCATCTGTCTTTTGCGCAGTGCGGCTTCCGTAAGTTCCACTCCACGTCGGATGCTCTGCTCCGACTGGAAAACGCCGTCTGCGAGGCTTTCCTTCGTAGACAGCACTACGCCACGGTGTTTTTCGATCTGGAGAAGGCCTATGATACCGCATGGCGATACGGTATCATGGAGACTCTCCACACGATGGGGGCGAGGGGACGCCTCCCAATGTTTATATCTGAATTTTTGCGAGATCGTCGATTCCGCGTACGGGTGGGGGGAGCCCTCTCCGGCCCAAAGGAGCAGGAAGAGGGTGTCCCGCAGGGAAGTGTCCTCAGTGTCACACTCTTTGCCCTGAGCATCAACGGCATCACCTCGGTGCTGCCGGAAGATGTTCTCGCTACGCTCTACGTGGACGACCTTTCGATCTCTTTTGGCACGGCCCAGATGCCAACTCTGGAGCGTCGACTCCAACAGGCATTGAACCGCGTCTCTCGCTATGCCGAAGCGCACAGGTTTCGGTTTTCTTTGGTCAAGACTAAGGTGGTGCACTTCTGCCGCCATCCACAGCTTCACCCCGACCCAGATTTGTTTCTTAATGGGGTGCGCCTGGATGTGGTTGAGTCGCACCGTTTCCTTGGTCTTGTATTCGACCGACGCCTCACCTGGGAGGCTCATATTCGCAGCCTTAGGGTCTCTTGTACCCGCGCCATGGACATTCTCCGTTCCGTGACGTTCAGCGCTTGGGGCGCTGATAGGGCTACCGCCTTACTTTTTTATCGATCCTTTGTTCGCTCGAAGCTCGACTACGGATGCGAGTTTTATGCATCCGCAGCCGAGCGTTTATTGCGGAAGGTGGATTCGATCCACCACACCGGCCTTCGCCTTGCGACCGGTGCCTTCCGCACTTCCCCCATTGAGAGCCTGTTGGTCGATGCTGGGGAGATGCCACTCGCTCTGCGCCGCGTGCAGTGCATCACTCGCCTGTACGCGCGAGCCCGGCGCCTCCCTCAGTCGCCAACAGCTCTCACTGCATCCGCAGCTGATCTCGATGGTGCCTATGCCGCCGAGAGACGCCAGTCATACCCTAAGCCCTTTGGGTTTAGGGCCAGGAAACTCCTTCGAGAGGTAGATATAGCTCTCGGGCCGGTGGCGCCCCTGGTTCTGCCCAGGACGCCACCCTGGAGGGTACCACATTTGGCTATTTGTCGCCACGCCTCTGCTCCCAAAGCTTGTACTGCGCCGGGAGTATTGCGTTCGACCTTTTTGGAGCACACATCGCGTCACGCTGGTACCGTGCCAGTGTATACGGATGGCTCCAAGTCCCAAGAGGGGGTCGGCTTCCACGCCGTTTCCCCTCTGTTTGAAGTCAGCGGGGCTCTACCAGGCGCTGCGTCTGTCTTCACGGCCGAGCTGGTGGCAATACACCACTCGGTACGGGAGATTACGCGACGTGCCCGGTTCGGAGACCGGATTGTGATCTATAGCGACTCACAAAGCGCCCTGAGTGCTCTCGGGGCATTGGAATCTCCGCATCCCCTGGTTCGCGAAATCCGTGACGCCACGGTTTTGGCGAGCCGGGCAGATGTCGAGATTATCTTCTGCTGGGTTCCTGGACATGTAGGAATTGCGGGGAATGAGCGCGCCAAAGAGTCCGCGAGGACTCTGCGACCGGACCAGCGTTTCGCTCTTCCTCACACTGACTACATGGCAGGAATACTGGCAGCTCTTCGGACTGCTTGGCAAGGAAGATGGGAGACGGTCGAGGGGAACTTAAAGTTGCGTGCCATTGCGCCGCGACTGTTCCCATGGACCTATCCCCCAATGCCGCGGCGGCTTCAGGTTGCTTTCTGTCGTCTTCGAATCGGACACACTCGTGTGACGCATCGTTACTTGGTGGAGCGCTCGCATGTGCCCTATTGCAACGACTGCGTCGTCCCCCAGACTGTTCGGCATATTCTTGTCGAATGTCCCAGTCTGGGTGATCTTCGCGCACGATACCTGTCTCGGTACCGAGATGGGCGGGGTCGCTACCGCCTGTCCCTTGTACTCGGGACGAGTGCGTGCACCATGACTGGTGGACTTATTGACTTTTTGGGGGAGGCCGGCCTTCTCCCCTTTATTTAAGGTTCCTTTTTTTTGTTATTGTTTTGTTTTAGGTTGCACTCTCCTGCACCGGGGTGAGGGGGACCTCCCCCCGCTGCCGGAGATTGCTTCGATTGTTAAGTTTTTCAATTTATATTGATTGTTAAGTTTTCATATTTTAACTTTAAAGTAGCCTAATTCTAGGCTGTCGTGTTTTTCGGCGACTTATGCCCAAGTGGGTAGTTGCCAGATGGGCTCTATAAAAAAAAAAAAAAAATAAAAAAATTCCTTTAGTTGCACGCTCCTGCGCCGGGGGGACCTCTCCCCGACGCACCAGCTTGCTTCCTTTCCCCATTTTGGGGTGTTTTGTTTTGTTTTTTTCCTTTAATTTTATTTTAAAGTAGCCTAGAACTAGGCCAGTTTTAATACGGCGACTAATGCCCAAGTAGGCAGTCGCCAGATGAGCTCTTTAAAAAAAAATAAAAAAAAATAAAAATAAAAAAAAAATAAATATACCAAATGTCAGAAGGTGCCTTTAGGGCTAAGGGAAGATGATATGAGAAGCACTGTGAGAGGAGGAGACTTAATTCCGAAGACCTCACCCTCCCTCCTTCCCTTACCCCCAGTGGGGTGGTGAAGTATATATGCCGATAACTTTAGAAGAAGAAAGAGATCTAGTTAGTCATAGAGACAGGGAAGTCTGGCTAGAGGTCCAGCAACCAACGAAAGGGACAGAAAAAGCTCATCCTAAGCCTGTTCCTGGTGGTTACACCGAAAATTAGCATCTTGTCTCAGGAAGATTGAGACTACAAAGTCCAGTAAGTGCCTGCGACCCTACGAAAGGAACACAGAAGCTCATGCTGAGCAGTTCCTGGTGGTCACACATAAATTTAAGTTAACTTGTATTGAGAAACAAGTTCAACTATCTCTCATCAGAGAAACCCCCTATCCTAGTTTAGAACAAAAACCCAGTGATAGTCCTTGCCATTGAGGAATACCCCAAAGTGAACTTCCTCAAATACTCCCCATTCGTCAAAGGATTCACTCATTTGCTCATCACTCGTCAGTGCGAATTATTCCAAGATTAACTAGAAGATTGGAAGAAGCATACTTTCCCTGTCCCATTGGTGAAATCATCTTACCAAGATAACGTACATAACACCATCCGTCGCCCATACCAAATTCATCTGTGGTTCTTTAATCCTATTCCTGCACCAGATAAGCATCTGGAAGGTCTGAATTCATCCACACATTTGTCTGGAAACAACATTCTTGCATCTATCTAAAAAAATGAGGCCAAGGTCAGTCTCCAAGCAGATTCCCTTGTGGTTGTTTTTTTTTAAATTTAAATAAATTCCATTTCTTTTTTTTTAAGGTTAATTAGCGTTCACTATTAAAGTGAGCTTTGAGTCAACCATTACTATATATTCATTTGTGTAATTTAGTAAGTCTCACTTAACCTCGTTTAATTCATAACTGTGTAGTTTGTTTTGTTAGATTTGTACTTTTTTTTATATAGTAATTAAAGTTCTATTTTCTCCGAAGTATTTAATTCAACCTTAAAACGCTGAGCATGGCACTAGAAATCCTCAAAGATTAAAATAATGTAATAATAATATAATATAGCACTCTTAGAGAAAACTTATCAAGGAGTTTTGAAGTACGTAACAAACCTATATGTACATACACCACCACTCAGTCTTTGCAATACTACGACAATATATATAGATATATATATATATATATATATATATGCAAATTTTGTTGAAGACCATTGTGTATTTTGCCTTAATTAATTTCCTTTGGCAACTTTCTCTTCTTCTAACTATCTTTTATTATTCCATCTTGTAGATGGTGGATTACTTGTCCAGTATTCATCTCTTTTTTTAAATGAATGTGTTTGGTAAAAAACAAACTAAATTGCTAGATATATATATATATATATATATATATATATATATATATATATATATATATATATATATATATATATATATATATATATATATATATATATATATATATAGTAAACCCTCGATATAACGAACCTCAATATAACAAACCAAATTTCCTGGCCGAACCCCATCGGGTTTAACAGGCAAGCGTTCCAACCAGCCTGAGTGAGTGTTGGTGTGTCACATGTCTCCTACAATGCAAGGTTCGTATCAATACTATGTTTTGTAGTCCACTTAACTTTACTAGTAATTACATACGTATTACATATCCATAATGAACTTGGTTCGTTATTTCCATTGCTTTTACGCCCATCAGGTTTAACTAACTTTCGGCTCTAACGAACCCCCCCCCCCGCCCCATATAGTTTGTTATATCGAGGGTTTACTGTATATAATATATATATATATATATATATATATATATATATATATATATATATATATATATAATATATATATACATATATATAATATATATATACATATATATAATATATATACATACATATAATATATATACATACATACAGTAAGTACCCGATATAATGAACCAAATTTCCGGGCCGAACTCCATGCTTCGACTCACTGGCTCACAGCAAGGTCAGCTGTGAACATCGTGCGGGAGAGGTTGTTCTGGCGTTCTCTTTCTCCTCTCTTCACAAATGCTACTTAGTATTCCATAGAACGAACAAACTTGGTTCGCTATTTGCATCGGGTTTAATGAACGCCCCCTGCCCCATATAGTTAGTTATATCGAGGGTTTAATATATATATATATATCAGAGGCGGCTGATGCTACTTGCCATGAAGAAGTCCTAAGCATTTTTTGTTTAGAATTGCCTCCTCTACAACTTTGGTCTCTATGAAATTATTCGTAGCTGTGAGGGAAATGCATTTTTTTGTCTCATTCTTTACTCATTTTCCCTGCCAGACGTAAGACTCGTTCCCCTCTACCTCTCCCGAGTCTACTGGGACAGATGCATCTTCTCCTAACTCTATCCCTTACCACAATCCCTCCGGCCAAGATCCCCTTGTTGGATCTCGCCTTTCTTAATAAATCACCCCTCGTTTTAGGTTCTGCGCTTGGTTTGTCTCCAGAGTGTCCTCAATTGCGGCCTCCGAGCGAAAGTACTTGAATATTACAAGCGAGAAATTTTGAACATGTATGGCTTTGAGCACCTCTTAACGCTCGAAAACCTAGAGAAAGCTGGCTTATTGACTTTGCAACAAGGCAAGTCCATTTACCCCACGGTGAGGAAGACGCTGAGGCTCACTGTGGATGATGTGAATGAGTCGAAGCCTACGGACATATCCTACGTGCATTCCGGGTATGGAAAGATATCGCTGCTGTTGTATGGAAAAGGAATGTAAGGTGATTACAAGTATTTATAGTTTAACATACAAAGATTGCAGGAAAGAATATGCCTTTCTTTCTATTTCTACCTCTATGGGGACCAGTATTCCTTTTGAATAATGGCCAGATTTAGGAGAGTTGCTCACTAAACTTTTTACCATTTGTTTTCCCGCTACCTTATGGAATGAGCGTCAGGGCCATAGGAAAGAGAAGGCAGAATCAAGAAACTATGCTTATTCCCCTTTATACCCGTGCTGCGGCCACTCGAAGGCTTCATTGGTCATACCATTCATGAGCGAGACATCTCGTCAATTCAGGATGCTCATCCCTCGAGCTCTAGGGCTCCAAGTTGGCCAACTAACAAAAATTAAGTACTCCACCATACACAATTATACTTGCTAAGGTGATACGCCTATTTCTCCTACATCCTCCGTAACCCCACGGGGGGATACCCTATGTGCCCTATTACACTTGGTACCTGGAGGGGCTGCACACGCTCCCGGCCTGAGTGCAAATTATGGAACCCCCCATCACTAGGTTGACTAGAACTCTGACAGGGCCTGGGGAATTTGTTGGTATGCTTTCCCCTCGCGCCTTCTCAGCGCCACCATTTTATTGTATTTTTTTTTTTTTACTCTACAACTAGCCCCTCACTCACCCTTTGTCTAAATGCAGTTGGACCCGTAAGGGGCGCGACGATTTGCCATCCTGGCCGCCGTGCTGACGGGACTCAGTACCCCATCCGACCCCAGCTTAGCCTCTTCTCCTTCCTTCAAAACACTTGTTTCCTCGCTTTTCATACAACCTCTCCCACAACTTTCAATGGTCAGCCTCTAATTTAACAGGGTAGATGCTGACCTTCTTCTCAATCCAACCGTCCCGGATCGGGGGCTGAGAGGGGAGGGGACAATGTTCCCTAACCCCTGAGCTCCGGTTCGGGATGGGGTTTTTTTAACAACCTGCTTTATCCCCACCCATACCTTCCTCACATCCTTTTTCCTCTCCTCTTCACATTCTATCCATTTTTAGGACGTGTTCAAGGTGGAGCCACCATGCCGATGGACTGCCAGGCCACCAAGCGGGAGGGGTGGTCCCAAATGGCGACGCCTGGCTCTGCCATGCCTATAAGCACCTCTTGCAGTGCGGGCAACTGCAAGAGGTGATGAGCTATTGCGTCCCATAGCACAAATAGGGTCACCATGCCCAATGATGAAAATCAAAGAAAAACCCAACTTCCCCAAGAACATCAACGGAGCCGCCCTCGGGCAGCTCCACCGAGAAAATGGAGGTCCTCCCCCCCTTGTGCTTGCGCAGGGGACCCTCCATACTTCTTTAACCAGAGAGGAGGCTTACTCCTCTCCTACGCCTACGGGTGTAGGGGACTCCCCCTCATCCCCTTCTCTAGGGGTGCTTTCGGGCACCTCCCTATCTCCAGCGGCAGTCCCTCCTTTGCTTTCTAAGGGGACTGCCAAGAAAGCAAGCAGGCAGCCCATTGCCGACCGCGGCTCGGTAGGGCAAACCCCCTTAGGGGGGAGAGGGAAGCCAGGCCCCTTCGGTCGCTTCCCTCAAAAGACCTGCTGGCAAGAATATTAAACCTTGCCGGGGTCAAGGCCTGTGCTTCCCCACAAAAGACTGGTGATGCTGCCAAGGGGACCTGCGATGTCCTGGGAGGGGATGGCCAACTGGAGGCCCCTCCTGTGATAGACATGGTCGTTGAGGAAACCCAGCCTCAGACGGTAGGGTCTTCCATTGGGGAAAATCCGGGCTCGGCGCAAAGCACCGAACCCGAATCCGCCCCTATGCAAGGTCCTCCTCAAATGTCTAGGGATTCTCAGGCAGTACAAGGAGGGAAGGGATCTCCTCCGCATGATGCCCCTGCGACCACCAGGACCTTCTCCATTTCGGAGAAGGACCTGGCTGAGGCTGGTCCATCTGGCCTGGGGGCTTCTACCGGCGGGGGTGAGAAGCGGGTTCATTCCCCGCCCTCCTCTCCAAAAAAGAAAAAGACGAAGAAGACTCGGGGCTCCTCTCCATTCGGGGGGCTGCGGGGACGGATGGGTCTGCTTCCACTCTGGCAAACGACCAAGCCAAGATCGGCACATCCGGCCCCTCTGCGCCCCCGTTTGCGGAGCCCCTGACCAAGACCAAAAATGCACAGGGCGGAGCCTCGATGACATCGGGGCCTCTTATTCAGAGGTTACCGGGCGTTTTCGAGTCCGCTGGCTTCAAACGCTTCCTCGTTATTCGCTCCACTGATGGCAGCATGTTGTCCAAGGGCAACATGATCCATCAGAGGAGAGGATTAGCTAGTGCAATTGGTAGAGAGCCGAAGGTAACCCGTGTCTCGGACGGGAGCCTTCTGGCGAATGCGGCGAATCCCGCCGAGGCGGCCAAGATAAGTGCCTTCGGACACTTCATGGCACCCCGGTGAGTGTGACGCCGCACTCTACCATGAACTTTGTGAAAGGAGTAGTTTATGCGAGGGAACTCGTTGACTACTCCATTGAGGACATCACCCTAGAGCTGGCCGACCATGGGGTAGTCAAGGTCGAACGTGTGATGAGAAAACAGGGAGGGGCCTCGAGACCCACCCCTACACTCTTCGTCACGTTCGACTGTGACAAGCTCCCTGAGTCGGGGCGTGCCGGTTGGTACCGCTACCGCGTGAAGGCATTCGTGCCACTGCCGCGGCGGTGCTATTACTGTCACCACTTCGGCCATACGAATCGCTCATGTAGACGTGCAAAGTCGGGGTCACCGAAGTCTGTGTAAATTGCTCCAAGGTCGCACACGATAAGTCCAAATCGTGTGTGGCCAAGTGTGTCAATTGCGGAGAGCCGCACCCTGCTTCTTCGAAGCCATGTGGTTCATATCCCCTTGAGAAAGAAATCCTGGCCGTTCAGGCCCAGGATCGACTCTCATTCCGCGAGGCTAAGGACTTGGTCCTGGCGCGCCCGGCTCTGCCTGGGACGTCATATGCCTCAATAGTTAGAAAAGCACCCTCTGCTCCTGGCCCATCCAGGCCAACGAGCACGGTTGTTTCCGCGCCCATTCGGAGCCCTTCTGCGGGCTCTACCCAACCCGGGCGCTCCCCTGGTAAAGCTGGTGGCAAAAGGGTTCATACCCAGCCCCGGCTAAAACCAGGGCTTCCCCCTCTTTCCCCAGCGTGACCGTTTCCCGTAAGGCGAAACGGCCACGCGCCTCCACCGAGTCGTTAGACAACAGGAGGCAACACCCCTGAAGATGGTTGCTAGGCCATCTTCCGGGGTTCCTAAACCTGTTCCGCGAAAGGAGGACAGCAACAAAGGAGCTTCGGCTCCTTCGCCCAAGCGCCGAGGTGGAGCGGGTGGCTCGGAGACGGTGGTTACTCGAAAAGAGGCCCCCCCCGCCTCCGAAGCCACAACGCCCCCCTAATGTTTCGATGCGGAGGGAGGAAAAGACTCGCATGGTGAGCCCAACCTCTCCCAATAAGTCCTCGAAGGTGACAGCGCATTCAGCGCTTTGTCCGGCCAACAGCGCCCGGGGTTCTGCCCCCGGGTAGCGTACGGCCATTCCCGTGAAGATCTTCAGTTCGAGGAGGGCCCCCGCGTCTCCTCCGAGCTAGGCCTGGAGGGCATATTCCTTTAATGGAATTGCCGTGGACTCCGGGTTAACTGGGAGGAGCTGCGGAGGCTCGTCTCGTCCCGTTCCCCGTTAGCTATCTTTTTGAGGAGAGCATGCTAGGCGCGTGACCCCTGCCCGCCCTCCCGGGGTATAAGGGTCTTGTGACCCCACCACCGCGGGATGGCCGGGCTGGGGGATGCGCGGTTTACACCCGGCATGATGTCTCCGTTCTTTCTTTCTCTTTAGATACCTCCTTTCAGGCAGTGGCTGTGCAGCTGCACCTGGATAGGAGGTATACTCTGATTTCTGCATACATTCCACCTTCAGGTGACTTCGACGCCGGGGACTTCCGCCGCGTCGTGGCACGGTTGCCGAGGCCCTATCTCTTGCTTGGAGATCTGAACGGCAGGCATCCTCTCTGGGGAGATTACTCCATAAATCCCAGGGGACAAGTCCTTGCCGATCTGATCGAAGAGCTTGAGATGGGTGTCGTAAACGTGGATGAGTTTACGCATCACTGTCCGAGAACCGCTTCATTTTCTTGCCTTGACCTATCTTTGTGCTCTTCGGATGCACAGCCTGATATTGATTGGGGGGTGGTCGATGACCTCCATGGTAGTGATCACTTTCCCATTCAAATATCATTTTCAGGGCAACTGCCGCCTGAGAGACCACCTCGGTGGTGCTTGGTGCGGGCGCGGTGGCCTGCATTTCAGGAAATGACTGAATTCTCTATCTCAGTCGACGAGTTTAGGTCGGTAGATGAGGCCGTTGAGTTCTTCTCCGGCAACCTCATCGCCGTGGGCCTGACTACTATTCCTAGGACGTCTGGCCGTTTTGCACGCCGACCACTCCCATGGTGGTCGGCCGAGTGTGAGACGGCCCTCAAACAGAAGCGTTATGCCTATATGCGCTATAAGCGCCGCCCGAACGATTTCACTGTCGCTGAATTTCGTCGGGCTCGGGCTAGGTTCCGGTATATTTCGAAGCACGCCCGCCGCTCTTCTTAGAGGGCATACGTGTCTTCACTTAACGGGAAGACCCCTTTAGCTGAGGTGTGGAAGCGAGTCAAAAGGATTCGGGGCAAGTTCTTGCAGGACCCCCCTCCCGTTCTCCAGGAGAATGGGACCGCAATCTCGGACCCCGCGTTCGTGGCGGAATCCTTCGCGACCGCTTTTTCTGCATTCTCTAGCCGTGATGCTGCTCAGCCAACATTCAATGCACGTCGTGATGTCGCGGAAGGCCGCCGGCTGGACTTTACCTCCAGAGGCGGAGAACCCTTCAACGACAAGTTTACTGTAAGCGAGTTACGTTCCGCTCTCGCTTCGTGCGCGGACACCACCCATGGTCCGGACGATGTCCCGTACGCCATGCTTCGACACCTAGGTGAGCGAGGCATGGCCTTTCTGTTAGATTTGTTCAACAGGATCTGGGTGGAAGGTCTTCTCCCAGACTCCTGGTGAATCGCTACTGTGCTCGCCTTTCGCAAACCGGGGAGAGATCACTCTACTCCGACCGGTTTCCGCCCAATCTCTCTAACCTCTTGCGTATGCAAGTTGATGGAGAAATTGGTAAATGTTAGATTAGCCTATTTCCTGGACAGCGGAGGCCATCTGTCTTCTGCACAGTGCGGCTTCCGTAAGTTCCACTCCACGTCGGATGCTCTGCTCCGACTGGAAAGTGCCGTCTGCGAGGCTTTCCTTCGTAGACAGCACTACGCCACGGTGTTTTTCGATCTGGAGAAGGCCTATGATACCGCATGGCGATACGGTATCGTGGAGACTATCCACACGATGGGGGCAAGGGGACGCCTCCCAATGTTTATATCTGAATTTTTGCGAGATCGTCGATTCCGCGTACGGGTGGGGGGAGCCCTCTCCTGCCCAAAGGAGCAGGAAGAGGGTGTTCCTCAGGGAAGTGTCCTCAGTGTCATCCTCTTTGCCCTGAGCACCTCGGTGCTGCCGGAAGATGTTCTCGCTACGCTCTACGTGGACGACCTTTCGATCTCTTTTGGCGCGGCCCAGATGCCAACTCTGGAGCGTCGTCTCCAACAGGCATTGAACCGCGTCTCTTGCTATGCCGAAGCGCACAGGTTTCAGTTTTCTTTGGCCAAGACTAAGGTGGTGCACTTCTGCCGCGATCCACGGCTTCACCCCGACCCAGATTTGTTTCTTAATGGGGTGCGCCTGGATGTGGTTGAGTCGCACCGTTTCCTTGGTCTTGTATTCGACCGACACCTCACCTGGGAGGCGTCTTCGAAGAGCGCCCCGGCATCTCTCCCGAGGTATGCCTCGATGGCATATTCCTTCAATAAATTGCCGCGGTCTCCGGGCCAAATGGGGGTGGGGGTGGCTGGGGGGCTGCGGAGGCTCGTCTCCTCCCGTTCCCCGTTAGCTATCTTTTTGCAGAAGACCATGGCAGGGCCGGGCAGGAGGATGCGCGATTTACACCCTGCACGATGTTGCCGTTCTTCTCTTTGCTTTATATACCCCCTTTCAGGCAGTAGCTGTGCAGCTGCACCTGGATAGGAGGTATACTCTGATTTCTGCGTACATTCCACCCTCAGCTGACTTCGACGCGGGGGACTTCTCCCGCGTCGTGGCACGGTTGCCGAGGCCCTATCTCTTGCTTGGAGATCTGAAGGGTAGGCATCCTCTCTGGGGAGACTCCTTGATTAATCCCAGGGGTCAAGTTCTTGCCGACCTCATCGACGAGCTGGAGATGAGTGTCCTAAATGTGGATGAATTTACGCATCACTGCCCGAGAACTGCTTCGTTTTCCTGCCTCGATCTATCTGTGCTCTCCGAATGCACAGCCTGATTTCAGGTGTGTTGTTGTCGATGACCTCCATGGCAGTGATCACTTTGCCATTCAAATATTTTCTGGGCCCCTGCCGCCTGAGAGCCCGACCCGGTGGTGCATGCGCGGGCGCGGTGGTCCACATTTCGGGAAATGACTGATTTCTCTATCTCAGTCGAGGAGTTTAGGTTGGTAGTGTGGCCGTTGAGTTCTTTTCGACAACCTCATCGCCGTGGGCCTAACTACTATTCCTAGAACGTCTGGCCGACCATTTCCGTGGTGGTCAGCGGAGTGTGAGACGGCCCTCAAACAGAAGCGTTATGCCTACATGCGCTATAAGCGCCGCCCGAACGATTTCACTGTCGCTGAATTTCGTCGGGCTAGGGCTAGGTTGCGGTATATTTCGAAGCACGCCCGCGGCTCTTCTTGGTGAGCATACGTGTCTTTACTTAACGGGGAGACCCCTCTAGCTGAGGTGTGGAAGATAGTCAAAAGGATTTGGGGCAAATTTTCGCAGGAGCGTCGACTCCAACAGGCATTGAACCGCGTCTCTCGCTATGCCGAAGCGCACAGGTTTCGGTTTTCTTTGGCCAAGACGTAATGTTACTGGCAGGGTTAAGTCCCACAACACTAAAGAAGATTAATAAGAATTTCGGTATGAATACGAGATTCGAGAACTCTAATTATAGGCTAAGCTGGACTCAATGCCAGTCTTAAGAAACCCAAATGTGTACCGACAGTTAAGTAACGATGATAAGTTGCATAAATTGCTTAAATCAGAGTTCAACTTATAGCACAGCCTAGTACTGGCAAGGCAAAACAAAGAAAATATAGAAAATAATATATTAAGGTTATAGATGAATATATGAAATCATGAATAACATATTTACAGTTTATACAATAAATAAAATCTTAATAGTACCTTTCACACGTGAGAGAGTGGTCTGAGTACATAGGCGCCAAACTTAACAACTATAAGGGACTTACGTAACAGTAGTAGTAGTGCACTGAATAATAACACAAAACAATAGAGCACATTAATTGAACAGTTACACAAAATCTAGAGCAAATTAATTCCAGTAGGAGCTCGTTAAGTGGTTAGAGGTGAACTGCCTAAAATGGGGAACTTTTAATTTAAATAAGTATCGGTAGCAAGTTAGTTGGTTGCGTGGGAGGAGGTTAGTTGGTTGTGCTATGGGCAATTAATTGAGGAGTTGGAGATTGTTGCTCCGATATTACACAAATATACATTACAAATAAATATATTAAACGTTACAAATATAGATTACAAATATACATTACAAATACATCACAAATATATATATTAAACGTTACAAATATACATTACAAATATAATACAAAATTACATAATATTACATAACTAGTAGTATACATAACACTAAGGTGGTGCACTTCTGCCGCCATCCACGGCTCCACCCCGACCCAGATTTGTTTCTTAATGGGGGTGCGCCTGGAAGTGGTTGAATCGCACCGTTTCCTTGAACTTGTATTTGACCGACGCCTCACCTGGGAGGCTCATATTCGCAACCTTAGGGTCTCTTGTACCCGCGCCATGGATATTCTCCGTTCCGTGATGTTCAGCGCTTAGGGCGCTGATAGGGCTACTGCCCTACTTTTTTATCGATCCTTTGTTCGTTCGAAGCTCGACTACGGATGCGAGTTTTATGCATCCGCAGCCGAGCGTTTATTGCGGAAGGTGGACTTGATCCACCACACCGGCCTTCGCCTTGCGACCGGTGCCTTCCGCACTTCCCCCATTGAGAGCCTGTTGGTCGATGCTGGGGAGATGCCACTCGCTCTACGCCGCGTGCAGTGCATAACTCGCCTGTACGCGCGAGCCCGGCGCCTCCGTCAGTCGCCAGCAGCTCTCACTGCATCCGCAGCTGATCTCGACGGTACTTATGCCGCCGAGAAACGCCAGTCATACCATAAGCCCTTGGGGAGTATTGCCTTCGGCATTTTTAGAGCACACTTCGTGTTACGCTGGAACCCTGCCAATGTATACGAATGGCTCCAAGTCCCAAGAGGAGGTCGGTTTCTACGCCGCACCCCCTCTGTTTGAAGTAAGCGGGGCTGACTGCAATACACCGCTCGGTACGGGAGATAACGCGACTTGCCCCGTTCGGAGACCGGATTGTGATTTATAGCCACTCACACAGCGCCCTGAGTGCTCTCGGGGCATTGGAATCTCCGCCTCCCTTTGTTCGTGATATCCAGACCCCACGGTTTTGGCGAGATTATCTTTTGCTGGGTTCCTAGACATGTAGGAATTGCGGGGAATAGGCACGCCCATGAGGGGGCCAAAGAGTGCGATGTCTGAGTGACCAGACCAGCGTTTCGCTCTTCTTTACACCGATTAAATGGCAGGAATACGTGCAGCTCTCCGGGCTGCTTGGCAAAGTTGATGGGAGACGGGCAAGGGGATCTTAAAGTTGCGTGCCATTGCCCCGCGACTGTTCCCATGGACAGACCCCCCCCCCCCCCCCCAATGCCGCGACGACTTCAGGTTACTTTTTGTCGTGTCCGAATTGGACACACTTGCGATACGCAAATAGGCAGTCGCCAGATGGGCTACCACAATTAAAACAACAACAAAAAAAAACTCGTCTGTGGATAAGGTCGTTGAATTCTCAGGCAACCTCATCCCCTGGCCTAATTACTATTCCTACAACATCTTGTCGTTTTACACGTCGACCGCATCCATGGTATTATCCGAGTGTGAGCCGGACCTCAAACAAGCGTTATGCTTACATGCGCTATAACCGCCGCCCGAACGATTTCATTGTCGGTGAATTTTGTCTAGCTAGTTCTAGGTTTCGAACTACGGCCGCCACTCTTCCTGGGCGCATACGTGTGTTCATTTAACAGGGAAGACCCGTCTAGCAGAGGTGTCGAAGCCAGTCAAAAAGGGTTCGGGGCAAGTTATCGCAAAAAACCCCTCCCCTTCTCCACGGGAATGCGACTGCAATCTCGGACCCCGCGTCCGTGGCGGAATCCTTCGTGACCGCATTCTCTAGCGAGAATGTTCTCCGCCAGAATTCAATGCACGTCGTGATGTCGCTGAAGGCAGCAGCCTAGACTTTCCCTCCAGAAACGGAGAACCGTTCAACGAGGGTTTACATTGAATGAGTTCCTTTCCGCTCTCACTTCCTGCGCGGCCACCATCCTGGTCAGGACAATGTTCCGTATGCCATGCTTCGACACCTAGGTGACTGAAGCATGGTCTTTCTGTTAGATTTGTTCACAGGATTTGGATAGAGGGGAAAGATCCCTCTACCCCGGGCGCCGGTTTCCGCCCAATTTTTCTCCCCTCTTCCCTGTGCAGGTTGATAGAGAAGTTGGTAAATGTTAGACTATCCTTTTTACTGGACAGCGGTAGACACCTATCTTCCGCACAGTGTGGCTTCCGCAAGTTCCACTCCACGTCGGATACACTCTGCGTGGCCTTCTTTCATAAAAAAACAATACACCAAGGTGTTTTTCGATATGAAAAGCTATGATATCGCATGATGATATAGTATCATATATTATAGATTCTCTTAAAGATGGGGGCAAGAGGACGCCTCCCAATCTTAATTTCCTGTTTTTGCGAGATCTTCGATTCCGCCTATGTGCAATGAAGCAGGAAGAGGGTGTCTTGCCGGGAAGTGTCCTCAGTGTCACACACTCCTGCCAGACGATGATCTGGCCACGCTCTACGTGAACGCCCTTTCGACATCTTTTGGTGCGGCCCAGATGCCAACTCTGGAGCCTTGAGTCCAGCAGGCCCTGAACCGCATCTCTCGCTATGCCGAAACGCATAGATTTCGGATTTCCATGTGCAAGGCTTTAAGTGGTTCATTTCTGCCGCAATCCACGGCTACACCCCGACGCGTACTTGTTCCTAAATGGGTTTTTTTCTGGAAGTGGTGGATTCACAACGTTTCTTTCGTCGTGTTTTCAACCGACGCCTAAAGTGTCATATTCGCAGCCTTAGGGTCTCATGTACCCACTCCATGGACATTCATCGTTCCGTGACTGTCAGCACCTGTGGGGCTACTTCCTTGCTTTTCTATCGATCATTTGTTCGTTCGAAACTTTACTACGGATGCGAGTTTTATATATCTGTACCTGAGCGTGTATTGTGTAAGGTGGCCTCGATCCACTACCTCGGTCTGCGTCTGGCGATTGGTGGCTTCCTAACATCCCACATTGAGAGCCTACTTGTCGATGCCGTATAGACGCCACTCGGTCTGCGCCGCACACAGTGCATTATTCGCCTCTACGCGCGAGCTCGGCGCCGCCCTCACTCGCCAACAGCTTTCACAGCATCCGTAGCATATCTCGACGTGCCTATGCCGCCGAGAGACGCCAGTCATACCCTTCGAAAACTCGGTACAACTCTCGGACTGGTGTGGTCTCTGGTTCCGCGCAGTACGCCATTTTGGAGGGTACCATCTAAGACTATTTGTCGCCAGGCCTCTGCTTCCAAAGCTTCTACAGGTCCCATGAGTTTTGTGTCGCCCTTTTTTGGAGAACACTTCGTTTCATGCTGATCTGTGTCAGTGTATACGGATGGCTCCCAGTCCCAGGAGTGGGTTCTGTTTCCACAGCATATTCCCTCTTTTTAAAGTCATCGGGGCTCTACCAGTCGCTGCGTCTGTCTTGTCGGCAGAGTTGATAGAAATACACCGCTTGGTACGAGAGATAAAGTGTCTTGTCCGGATTGTGATATTTAGTAACTCAGAATGCGCCCTGAGTGCCCTCTCTCGGGATATTGGAATCTCCACACACCCTGGTTCGCGGTATTCGTGACGCCACGGTTGCCGCGAGACGGGCACATGTCGAGATTATCACCGATTACAGGGCAGCTCTCCGGGCTGCTTGGCAAGGAAGATGTGAGACGGTCTAGGGGAACCTAAAGTTGCGTGCCATTGCGCCGCGACTGTTCCCATGGAACCCCCCCCCCCTCCCCCCCAATGCCCCGACGGCTTCAAGTTGGTTTCTGTCGTCTCTGAATTGGACGCACTCGCGGGACGCACCGACATTTGATGGAGCGCGCGCCTGCGCCTTATTGCGACGACTGTGTTTCCCCCAGCCTGTATCAGGATGCGGGGTCGCTACCCCTTGTCCCTTCGTGTACACAGATGACTCTTTGGAGGGTGGTGGTCTACTTTTTTTTTTTTACTCTTTGTTTTAGGTTGCATGTTGCTGCACTGGGGGGAGAGGCGGGCCTCCCCCCCAACGCTGGAGCAAGCTTGCTTTCTGTTTTTTTTTTTGTTTGAATTTTGGGGGATTGCGAATTTTAGAATAGCCTAGTACTAGGCTAGAATTATACCCTAGAATGCAGTTGGTAGATGGGCGGGATAAATCCAATTTATTTCGTTCTCTTTATTGTTTGACGCTTACTCCAGGGTTGTGGATAGGTGGACCTCCCTCCGATGCCCACGCGTGACTCCTGCTTCATCCCTCCTTTGCATTTTTTTTCTTTGTTTTGGTTTCTAAATTTAATTACTCTTGGTGGCAATCGGCAGATGGGCTTTCGTCCTTCTACATATTTTCACTTCACCCTTTCATCGTCACTTTCCTTGCAAACCTCTTGCCTATTTTCTCTGCAGGCTAGTCACCAACCAGCTTTCATCATATTTCATTAAAGTCAAGCCACAATGAGTGTGGCTAGTCTTCGGATGGAGTCCCGGTTCGGCTCGCTTGCGCGGTGGCTGCCACACGCTGTCTAGATATTATAATGACGTGATCTATTATTGCGGTTTACTATAGTCTTGTCGATACTGAAGTATCTTAAGGTCCTGTAGAAATAACCAGTTAGTCCACGTCCGTCACCCACTCTATCAAGATAACGACCTACTTAAGAAAAAGCTATAGACACAACAACTCTAGCCTACTGTTTCCTATCACAGCCTAAATTACATATTACATTATTCTATTTACTAACCCCTACTAATAACTTATTGTGTCAATTACTACCACATCTGATACGCCACGTCATCCTCGGTGAGTGTTCTAAATAGTTGTTATAACCTAACTGATAATAGATATACTACAGATATCCTTCGTGGTTCGGAGCCCACGTTAAACTTTAGGTACCCTCCTGGAAAATAAAAGCCATTTTAAATGAGTGGCCAAACCCATGTCATTTCTTTCTTTTCCAGTTCGAGTTGTACAGCCTCGCTCTCATTGCACCTTAAATTCGACGATGGGGGGGGGAGAGTTACTTCTATCCATCTCATGACAACTACACATACCCTCCCCTTCCCACCCCTTTATGTCGTAGTAAGCTCAGACCACATTGAGTGTGTCCGGCATAGAGACGGGTCTTTCTTTGGTGCAGCATCTTGCCCCAAGTGCGACCCCCGTCACAACCCCCTCCATGATGCACCCCTTATCATAGAATGAGCTGAGCATTTCCGGAAATTGTGCGCAAATCTCCGATTGTTGGGGCGAATGTGAGAATCGTTTATGAGCTGTCCCAACTTAGTTTCAGAGTACGTCCTTTTATGTTGAAGGTACGCCCCTCTCTCCGTCCGCCTGGTTGAGTTCTTGCAGTGGCCTGGGTGGAGAGCGATAACAGAAGTGCTTCATGTTCTGCAAGGACCCACCCTATCCGAGACGCAGCAGCTGCCTTCGGCCCTGCGACAGCGCCGTGAGTAATTACCCATAACATAACATAACAACATAATTTCACGGATGACAAAAGCCAGAAAGTCTAGTAAATTAGTCAAACATGATCTACCTGATCTAAACCCATGCTTAGCATCGCTGATTAACCCCTCCCTCTCTAGATGTTGGCAAATCCCTTTTTTAACTATTTTCTCAAGAATTTTACAGACTACAGGAGTTAGGCTAACCGGTCTAAAGTTATTTGGATCCTCTTTACTACCCGGTTAGCCTAACTCATGTAGTCTGTAAAATTCTTGAGAAAATATTTAAAAAAGGGATTTGCCAACATCTAGAGAGGAAGGGGTTAATCAGCGATGCTTAGCATGGGTTTAGATCAGCTAGATCATGTTTGACTAATTTACTAGACTTTCTGGAGTTTGTAACAGATCAAGTAGATAAGGGAGAGAATGTAGATGTAATTTAATTGGATTTTAGTAAAGCATTTGATAAGGTACCACATAGGAGATTAGTTCAAATTAAAAATGATTGGGATGTGTGGGGGTGTTTCAAATTGGATAGCTGAGTGGCTGAAAGACAGGAAGCAAAGGGTAGTGCTAAATGGTGTAAAGTCAGAGTGGAGGGATGTTATCAGTGGGGTTCCTCAGGGATCAGTTCTCGGTCCATTATTATTTGTCATCTATATAAACGATCTTGGGGAGGCAGTTAATAATTAAGTGTCAATTTTTGCGGATGATACCAAATTAGCAGCTGTAGTTAAAGATATTGATGATAATTTTAAAGTGTAGGGGGATTTAAATAAATTGTTATCCTGGGCACATAAGTGGCAAATGACTTTCAACCTTGATAAGTGCAAAGTTATTAACATGGCAAAAGATAATAGAGAATTTAACTATGAAATGGATGGGCATTGGCTGAGCTCAGTAGAGGATGAGAAAGATCTAGGATTAGTAATAGATAAGTCATTAAGGTTTTCTAAGCAGTGTATTGAAGCAAGAAATAGGGCAAATAGAGTGCTGGGTTTCATTAAGAGAAATGTCAGTTACAAAAGTAAGGAGATTATTCTTAAACTCTATAACTCTTATGTTAGGCCACATCTAGAGTACTGTATACTGGCATGGTCCCCACATTTTAGACACGATATTAACCTTCTTGAGTCAGTGCAACGGAGGGCAACAAAGATTATTCCTTCCCTAAGGCACCTTGAATATATAGATAGACTGAGGGTATTAAATATGTTCTCGTTCGAAAGGAGGTGTGTGAGAGGGGATATGATTGAGCTCTTTGAAAATTTTTCTGGGATAGATAAATTGGATGTTAGCAAGTTTTTTGAGTTAATAGATGGAAATCGTACTAGAGGTCACCACTTGAAAATTAAAAAGCAAGGGTGTAGGTTGGATTTAAGAAAATATTTTTTCACCAATAGAGTGGTAGACTTCTGGAACAAGTTGCCGCGGAGGGTAGTAGGTAGTCCAAATTTAAATGTATTTAAGAGTAGGTTGGATGAGTTTATGGGGAGGGAAGGTTGTGATGATTCCTAAGTTTTGTATATATTAATATTGTTTGTATATATCTATAGCTGCATGATTTAGTTCTTGACAAGCCTTGATTGGTGATACCCTTGTTTCTGGACACGATCCTCTGGGTGTAGTTTTCCTGGGAGTTTGGGTGCCTTAAAAAAGAGGCCGTTTGACTTGGATGACCTATGATGAGCCCTTGTGGCCTTTGTCATCTGTTATATTATTTGTGGGGGACTTAAGAACTTAAGAAGTAATAAGAAAAAAAGAAGAGCAACTTAGCTTTCGCTGATTCTATGGTGAAAAAAAAAAACTGTAGAAAAATCCAAAAAATAAATCAACAACCGAGAGCTCTACGAAACACGTGCTACCTGTTCGAAGGTCAGTTGAAGACTGACCTTCAGACTTGTGAGGATTTTTGTGAGGAGTCAAACCAGCATAAAAGAAAAGGTACTTAAAGTGAGGAATCAAAATGGTGAAATAACCGAAACAGACCTAGAAACTTCCAATGAAATGAATATAGCATTTCAAGGTGTGTTCATACAGGAGGATGCATTGAATATACCAGCATTTAATATTGGATATTATGGGCCAGTAATTGAAGACATTGATGTGGATATGTATGAGATTAAGGAACTACTGAAAAAAGCTAATGGTAATAAAACAAAGGGTCCAGATGGAATTCATCCGAAGCTCTTGAGCGAATGTCACAATGAACTGGCCTTACCAGTTTTAATTATTATCAAGAAATCACTTGATTCAGGGATAGTACCGGCTCTTTGGATTCTTGGATCTTTGTGTCCAATCTATAAAAAGGGTGATATTCTTGACCCTCTAAATTACAGACCAGTATCCCTGACCTGTGTACTCTGTAAAATGTGTGAAAAACTGATAAGAAAAGTTGTAGTTAAGCATCTAGAAGATATTGAATTGGTTTATGATGGTCAACATGGGTTTAGAGCAAAGAGAAGCACATTTACAAACTTACTGACATATATGGAGACCTTGACAGTAGCACTGAATAATCAAATACTAGTTGATGTTAACAATCTTGACTGTAGGAAAGCGTTTGATACAGTGCCACATGAGAGACTATTAAATAAGTTGGAGGCATTTGGGATAAGAGGTAAAATTTTACATTGGATTAATGCATTTTTAACTGGAAGGGAACAGTATGTGGAGATAAGAGGGACCAAGTCTGATAAACTAAGGGTAACTTGAGGAGTACCACAGGGTTCCGTTTAGGGTCCTGTACTATTTCTTATTTACATTAATGATCTAGTGAATGAATTGGAATGTCCAGTATTGCTTTTTGCTGATGATGCAAAATTTTTAAGGAAATTAGATCACAAGAAGACATTGAATCAATGCAGAGGGACTTGAAAAAACTTGAAAATTGGAGTGTTAAATGGTTGCTGGACTTTAATGCCGATAAATGTGTCACCATGCACATTGGTCACAGAAATCCACATAAAAACTATGATTTCAATAGAAAGCAACTGAAGGAATCAAATGTAGAAAAGGACTTAGAAGTTTATGTGTCAGCAGACCTAAAGCCTTCACATCATGTTAATGTGGTAGCAGAGAAAGCCAACCGGATGGTGGGGCTGATTAAGAGACATTTTCCTGAAATTGATTTAGATACTTGTCATAGTTTATATTTTGCGCTTGTTAGGCCACACCTTGAATATGCTGTCCAGAGCTGGTCACCGTACTACAAAAAGGACATGCTTGAACTTGAAAAAATCCAAAGACGTATGACTAAGCTTGTTCCAGAATTGAGGGATCTTGAATACGAGGAAAGATATGAGCGAATGGGTCTCACAACACTTGAGAAGAGGAGATGAAGAGGTGATTTAATAGAAACTTATAAAATCCTAAATGGATTTTAGGATATTGACTATAAGCTCTTCTTCAAGTACTCTGAGACCAACACACGTTCAAATACTTATAAACTAAAGAAAAGAGGTCATTGGAGAACTTTAGCTAGAGCTAACTCCTTTAGTGTCAGAGTAGTTAATAGTTGGAATGCACTGCCAGAAGAAGTAGTAAATGCAGCAACTATTGGCTTGTTCAAGTCAAGGTTGGACAATTGTGATTATTGATTGTTATTATTGATGTTATATATGAATAGCAAAATAAATTTTGATATATTTTTACATATTGATATGGAACTATATTTTAGTATTAAAAGGAGATTATATTCTAATGAATTTATTTTTTAGTAAACAATTTAAATTTTGTATTAAGTGTTTTGTGCATCTACTCATCGTTGGAGTCGATATGGGAGAATTACAAGAGTCTCTTAACCTCCCATGTTATTGAAATAGGTAAGGCTACTTGTGGATATAAGGACAGATTTATTTTTCCCTGCATCATCACTTACGACGAAAAGTGGTGTGTTTATGTCAACATGAACCATCAAAAACAATGGCTTAGCCCCAATATAAAACCACTTCCGCGATTAAAGCAAGGACTTCATCCACGAAAGACAATGCTGTGTTTGTGGTGGGATTGTGAAGGCATCATTCTTTAAGAGCTCTTTGCGAACAACGAGATTGTCAATGCAGAACTCTACATTCAACAAATGTATCGACTCACCAAAGCTATTTGTGAAAAGCAACCTCATCGATGTTTAGGAGACCTTCTGAAACATGACATTGCTCGTCCTCACATTGCCAATATTGCAAAAGACGCCATCCAAACGCTAAATAGGGAAATCCTGCCGCATCCTCCATATTCATCAGGCTTGGCTCCATCGGATTTCCATGTGCCAGCTGCATGATCTGACCCAATCCGAGGGATTGATTAAATTTTAGATGCAATCCTCTGGATGTAGTTTTCCTGGGAGTTTGGGTGCCCTAAAAAAGACGCCGTTTGACTTGGATGACCTATGATGAGCCCTTGTGGCTTTTGTCATCTGTTATATTATATTGTGGGGGACTTTGATTTTGTCTTCCCCTAGTGATGGTGCTTTTTGTGGGTGGGTTTTGACGGAGGCGGATGACCTTTGATAGGCCCTCATGGCTTTTGTCATCCATGAAATTATGTTATGTTATGTTATGCTCTCCAACAATTTGTCGGGGGTTCATTCAATACTGATGAAGAATTAAGAACCTGGTTAGACGAATTCTTTGAGTCAAAATCCAGAGATTTTTATTGCAGAGACATTGAAAAACTAGTTGTCAGTTGGGAAGAATTCGTAAATAACAACAGAGAATACATTATTGATTAAATTCCATATTGTTATCAATTATAAATGAAGTTTTTCTAAAATTGTTAATGGTAATGAATAAATTTGATAAAACTGCAAGAACTTATTCCTCAACCCAATAGAATTCATTTTGCATAGCTGGTCAAGCAGAGGTCAATGCATTTCTGTAGAATGCATAGATATTAGGTGTTTGCGTTCCATGATTATTATAATGTTACCATGCCCAATGATGAATTTATAAAAAAATACCTCCCCCCGACCATCGATGGAGCCGCCTTCTGGCAGCTCCACTGAAAAAATGGAGGTTTCCTCCTCTCTCTTTCAGGGGACCCTCCAAATTTCTTCTACTAGTGAGGAGGCTTACTCCTCTCCTTTGCCTACGGGCGTAGGGGGACACCCCCTTTTCTGTAGGCGCCTCCCTCTTTCCAGCTGCAATCCCCCCATAAGGGGTGCAGCGATTTGCCTTCCAGCCCTAGCCTAGCCTCTTCTTTTTTCTGACCCCATAAGGGGCGCGGCGATTTGCCTTCCTGGCTGCTGTGCTGATGGGACCCAGTGCCCCATCCTGCCCCAGCTTGGCATTCTTTTTCTTCTTCCGCTAACCCTATTCTCGTCTTCTGTACCAATTCTCTTCACCGTAAGCGGTGCGGTGATTTGCCTTCCTGGCCGACCACAGCTTAGCCCATTCTCCTTTTCTTACTTTTGCCTCTGTACGGGTCGATGGATGCACATACTGGGCGGCATCGTCTGCAGGACCATGCCTTAGAGGAGGTTTGGTTGCGCGGGGCTTTATTTTGCTTCTGGGAGGTCTTAGTACCGCAGTCCAGAGAATCTCCATTATGCGGCTCCGCTGTTTTTAAAACAGCAGTGGGAGTCGGGGGGGCGGGTTTCCCGTCTGGGCTGTATGGGCGCTCTTTGGACTCACGATTACGATTTGTTGCATGCCCTCGGCTCCAGGGGCAGCCCAAAATAAAATATATACTTATATGAGTAAATTTAACAAATGATAACTTCCCAGAGAATCGTGCCTTGGACCCTGACGGTAGACACTTTGATCCTTTTGGGTCAGAAGTTGACCGATTTTTAGTCTTGAAAGCGAACGATAGTCCTCTTAATAAGGTTGACATCTTCAACGTCTACGAGGATTTTGTTGAGAAATGTGGCGAACCTGCCCAAATGTGGCGAACCTGCCCAAATGTGGCCACGTAATCATGGCGCATTGATAGTCGAGGCGAAATCAAATGAGCAGCATCAGCGGATTAAGACTCTACAGTCTTTACCTTCTGTAGACATGTCCTCTGCTTCGCACCCGGGAGAGTTAATAGATTACGATGTTGACAGGCTGGTATCATAACTTACCAATCAAAAGGTTGTAAGTGCCCACCGCATTTCCAGGTTTGTGAATGGCACTAGGTTACCTACCGCCACCATAATCCTTACCTTCAACCGCCCAAGTACATTAAGGCTGGCTATCTTAACATCCCAGTCAAGCCTTACATGGAAAACCCACAACGATTCTTTCATTGCCGATGCTGTGGCCATGTAAGCAAGTTTTGTAAACAGGCAAGGTTGTGTGTGAATTTTGGATGGGATTAACATGAGACGCCCTGTTCTCAACAGCCGTGCTGCCCTAACTGTGGTGGAGAACACCCTGCAACATCACAGCAATGCACTTTCTTTCTCTATGAGAGAGAAGTCATGGTCATTAGAAACAAGAACAGGGTCAGTTTTAAAGAGGCCAGAAGAAGAGTAATGGAGATGTATGTCCGACCTGGTGTGAGCTTTCCTGATCCTCTGCGTTCTACTGGGCCATAGAAAGGAAAAAGCCAGAGACCTCCTACTGGTTCTCCTGTGCCTGACCAGGTAAAAAGTCCCTGTCCTAAACATACATCTCCTCATGATGAACACTTGGTTAGCACCTAACAGTGCTTCTGAGGTTACCAACAAGAAGAGGAACCTTCCATCCTCTCCTTGTTTCCCAAGGGTGGTTAAGCACCTTGCCTCTGCTCCAGAACATGCGGATGTTGATCATGTTGATCCTCAGGTGGTATCCATTCCACCTCTCGACATTCACCCTGCCCCTAAAGGACCAAGCTCTTCTTCAGTTCCAAAGCCAGTTATCACTCCACCTTCGTTGATACTGCTTTGGAATTCTTTTGATCCCTGTATAAGAAGGAACCAACCTTTGCTCCTTTCTAGGAGCCAGCTGTTGTGGAGGTTACTGCATCATCTGAGGAGTACTCTCAAAAACTGCTTCCACATCCTTCTCTATCAGCATCAAATTCCCAACTTTTGCCGATGTCCTCACCACCACCATCGCCTCTACCATCCCACCCAATACCACCACCTGTGTCAACATCGTCTGTTCCCTCAACACCTGAACTGACCCCTAGAGTTGCTTCCTTCTCCAGTGAAGACAGTTCTTTCTTACAGCTACTTATCAAAATCTGATGCGCCACCTCTTAAAGAAAAACCAAAGGCAAAACTCGCTTCCGATGCCTCCTTTGTCATACAAGCTGTAGAGCTGATTTTGACTGGGCAGTGGATCCTGACTTGCGAGGCAGTGATCACTTCCCCATTGTAATAACACCATGTACAGGTGGTCCTCCTCCACCACCTAGCAAAAGATGGAATACAAAAAAAGAAAACTGGCCTAAGTTCAGGCACCTCTCGAGCCATGATCGGTCCTTCCCTCATCAAGATATTGAAGTGGCTATTGATGATCTTCTAGCCCACATCAATCATGCATGTAATTCCTCCATCCCGCTATCCAGCTCAACTGCTTGTGGACCACAATTGCCCTTGTGGTCTGCTAAATGCTCGAGAGTTGTCACTGAATGTATACAGGCTTGCTGACGTTACCATCGGTGCCCCACGATGGTAAAGAAACTTGCTTGTAACCGAGCAAGGGCAGCACGGCGATGAACCCTTCGACGAGCTCGAAAGAGGGTCAAGAAGCTATTGGGGAAATCCAATGGCTTTACAGCTCCCAACATTATTCAGGCCCGAGAACTGTTGGGAGACTTGTCCCATATTTCCGATGTTTTGCCCGGATCGTTTGCTAATATTTCAAGCCCAGGCAACTATTCCATCCAATTCCAGCGCTTTAGGCTCGAACGGGAGCAGCATCCTATCAACTTTATGGAGCCTAACATGAATAATGAGCCTTATAACCGGCTCTTTTCTATCCATGAGCTCCATAATGCACTGTAGCACTGTGGATCCACTGCACCCGTATCAGATGGCATTTCCTATGATATGATTAGGAATATGCATCCATCCCTCCTCTCACATTTGCTAGACATCTATAACTTCTGGATTAGGGGCTGCTTCTCTTCTATATGGAGGGAAGCTGTGGTTTTACCTTTCCGAAAACCAGGAAAGGATGGGATGGAACCACCCATTACTTCCCTATTGCCCTTATTAGTTATATATATAAATTGTTTGAGAGGATGATAAATACAAGATCTGTCTGGTTTTTGGAGTCTAACCATCTTATATCTCCCTCTCAATCAGGGTTCAGAAAAAAAGCAGAGGACCATCGACCTGCTTGTTAGAATAGTCTTATATAAGAGATGCTTTTTCAAAGAGGCAGCATTCTGTTGCTGTTTTCTTTGATATTGAGAAAGCATATGACACCACTTTGAGGCATGGTATTCTTAAGCAATTCCATGATTGGGGCCTGCAGGACTTTCTCCCCAGGTTTGTCGAGCAATTCCTCATGTGGCGCACACTATGTGTAAAAGTTAGAAATGCCCTATCAGAGCCTGTCGAGCAAGTTGAGGGAGTGCCACAGTGAAGTGTCCTCAGTGTCACCTGCTTCTCTGTAGCCATCAATAGCATTATCGCAAATCTCCCAGCTGAGATTTCCTCAACTCTATATGTGGATGACTTAGCGCTTATCTGTTCATCACCTAGACTTCCATTTGTCATCTGTAAGCTACAGCGAGTTATAAATACCATAGCTGATAATGCTTCTTCCAAGGGCTTCCTTTTTTCCGCAGTAAAGATCAAGGCCGTCCACTTTTACAATCATAGATCGGTGACATGGACCCTCCCCATTTGTCACTGGTGATCCCTGTCACCTTTGAGCCCCATTTCAGATTTCTTGGGGTGATCTTTGATTCAAGGCTTTCTTGGAGGCCTCATTTGGACGTTTTGAAAAGGTCTTGTGTGAAGAGAATGAACATAATGAAATTACTGTCACTCACTTCTTGGGAAGGTGATCGATGCACCCTGTGGCTTTTGTATTCAGCATTGGTCCAGTCAAAGCTGGACTATGGGTCACAGATGTACTCCTGTGGCTTCTGGAGCCTTCAAGTCCTCTCCTGTGTGGAGTCTCTATGCTGCAGAGAATGGTGCTCTTCCTCTTCCTTTTCACAGGCTCAAGTCTAACCTCAAATATCTTTTTAGACTTGAGCAATTACCATGGTCGCCAGTATATGAGTGCACATTCAATTTGCGAATAGTGTCATGATAGATTTCCATCCCTGGCTCGCCCCTTTGCTCTGCGCATGGCCGAGCACACAAGACTTCTAAGGGAGTTTTTTGTTATTCTGTTTTCAATACCAAGGTTTTCCCCATGGCTCATACCACCTGTAGTGGTATGCAAGGAGCTTACTGGTAGGCCCAAGGATCAGTTCTTGCCTGTAGCCTTGAGAACCATGTATGATCAACACTCCTCCCACCATTGGCCTAGCACCTTTGTGTTCACCGACGGGTCCAAGTCATCACACAGAGTTGGAGCTGCTGCTGTCTTCTCATCTCAGATAGCATTTGTTCACCTACCAAGTGCAACTTCTGTTTTCACAGCAGAACTTGTTGCCATTCTTGCTGCATTCTTTGTTATTGCTCCTATGCCATTGTCGCGTGCCAAAAATCTAGACTAACCCCAATTGATCCAACCCGCTTCCTACACTAATTCAGATGTGAAAAATCATAGGAGAATGAAATGGATTGTATATACAGTCCCTTTACTTACAAAAAAATGCAATAATAAATACAAAATATGTGGTAAATATGCACACAATGAGCCTATTTATATCTAAATAAAACAATCCTATCTTGGAATCCAACCAATCAAAAATATATATACAAATACTAAAGAACAATCCTATCTTAGAATCCTACCAGTCAAAAATATATATACAAATACTAAAGAACAATCCTATCTTAAAATCTTACCAGTCAAAATACAAAAGAAGAGACAACAAAAGGAGGAGTTATCTTATGTGGTACCACGGTTTACGATTTGCCAGGCCCCCAGGGGGAAATCTTGCCCGCAGTCACTCTTGTGACAAAAAATGGGTGTGCGTGTCTTATGGGGGTCACCATCTTCCCCCCCTGCTTTCGCAGGGGACCATCCAAACCTCTTCAACCGGAGAGGAGGCTTACTCTTCTGCCCAGGAAAGGCAGGCGGCCCATAATTGATCGCTCCTGGTGGGAGCGGCACAATTGGGCCAACCCCCTTAGGGGGAGGAGGGAAGACAGGGCCTGTCAGCCTCCTTCCCTCTAAAGACCTGCGTGCTCGAATATTGAGTGTAGAGGGGGTTACCGTACGTGCCCCCCTCTCTTTCCCCGACCAATGGGACCTGGGATGGACATGGTCTATGACGCAACCCAGCCCCCTTCCATGGAGACGGATCTAGGATTGGTGCCATGCACCGAACCTGAGTCCACCCCTGTGCAAGGTCCTCCTCAGACAGCTCGGGTCTCCAAGATTTTACAGGGAGAGGAGGGATCTCCTCCTGAGGCTGGTGGTGCCCCTGTGACAGCCAAGACGACAAAATTCAACTGGCTTTCAGTTCGTTGACCCGCACTTCACAGGAGTTACAAATGGGTCGTAAAGCATGTGGTAGGTTCTCCTTACATTGTTAGAGAGTTGAAAGTGATCCGTTTCTTGGACGGAAGCCTTTTGGCGAATGCGTTGAATCCCTCTGAGGCAGCCATGATTAGTGCACTTCGGACACTTGATGGCACGCCCGTGAGTGTGACGCCGCACTCTACAATGAACTTAGTGCAAGGAGTAGCTTATGCAAGGGAATTCGTGGACTCTTCCATAGATGACATCACCTTAGAGCTGGCCAACCATGGGGCGGTCAGGGTCGAACAATCATCATACGTTTGACCTTGACCGTCCCTTGACTCTTCATCACGTTCGACTGTGACAAGCTCCCTGAGTCGGAGTGTGCCGGTTGGTATCGCTACCGCGTGAAGGCATTCATGCCACTGCCACGGAGGTGCTACTACTGTCACTGCTTCGGCCATACTAATCGCTCCTGTAAACGCGGAAAGTTTGGGTTACCCGAAGTCTGTGTAAGTTGCTCCGAGGTCCACACACGATAAGTCCATATCGTGTGTGGATGGAAGAAGGGCAAGAGGTAGGACCAAGAAAACATGGAAGAAGAATATAGAGGAAGACATAACGATATTAGGAGTGCAAGAAAACATGGGGTATAATAGAGAAAGATGGGAGTAAATCATCAAATGTCTAACCTCAAGAAATCAAAATTGAGAAAATCTGACGCAAAAGGATTAAGTAAGTGTGTGACCAAGTGTGTTAATTGCGGAGAGTTGCACCCTGCTTCTTCTAAACAATATTGTGCGTATCTCCTTGAGAAAGAAATCCAGGCCGTTGAAGCTCAGGATCGCCTCCCATTTCACCGGGCTAAGGACTTGGTCCTGGCGCGCCCGGCGCTGCCTGGGACATCCTATAACTCAATGTTAAGAAAGACCCTCTCCTCCAGGCCTACGAGCACGGTCGTTTCCTCGCCCATTTGGAACCCTTCTGCAGGTTCCTCCGACCCCGGGCGCTGCCCTGGTAAAGCACAAAGCGTTCACAACCAGCCCTGGCAAAAACCAGGGCTCTCCTCCCTTCCCCCAGCCTAACCGTTTAGCGTAAGGCGAAACGGCCGCGCGCCTCCACCGACTCGATAGACTCACAGTCTGAGAGAGACTCGTTTTCTCACATTCCCCGTTAGCTATCTTGCAGGAGACCATGCTGGGCGCGTACCTCGGGCCCACCCTCACGAGGTATAAGGGCTTTGCGACCCCACCACCACGGGATGGCGTCCGGGCATGATGTCTCCGTTCTTCTCTTCGCTTTAGATACCATCTTTCAGACACAGTTACTGCCTGAAAGGACACGGAGGGACTTCCGCTGACTCGTGGCACGGTTACCAAAGCCCTTTCTCTTCCACGGAGATCTGAACGGTAGACTACCCCTCTGGGGAGACTACTCGAATAATCCCTGGGGTCAAGTCTTTGCCGACCTACCTCGATCTATATTTGTGCTCTCCGGACGCACAGCCTGATTTTAGGTCGGGGGTGGTCGATGACCTACATGATAGTGATCACTTTCCCATTCAAATATCATTTTCCGGTCCGTTGCCGCCAGAGAGCCCGCCCCGATGCTGCTTGGCACGGACGTCCGCATTTCAGGAAATGCCGTTTTCTCTATCTCAGTCGAGGAGTTTAGGTCCTTAGATGAGGCTGTTGAGTTCTTCTCTGACAACCTCATCGCCGTGGGCCTAACTACTATTATTAGAACGTCTGGCCGACCACTCCCGTGGTGGTCAGCGTTATGCCTACATACGCTATAAGCACCGCCCGAATGCTTTCATTGTCGCTGAATTTCGTCGGGCTCGGGCTAGGTTCCGGTATATTTCCAAGCACGCCCGCCGCTCTTCTTGGCGGGCATACTTTCTTCACTTAACGGGAAGACCCCTCTATCAGAGGTGTGCAAGATAGTCAAAAGGATTCGGGGCAAGTTCTCGCAGGACCCCCCCACTCCCGTTCTCCAGGAGAATGGGACCGCAATCTCGGACCCCGCGTCCGTGGCGGAATCCTTCGCGACCGCTTTCTCCGCATTCTCTAGCCGTCATGCTGCTCCGCCAGCATTCACTGCTCGTCGTGATGTCGCGGAAAACCGACTACTGGACTTTAGTTCCAGAGACAGAAAACCCTTCAACGACAGGTTTACTGTGAGTGAGTTGCGTTCCGCTCTCGCTTCGTGCACGGACACCGCCCCTGGTCCGGACGATGTCCCGTACGCCATGCTTCGACACCTGGATGAGCGAGGCATGGCCTTTCTGTTAGATTGGTTCAACAGGATCTGGATAGAGGGTATATTCCCAGATTCCTGCATATCGCTACTGTGCTCACTTTTCTCAAACTGGGGAGTATCACTACCCCAGACGGTTCCCGCCCAATATCTTTAACCTCATGCGTGTGCAAGTTGGTGGAGAAATTGGTAAATGTTAAATTACTTTTTTCTTTTTTTTTGCACAGCAGAGGCCATCTGTCTTCTGCACAGTACGGCTTCCGCAAGTTACACTCCATGTCGGATGCTCTGCTCCGACTGGAAAATGCCGTATGCGAGGCCTTCCATCGTAGACAGCACTACGCCACGGTGTTTTACGATCTGGAGAAGGCCTATGATACCGCATGGCGATACGGTATCATGGGGACGAGTGAGTGGCTCCCATTCCTCATATCTGAATTTTTGCGGGATCATCCATTCTGTGTACTGGTGGGGGAAAGCCCTCTCCGGCACAATGGAATAGGAAGACGGTGCCCTGCACACAAATGTTCTCAATGTCACACTTTACCCTGAGAATCAATGGCATCACCTCTATACTGCCAAAAGATTTTCTCGCCACGCTCTATGTGGACGACCTTTCGATCTCTTTTGGCCCGGCCCAGATGCCAACTCTGGAGCGTCGTCTCCAACAGGCATTGAACCGCGTCTCTCGTTATGCCGAAGCGCACAGGCTTGGGTTTTCCTTGGTCAAGACTAAGGTGGTGGACCTATGCCGCCATCCATGGCTCCACCCTGACCCAGACTTATTTCTAAATGGGGTTCGGCTGGATGTGATGTACTCGCACTGTTTCCTTGGTCTTGAGTGCGACCGACGCCTCGCTTGGAATGCTCGTATTCGCAGCCTTAGGGTCCCTTGTACCCGCGGCATGGATATTTCTCACTTTGTTATGGGGCTACAGCCTTATATTTTTATCGATCCTTTCTTTGTTTGAAGCTCGACTACGCATGCGAGTTTTATGCATCCGCAGCAGAGCCTGTATTGTAGAAGATGGACTCGATGCACCACATCGGCCTACGCCTGTCCACCGGTGCCTTCCACACGTCCCCCATTGAGAGCCTACTTGTCGATGCTTGAGAGACACCTCTCGCTCTGCGCCGTGCACAGTGCATTATTCACCTCTACGCGCGAGCATGTTTCCTCCCTGCTTTCGCAGCTGATCTCGACGGTGCCTATGCCGCCGAGAGACGCCAATCATACTCTATGTAAGCCCTTTGAGTTTAGGGCTAGGAAACTCCTTCGAGAGCTTGGTATAGCTCTCGGGCCAGTGGCGCCCTTTGTTCTGCCCAGGACGCCACCATGAGGGTACCTACTTTGACTATTTGTCGCCACGCCTCTGCTCCCAAAGCTTGTACAGCGCCGGGAGTATTGCGTTCGACCTTTCTGGAGCTCACTTCATGTCACGCTGTAACCGTGCCAGTGTATACGAACGGTTCCAAGTTCGGGTGGGTTTCCAGGAAGTGTCCCCTTCTGTTTGAAGTCAGCGGGGCTCTTCCATGCGCTGCGTCTGACTTCACGGCCGAGCTGGTTGTAATACACCGTTCGGTACGGGAGATTACGCGACGTGCCTGGTTCGGAGACCGGATTGTGATCTATAGCGACTCACAAAGCGCCCTGAGTGCTCTCGGGGCATTGGAATCTCCGCATTCCCTGGTTCGCGATATTCGCGACGCCACGGTTTTGGCAAGCCGGGCGGAAATCGAGATTATCTTCTGCTGGATTCCTGGACATTTAGGAATTGCATGTAATGAGGGTGCTAAAGAGTCTAGGCTACTAGACCAGCGTTTCGCTCTTCCTCACACTCATTACATGGCAGGAATACGGGCAACTCTCCGGGCTGCTTTACAAAGAAGATAGGAGACGGTCGAGGGGACCATAAAGTGACGTACCATTGCACCTGATTGTTCCGATGGATCTACCCCCAATGTCGCGACTGCTTCAAGTTGCTTTCTGTCGTCTCCGAATTAGACACTCGCAGAACGCTTCGCCATTTGATTGAGCACTCTCCTTCGCCTTACTGTGATGACTGCTTTGTCCCCCGTGTATTCTGCACATTCTGGGTTATCTTCTCGCATGTATATTCCACTCACTTGTGGATTATACGACTTTTTGGAGGAGCTAGCCTCCTCCACTTTATTTTACAAAACTCAGTATATTAATCATTTATAGAAGGAGTGACGCTGGAAGAACTGGAAAGTGCTTTCTATTCCTTTAAACAAAAAGCACCGGTCGGTCAGGATTGACGAAGCTAAACTTAATCAAAGCACTGAGATGCGTACCTAGAGAATGGAAAGTTACTGCTGAATATCCCCTTTGAATTAGGGGGAGAATACTCGTCGAGCACTGGGAGGAGAATATGGCTTCATAAAGAAGAGAAGCACCCAAATGGCAATAAATATCATCACAGAGAAGATAGCTCAAGCAAAGAAAAATTGGGGCTATGTCGACATCGTATGCAGAGATGTATCAAAGGCCTTCATTAAAGTATGGCTAAGGGGGATGCAATACAAGGTCCTCCAGCTGGGTTTAAGACTAAGCGTGAAAAAATTCTGTTACTATGTCATAGAGAGGTCAGCTTATATTAGTATAGGGCGGACGGACGTTCAGACCCAGCTTTACGCAACAGGCAGGATTGCCTCAATGCTGGTGTCTCCGTACAACCTTGTACTTGATCTATACAGTTGACATCCCCGAAACGAGCGACCTCACTAGCCTGAACATCCAGTTCGCTGATGATATAAGTCAATTGATCGTTTGTGGAGATCGAAATGCACCTATGCAAGCTCAAATGACATCTGAGGAAATAAGAAAAAATAATAAATACAAATCAAAATGGAAGATCCGAACTAATGGTGACAAATTAAAAAAAAATTCAGATGTGAGAGTGGTGGATATGTGTTACCCTTACATGAACAAATGCAATGTATTTGTGATGAAGATCACTTCTACTAGGTACAAGTAGCACATAACAGAATTGATCCAAAGATCAAAAGTGATCCTCAGAACCCCCTTTACATTTCCAAAAACCTCAGTTGAAGAAATAAAAGAAAACTATATCTGGTGCTAGTCAAATCAACCCTCATCTTTGCCTCATCATCTCTTTTCAGCATTTGAGAAAGCGCGAAAAAAGAGATGCAAAGAATACAGAACAAATCCATGAACATCATCATCAGTACACACAGGAGGGATGAGAGGAAGCAAGAGGATCTGCAGAGAGTGACTAATATCAGGCCGCTCAAGATAATTATAAAGGAAATAGGTCAGATATGAAAAAAAAAATGACGCTAAATACCACCAAGAAATCAGAACACTCATCGAAGAGAGCTAATGAGGTCTATGTCATGCAAGGTTCCCAAGTAGCAGCAACAAGCTTGGAAACGCAGTTTTCCTGTTTTTTGCATAAAAAGAAATTACCAAGAAAAACTGATGAAGAAACATAACCGATAGTGTGACCAACGAACTTGAATTTAATCCCCCCGAAACAATGAAGGCATCAAATTATCCAACGATGATAAATAAGAATCACATACAAGAAGAATACTACAGTGTGTGCAATAAATATCCAATACATGGTCAAAAGTTTATTTACCATAGTTACACAACAGCAAAGTAATCGAAAATTGAACATCTTATGTATTTTGTATATTGAATACAAATTCGGTATTAGATACACAAATAGTAAAGCATTGATATTATATCGGCAAAAGTGTTAGATTATCGCCTCAAAAAGTATCCAACACACCAACAAAATTAGTTTTAAAAGGCTAATACATAGTTCTTGAACATTCCAGAGTCGTTTATAGGACAGGAATGCTGTAGAACTTTCTAGAAAAATAATCTACTTTGTCCACGGGAAACAGCGGACCTCAGTCAGTGTCTGAGAGCCAGGGTGGGCAAATAAAAACAAACCCAGCTCTAAAAACTGGGTTTTGGGGGGCGGCTTTTTCAAGTGAAGTTTGAAAAAACCTGGGTTTAGATTGTTGTTGTTTTCAAGAAATAAATGCTACTTATTATTTTATTCAAAATTCATATTTATGTTTATAATTTTAACAAATATGTATCAAATTAAGGTTATTTCTCCGATACTGACTCATAATAATTCATCTCTCCTTCTACCGTTTATGGCTATCATGGGTACCCATACTTCTCAATCAGTGGTCTGTTCTTACCTTAATATAATTATTAATATAAAAATAGAGATAGCTATTCTTTTTCTATGCTATTCTAAATTATGCTTCTAGCATTTGTTTTTGGAAAAAGCCTGAGATTTGAAAAAACCCAGGATAAAACCCATGTTTTGGGGTGGTTTTAAAAATTATACGCTTTTTTTTCAGGAAATATATGCTATTATCATTATTTTATTCAAAATACATATTTATGTTTATAATTTCAACAAATATGTATCAAATTAAGGTTATTTCTCTGATACTGACTCATAATAATTCGTCTCTCCTTCAGGTTATGGCTATCATGGGTACCTACAATTCGCATCAGTGATCTGTTACTGTGATCTGTTCTTACTATAATATAATTATTAAACTAAGTAATTATTAATATTATATAAAAATAGAGATGGCTATTCTTTTTCTATGTTATTATAGTGCTTATAGCATTTGTTTTTTGAAAAATTCCAAGATTTGAAAAAAACCCAGAATAAAACCTGAGTTGTTTTGTTTTTTTCAAAATTACAATTTTCTTTTCAAGAAATGAATGATACTTATCATTATTTTATTCAAAATTAATATTTATCTTTATAATTTCAACAAATACATATCAAATTAAGGTTATTTCTCTGATACTGACTCATAATTCATCTCTCCTTCTACAGGTTATGGCTATCATGGGACATGGGTACCACAAATTCTCTATCAGTGATCTGTTACTGTGATCTATTCTTACTATAATATAATTAGTAAACTAATTCATTATTAATATATAAAAATAGAGATAGCTACTCTTTTTCTATGTTATTCTAATGCTTGTAGCATTTGTTTTTTGAAAAAATTTAAGATTGGAAAAAACCCAGAATAAAACCCAGGTTTTATTGGGCTTTTTCAAAATTTTAGGTTTTTTGCCAACTCTGCTAAGAGCTGCATGAGAAGTAGGTCATTGTTCAACACTCTAATTCTAATATGATGAAGACTAAAGAATTGCCAAAAAGTAGCACAAAACTAATTGTTCAATTACATAAAAGTGGTTTGGGCTCTAGAAAAATTTCATCTATGCTAAAATGCCAATCTCAACCATTGGTGGATTCGCCGGTTCACGTCATATCAGTTCACTTCAAGTCTACCACGTTCAGGGCATCCATCTAAAATTTCAAACTGTGTGGCTAAACATATAGTCTGTAAAGTAAAGAAGAATCCTCGAGTGACTCGATCTAAACTTCAGAAAGATTTGGAAGCAGCTGGGACAAATGTATGCAAAAATACAATTAGAGCAGTTCTTAGGAATGAGGGATTCCATTTTTGCACACCAAGAAAGACACCATTGAAACCAATTCATGTCATAAATTGTCTTTTTTCTGCCAAGAAACAAGAAACATTTATAGATACCTGCAAGTTTTGTGGATGCTGTACTATGGCCTGACGAGATGAAGATTGAGTTATTTGAGCGGAATAGTGTTACGTCACGTTTGGAGGCAGAAAAACTCAGCACATGACCCTAAAAATACAATCCCAACAGTGAAGTTTGGAGGAGGCGTGCATAAGTGACTTAGTCACTTTAAACTCAGTTAAAGGCTTCTCAATTGCAACCAAGGCATCGTCTACCACTCTGAGCAATCATAGACTTCTGTTGAAGATTTTCAACTAAGATTTCTTTGTTAATATTGAAACCCCGTTCAACAGCTGCTTGTCCATGAGTGAGGCACAATATCTCATAAATAAAGCTCTTGAAGAGGGATGTTACCTTGAAATTCGCTACCTGGATTAAGTGGTCAAAATGAGCATTAATTAAGACCAGTTTCTCTGGAGAACATTTTATTTGATTAGCAGACATTATTGTCAGTGACAAATCACTTTTACTCACATCGCATTTGGATTCAAACAGCTGAAGCTTTTAACAACCAAATACTTAAGAGGGCTCCTCCTGTTGATTTTTTTTCACTGCTTCATTCCAAAACTGAAGAATGTCAGTGTTGGTCAGTTCTCAAGCTTTTCTAATCTCTCCCTTAACAGCAAAGCGGAGATCCACTTTCTCAGGAGGTAATTGGTGAGACGGATTGGTTAAATGCAGACAACTCGGTTGCTTGAAAGATTTTCCCTCAACTAAATCTTTCTTGAAAAAACATAGCAAAGCGAGTTGACAACATGGCACACAAATCCTCATAAAGGAATGGCATCACTGGACCAGAAATCCTTCCAACTCTGATGAAATCTTCAGTAAAAAAGCGATCTTAGCAGATAGAAGCTTATTGCACAGAGCCTCTTTCATTGTGACATATGATGCACTTTTTGGTTCTTTGTGAGTATTCTTGATTGTTTCAACAAACATCTTGACTTTGGGGAGAAGACTAATCACCCTTTGTGCAACTCTTGTGTTTTCTACCCATCTTGTTGAGCAAAATTTCATAGGAAAATCAGATTGATGAACTTCATTTGCTTGCAAAAACAATTTTTGTCTCATTGGGGAATCTTTGAAAACATAATATAATGTAGAAAAAAATTTGCCAACATTCCAAAAAAGGTTATCAGTAAACTTGAAGCTGCCAGAAACTACATGCAATGAGCATGTGCCACAATCAAGTAGAGGAAGAGAATTGCCACCTCTTTCAGCATTCAACAGCCTCAGAAAATTATGGTTAACGTTTTGGTCGTCCATTGATACCCAAATGATTTTTGATTGGTCGAGATTCAATATCCCTTCATTAATAGCTTCTAGCAAGTCTTCAGATCTTCCTCTGCTTAGAAAAACAAGAATGAAGAGGGGTCTGACAGGATAGCAGAGGGCAGGTGAAATGAAAACAGAAAAAAACCTAGGCTGGGGCCTGAGTGGTTACCGATCTTCACTACAAGTAAAATTATGCAACATAGAATAGCAAAAAAAAAAAGTGCAATAAACATTATGGGACATTGACAAAGGTAAGGTATTTAAGGGAAATATGGGTTATAAGCAAAGCATAACCAAAATCAACTCATCAGTGCAAAAAAACAAGAATAAGCTATCCAAGCAACAATCACAGAAGTATAGCGAGCATCCATCATAAAATACAATGCATCCAGAGCATACATATGTTCACTCACATTAGTGAGTAAATTAACTTAAATATTACTATTTTCCTAATAGATATTAAAAAGTATATATAAAGAGTGAATTTGAAAAATCATTTGAACAATCACTCAATGATTTCTTTTTAAAATTCAAGGTCCATCTACCTTTTTCATCAAATTCAATGACATTTTAAGGATTTCAAGGGCAAAAAATATGTTCAAAGGCTTTTCAAGGGCAGAAAACACCCTGTCTTTGATGGAGGTGTTCTCGGAATACATTTTTTGTCATTCTTTGCTTGTTGTAGCATTGGGAGGAGAAGAATCACCATAATGTGAATGGCCTGGAACACTTCATTGTCAGAATGATACTAGCATTCTCCTTTTTCTTTTCTGCCAAGTGGATCATCTTCATGCCCCGAATAGTGAAAAGGAGGGATTCATCAGAAAAAATAACCTAACCCTTCTTTCATCCTCCAATCCTTGATGTTTTTCTTAGTGAGCAGTTGCACCTTGCTGCCTCCCTTGTCAATAGACCATTGTCCAGAATTCTAAGTCCCATGTTGGTGCTGATTCAGAAACACTCACCTGTTGCTACCTATGACGGTTGTCAATCGTGCATCCTCCTGTCTGGCCTCCATCCCATAGTGGTGGAGTTGCAAAACCCTCACACCCTGGGTATGTGAGCATGGGCATACACCCAACACCGTTCCATGCAAAAATAGCTAGTGGAGAATGGGAGGAGATGAGCCTCTGCAGCTCGTCCCATTTGACTCAAAGTCTGCGGTAGTAAGTCTGAACTAGGCCTACAGTGCTTAGCTCGGGGGAGATGCTCTGATCAAATAAAAAGAAGATGAGAAACAGACTAAATGTGGAATTTTTGAAAAGCAAAAATGAGTCTTCTTAATAAGGAAATTGTAATGATCAAGCATGATTAAATAAAAAATTAAATTAAAAGGTAACCTCTGAATCATGAATGTTCATTCTGTTTTGTAATACATTTAATTTTCAATTGAAATATTTCAGATTTTTTCCTAAATGCTTCATGATTCAGTGTTTGGGGGTCATTTTGAAACAAAAAAAATTCCTTGTTATGAAGTGTGGAAAGTAATGGATATTTTTGCTAAGTATAAATGAGGTAATTGTGGTTAAGTAAAATTAAATGCTTTAAAATATATCTTCATACCTGAAAATGGAAGCATTTCCAAATGTAGTTACTAAATTTTCATGAAATGGATAGTTTTTAATGATAGAAATTATTTAATTAAAAAAATAATGTCTCATAAATGTAATAAAACATACAAGGGTTGTGTAACTAATAATTTAAAGGAAAAAAATGATGGTTAAAACCCGTCCTTTATTATTTTTTAAAATTCCTTGAATTCAAAATCACCAAACAAGTAGACACCCAGAAAGATCCATACTTATTTCAACATGATGGAGCGCTATCTCATAGAATTGAGTGGTAACACAGTGGGTTGAACAACAGCACATTGAAATATTGGGTTGTTAGTCTGGAAAAGCACCTGATCTTAATCCTATTGAGAACCTGTGGGCCATTCTTAAAAAGAGGATGTACAAGCAGAAGCCCACAAACCGTGACCTCCTCCTATCATTGTTAAACAAGAATGTAACACTATCAATCACAATATTCTATAGTTGATATCCATCGTGCCAGCATAGGTTGTGTAGGTTATGAAGAAAATGGGTATCTTTTGTGTATTAAACTTTTTATGTGCCATCATTTTGATTGCTTTCTAATCTACTATATAATAATGTCCTTGGTATGGGAGAGTAATCCGAAGCTTATGAAGCAACAAAATTGTTTATCTGCTAAAACATTTGGTCAAGTCTCGACCTAAATAGTTTCATTTGCCTTGACATTAGGAAATCAATCCCTATATAACTGGACACCGAGGCCCAGGTCATCATGACCAATGGAAACTTTCAGACGGCATATCAGGGAAGGTAAGGGAGGTTTCTCAATTTTGTATTCATCGATGGCACTGACCCATGACAGCATAACCCATGATGAAATTAAAGCTTCAAAACCCTTATTTACAGGAGTGTCAGGCAGCTCTATTCCTAGTATTGCAGGTGAGCCATCCACTGCCCTTGTTTTCTTCATTGGGGGTTGCACATATTCAGAAGTGGCTGCCCTTCGGTTCCTCTCTTCCAAAATTGATCAAGGTAAATAAAATCTTTGTGTTCACAAAATAAAATGACAAGTATTGGTACTTTAAGAGTGTTTGTAGCGAGCCGAGTGAGGTAGTTCTGTGACTTCAATATGGTTGACTCCCTCTTTTACCATTGGTCATAATTCCCTTGATTACAACGACACTTCTTACAGAGGGGGGAGGTGTATCTAGAAGGGAAGCATGCCCCCCCCCTCCCTACCAGCCCCAAGGCCTGGTTTACTGAGGGGACCTCCAACTGTTTGTTGGCCATGCATTAAGTTTTCCCTGCCCCAGTGCCCCTCCCCTTCCCTATGGAAAGGTAATAGGTGACCACCCATAAGAGCTGCACATCCTCCTGACCCATCCCCATAAGGAAGGCTGAGTTGATTTTAATATTTTACCTGGCCTGGTAAAGCTTGTGCATTCCACTTGTGCCTCTATGCACCTATTTATTTTCTAAGAGTACCTCTCCTTATTCTCCCATCGAGGTTTGAGAACATTACTAGCAGCCCCACCCCCATTATATGTCACCGCTTCTGCCATACAAATCGCTCCTGTAAACATGCAAAGTCGAAGATAACCTCCCCACCTTCTTTGAATCAATGTGGTGCGTATATCCTGGAGAAGGAAATCCTGTCCATTCAGGCCCAGGATCATCTCTCATTTTGTGAAGTTAAAGATTTGGTTCTGGCGCTGCCTCGGACGTTTTATGCCTCAATGTTAAAAATGACAACCTCTGCTCTTGGGCCCCTCCAGGGCTATGAGCACGGTTGTTTCTGCACTTATTTGGAACCTTTCTGCGGATTCTACCCCCCCTCGGGCGCTCCCCTGGTAGAGCTGAAGGCACAAAAGGCTGACACCTAGCTATGGCTAAAACCAGAGCTCCCCGGGCTTCTACCGAGTCATTAGACTCACAGGAGGCAACACCTCTGAATGTGTTTGTGAGGCCATCTTTCAGGGTTCCTAAAGCTGCCATCCAAAAGGATAACAGTACCAAAGGCCTCACGTTTTACCCCTGGGGGGGGCGGGGCAAGTCCTGCTGTCTGCCACTCGAGTGTTCACAAAAAGGCTAGGTCTTACCAAAAAAAAGGTTGCCGCCTCTGAGCTCGGTATAGTAATGCAATCCGGTCACACTTTTGAGGCTACAAAAAAAGCTCTTCTGTCCTATCAGGACTTACAATAACTTATGGCGTACCTCAACCCCTGCAGTCTCAGCCACACTTTACAAATTGTAGGATTGTCATATAATTTACTATAGTGGCCTTCCGAAAAAACAATATACAATTAGCTGAGGAAGAGAAAAAAAACATTTTAAACAAAACATGAAAATCAATTATATATACATATGTAAAAAAGAAAAAGAAAATTTCCCATTCACACACATTCTTCCAGAGGGAGGGAGAGGGTATTGGGAAAGGGTGGGAGAATGGCCCTTCACACACTCATATTCGCTCCACCACAATGTCTCTATTTTTATCTTTGCTTTAACACTTTGAGGAACAGTACCTGTTTTATTAAAAAAAAAAATCAGACAGGAACAGTACCTGTTTAATTAAAAAAGAAAATTCAGACAGGAAACCCCCATCCCAATTAATATGAGTTAGTATCAATTTTCCCATTATATATTTTTTACTTGAATGCTGATTACTGCACTCTGAATTCAATTAAATACAGTAATGAAAAATATTAGTTTAGGATAAAAACTAGAATAGTTTATGGTGGAAGAAAGATTTTCTATTACTCTATGTACATATATACATCTTACCCTCCGACATCACTTAACACTCAGTGCCACGCTCTATTTACCTGCTATAATGATCTTGTCTGTGTTTGTTTATTTATCCAAATATGAATTCAATTTACAGCACTTTTAAATTTTTAATCATTTGTTAAGCCCTTTAACCCATCAGTCGCCCGAGGGCCTTTATAAGTCCTTGATTCAGTGCTACATAATCGCCTGAGGGCCTTTTACATAACATAACATAACATAATTACACGGATGACAAAAGCCACAAGGGCCTATCAAAGGTCATCCGCCTCCGTCAAAACCCACCCACAAAAAGCACCATCACCAGGGGAAGACAAAATCAAAGTCCCCCACAATATAATATAACGGATGACAAAAGCCACAAGGGCTCATCATAGGTCATCCGAGTCAAGCGGCCTCTTTTTCAAGGCACCCAAACTCCCAGGAAAACTACATCCAGAGGATTGCATCCAGAAACAAGGGTATCACCAATCAAGGCTTTTCAACAACTAAATCATGCAGCTATAGATATATACAAACAATATTAATATATACAAAACTTAGGAACCATCACAACCTTCCCTTCCCATAAACTCATCCAACCTACTCTTAAATACATTTAGATTTGGACTACCTACTACCCTCTGCGGCAATTTGTTCCAGAAGTCTACCACTCTATTGGTGAAAAAATATTTTCTTAAATCCAACCTACACCCTTGCTTTTTAATTTTCAAGTGGTGACCTCTAGTCCGATTTCCATCATCTAACTCAAAAAACTTGCTAACATCCAATTTATCTATCCCGGAAAAAAATTTAAACAGCTCAATCATATCCCCTCTCACACACCTCCTTTCGAACGAGAACATATTTAATACCCTCAGTCTATCTTCATATTCAAGGTGCCTCAGGGAAGGAATAATCTTTGTTGCCCTCCGTTGCACTGACTCAAGAAGGTTAATATCGTGTCTAAAATGTGGGGACCATGCCTGTATACAGTATTCTAGATGTGGCCTAACATAAGAGTTATAGAGTTTAAGAATAAATAACCTCCTTACTTTTGTAACTGACATTTCTCTTAATAAAACCCAGCACTCTATTTGCCCTATTTCTTGCTTCAATACACTGCTTAGAAAACCTTAATGACTTATCTATTACTAATCCTAGATCTTTCTCATCCTCTACTGAGCTCAGCCAATGCCCATCCATTTCATAGTTAAATTCTCTATTATCTTTTCCCATGTTAATAACTTTGCACTTATCAAGGTTGAAAGTCATTTGCCACTTATGTGCCCAGGATAACAATTTATTTAAGTCCCCTGCACTTTAAAATTATCATCAATATCTTTAACTACAGCTGCTAATTTGGTATCATCCACAAAAATTGACACTTTATTATTAACTGCCTCCCCAAGATCGTTTATATAGATGACAAATAATAATGGACCGAGAACTGATCCCTGAGGAACCCCACTGATAACATCCCTCCACTCTGACTTTACACCATTTAGCACTACCCTTTGCTTCCTGTCTTTCAGCCACTCAGCTATCCAATTTGAAACACCCCCACATATCCCAATCATTTTTAATTTATGAACTAGTCTCCTGTGTGGTACCTTATCAAATGCTTTACTAAAATCTAAGTAAATTATATCTACATTCTCTCCCTTATCTACTTGATCTGTTACAAACTCCAGAAAGTCTAGTAAGTTAGTCAAACATGATCTACCTGATCTAAACCCATGCTGAGCATCGCTGATTAACCCCTCCCTCTCTAGATGTTGGCAAATCCCTTTTTTAACTATTTTCTCAAGAATTTTACAGACTACAGGAGTTAGGCTAACCGGTCTAAAGTTATTTGGATCCTCTTTACTACCCTTCTTGAAAATGGGGACTACATTCGCTCTCTTCCAATCATCGGGTATTTCTCCATATTCCAATGACCTAGTATATAACTTGTCCAGAGCTATTGAGATACTTTCTACCCCTTCTTTAAGTATCCTAGAATGAATATTATCAGGGCCGGAGGCCTTGGTAGTATCTAAATCACCTATTAGTCCTTTTATCATCCTCCGATCCACACAAATGTTAGTAAACACCTCTTTTCCTGACCTATGAGTACTATACATAGGACTATTTAGTTTCTCTTTTGTAAATACTGATGCAAAATGACCATTTAGTACCTCAACTATTTCCTCATCAGTTTCTCTCACAAACCCTTCATATTTGATGTCCTATTTTAACTCTGCCAGACTTTTATTAATTTTATAGTAACTAAAGAACTTTCTAGGATCTTTGTTGCTATCCTGAGCTAATTTAATTTCTGACACCCTTTTGTTCTTCTTTATAATCTTATTTAACTCATTCCTAGCCATTCTATAATCACTTAAATTTTGAATATTATTTTCTACCTGTAATTTTTTGTATGCCCTTTTCTTCTCTGAAAATTTTCTAGCTATCTCCTGATTCCACCATAATGGTTTCTTACTTTTGTTCCTAATGGCCTTCATTGGGATACATTGTTCTTGGACTACATTTATTATATGCTTGAAAGTATCCCACATCCCATAAGCATTTTTACCTCTGAATTCTACATCCCAGTCTACCAAATTTAGCAAGCTTCGAAGTTTTACATAATCTCCCTTATGAAAATTTGGAACTTTTTCAGCATTCTCAGTTATTTTACCCTTCTCAATTCCCAAGTTAAAACGAACTATCTGATGGTCACTATTTCTCAATGCTTCCCCAACAGTCAATTCTTGAACTAAATGATCACTGTTAGAAAGTACTAAATCTAATATATTGTCCCCCCTTGTTGGCTCATTAACAAATTGATTAAAAAAATTATCCTCAAAGCATTCTATGAACCTGCCACTTGTTCTATTCCTACCTATCATATTTTCCCAGTCCACAGAGTTTAAGTTGAAGTCCCCAATAATAACTGCATCTGTTTCACATCCCTTACTTATTTCCCTTATCATTAGTTCATCTATATCATCAGTCTGCCCAGGTGGCCTGTAAAAAGCCCTGATAATTATGATAATTTGTCAAAAAAAAATTCAAACTCTTATGTTATGTTAGTGATTAAGCATCTAATTAAAATACATAAATGGTTTAGGTCAGTCCTTTGTTTGTAAAGAGAGATTTATGAATGAGAGTAACTTGACTCCGTTCTAGGCCTCACCATAACATGACCGCAAAAAGAGGCTGATTTATTACTTATATGTGTGTAAACATGCCCTTTTTGATAACTTCTTTATTTTTTGGTTAAATGCCCTTATGTTTTTCACTTTTCATCTAATTAAAATGGGGAATTGCCTTAAGTTAGTATGTTATTGAAAGCACACAAACTAGCAAGCCTATTTTGTCTGGAAAATACAGTTTATAAAACTGTATTTCCCAGACAAAATAAGCCCTAAGCAAAGTTTTCATAAAATTAAGATATAAAATAGTCACTTGTAAATGGCTGCACCGTTTTCTATAATTAGAAATAGGATTTAAAGCATAACTGATTTAAAAATCTATTCTCTGGGTGTCGATGAAAATTTGTGGAAGAACTGAGAATTATCAATCATAATTACAAATAGGTAGAAGGTTATTAATATTTTTTTTAATTATATCAATAGAATAATTCTTTTCAATTACAATGATATATTATTTGATTTATAAAAAAGGATTGAAATATTTTAATTATTTTTGATAACATGTACCGTTCGTAATTTTGTAGAAGGCGAGTTCGAGAAGAAAGGCTGGGCCACTAGTGGGTTAATGATTGAAATGGAAAGATTATTATCAAGTTATATTGAAGATTGCAATCAAAAAGAATCCCCATTAGTACAGCTATAAATAAAGAAAAGGCTTTAAATATTATTTAATTCATTGAAGGAAAACGAGGCAAAATACGATAGTGAAGTATTTATAGCTAGCTCTTGTTGGTTTGAACAGGGCTTCCACTGCTGGGTTTTTCCCCCTAGATCTATGTTTTTTAGGCTCCACATGGGTTTCTAGGTATAATTTTGAAAAATCTCATAAAACCTTGGAGGTTTTCAGGAAAATATACAACGATTTATTGATAATTGGGATAAATTATATCTGTTTAATAGAACGTGTTCAATTGGTGTCACCCCTATCTGCTTAATGTTGTCCATTGTTGCCAATGACAATGTCACTCTATACATGGATGAGTTTGGTGATATTTGGTTGATGATTATCGTCTTTGGTGAGATTGTTGATGGCTGCAGAGTCCCCTAAGGTTGGCAAAGCCTCTTCCACAGACATTGGAGATATGGGGTAGGGTATTGCAAGAATGTGTGGATGAATGAGCAATGCATAGAGTGATAACTTGCATGATGATGTTTAAGGGGAAAAGTAGGTGTGCATTCTTCATTCCACCATCTTCACTTTTCCCTGCTGAGTCCAATGGCAACTGGAGCAGGTTTAAGTTGCAGTCCTCTGCCAAGAAATAGTCCATCTTTGGACTATTGCCTAATGCACGAGCACCGTGCAGATTTGATCTCCAGGTTTACTCCTGAAGCCTTGGCCCTTCCAAGAGCTCCCACAAGGCAGTGAGGTTGGCTGGGTTATACCGCCTGGCACTAGGTTGTTGGGCAACCTTCAGTGGCACAGCTGTGATGAATTTCATTCATCATCCAAACTATCTAGTTGATCTTTAGGAACTAAAGATCAACTAGATAGTTTGGATGATGAATGGAGGCTATTCCGACAGTTCAAAGATGTTACTGTTCCATAAATCTATTCCTGATTTCTGCTATTCTCTGCAAAATATCAATCCGACCCCAGCTTAGCCTCTTCTCCTTCCTTCAAAACACTTTGGTTTCCTCGCTTTTCATACAACCTCTCCCACAACTTTCTTTGGTAAGCGGCTAATTTCGCAGGGTAGATGCTGACGTTCTTCTCAAGCAAACCGTCCCGGATCAAGGCTGAGGGGGAAGGGGACAATGTTCCCTAACCCCTGAGCTCCGGTTCGGGATGTTTTTGTTTTTTTTAACCACCTGCTTCATCCCCACTCATACCTTCCTCACTCTATAAATCCCAGGGGACAATTCCTTGCCGATCTGATCGAAGAGCTTGAGATGGGTGTCCTAAACGTGGATGAGTTTACGCATCACTGTCTGAGAACCGCTTCATTTTCTTGCCTTGACCTATCTTTGTGCTCTTCAGATGCACAGCCTGATTTTGATTGGGAGGTGGTCGATGACCTCCATGGCAGTAATCACTTTCCCATTCAAATATCATTTTCAGGGCAACTGCCGCCTGATAGACCACCTCGGTGGTGCTTGGCACGGGCGCGGTGGCCTGCATTTCAGGAAATGACTGAATTCTCTATCTCAGTCAAGGAGTTTCGGTCGGTAGATGAGGCCGTTGAGTTCTTCTCCGGCAACCTCATCGCCGTGGGCCTGACTACTATTCCTAGGACGTCTGGCCGTTTTGCACGCCACTCCCCATAAGGGGCGCGGCGATTTGCCATCCTGGCCGCCATGCTGACGGGATCCAGCGCTCCGTCCGGCCCCAGCTTAGCCTCTCTTCCTTCCTTCAGATAGCCCGATTTCTCCCCTACCTCGTCGCTTTTCATACAACCTCTCCCACAACTTTCTCTGGTCAGCCTCTAATTTCAAAAGGGTAGAATGCTGACCTTCTTCTCAAGCCAACCACCCCGGATGGGGGCTGAGGGGGGAGGGGACATTGTTCCCTAACCCCTCAGCTCCGGTTCGGGATGGGGGTTTTTTAACAACCTGCTTCATCCCCACCCATACCTTCCTCACATCCCTTTTCCTCTCCTCTTCACATTCTATCTGTTTTACGCCGTGTCTAAGGTGGAGCCGCCATGCCGAAGGACTGCCAGGCCACCAGGCGGGAGGGGTGGTCCCAAATGGCGGCGCCTGGCTCTGCCGGGCCTGTAAGCACCTCTTGCAGTGCGGGCTACTGCAAGAGGTGGTGAGCGATTGCGTCCCGTAAAACAAAGAGGGTCACCATGCCCAATGATGAAAAAAAAACCCATCTCCCCTTAATTCCCCCTTGCTCATCGACGGAGCCGCCCTCGTGCAGCTCCACAGAAAAGATGGAGGTCCTCCCCCCTGTGCTTGCGCAGGGGACCCTCCATACCTCTCTAACCGGAGAGGAGGCTTACTCCTCTCCTACGCCTACGGGTGTAGGGGACTCCCCCTCACCCCCTTCTCTGGAGGTGCTTTCGGGCACCTCCCTATCTCGAGCGGCAGTCCCTCCTTTGCTTTCTAAGGGGACTGCCAAGAAAGCCAGCAGGCAGCCCATTGCCGACCGCCCCTCGTACAAGCGGCTCGGTAGGGCAAACCCCCTTAGGGGGGAGAGGGAAGCCAGGCCCCTTCGGTCGCTTCCCTCAAAAGACCTGCTGGCAAAAATATTAAACCTTGCCGGGGTCAAGGCCTGTGCCTCCCCACTAAAGACTTATGACGCTGCCAAGGGGACCTGCGATGTCCTGGGAGGGGATGGCCAACTGGAGGCCCCTCCTGTGATAGACATGGTCCTTGAGGAAAACCAGCCTCAGACGGTAGGGCCTTCCATGGGGGGGAATCCGGGCTCGGCGCCAAGCACCGAACCTGAATCCGCCCCTATGCAAGGTCCTCATCAAACGGCTGTAGATTCTCAGGCAGTACAAGGAGGGGAGGGATGTCCTCCGGATGATGCCCCTGCGACCACCAGGACCTTCTCCATTTCGGAGAAGGACCTGGCTGAGGCCGGTCCATCTGGCCTAGGGGCTTCTACCGGCGGAGGTTGGAAGCAGGTTCATTCCCTGCCCTCCTCTCCAAGAAAGAAAAAGACGAAGAAGACTCGGGGCTCCTCTCCATCCGTGGGGGCTACGGGGACGGATGGGTCTGCTGCCACTTTGGCAAGCGACCAAGCCAAGATCGGCACATCCGGGCCCTCTGCTTCCCTGGGTACGGAGCTCCTGACGATGACAAAGACCAAAAGTGCACAGGGCGGAGCCTCGATGACATCGGGGCCCCTGATTCAGAGGTTACCTGGCGTTTTCGAGCCCGCTAGCTTCAAACGCTTCCTCGTTATTCGCTCCACTGATGGCAGCATGTTGTCCAAGGGCAACATGATCCATCAGAGGAGAGGATTAGCTAGTGCAATTGGTAGAGAGCCGAAGGTAACCCGTTTCTCGGACGGGAGCCTTCTGGCGAATCCCGCCGAGGCGATAAGATAAGTGCTCTTCGGACACTTCATGGCACCCCGGTGAGTGTGACGCCGCACTCTACCATGAACTTTGTAAAAGGAGTAGTTTATGCGAGGGAACTCGTTGACTACTCCATAGAAGACATCACCCTAGAGCTGGCCGACCATGGGGCGGTGAAGGTCGAACGTGTGATGAGAAAACAGGGAGGGAACTCGAGACCCACCCCTACACTCTTCGTCACGTTTGACTGTGACAAGCTCCCTGAGTCGGTGCGTGCCGGTTGGTACCGCTACCGCGTGAAGGCATTCGTGCCACTGCCGCGGCGGTGCTATTACTGTCACCGCTTCGGCCACACGAATCGATCATGTAGACGTGCAAAATCGGGGTCACCCGAAGTCTGTGTAAATTGCTCCAAGGTCGCACACGATAAGTCCAAATCGTGTGTGGCCAAGTGTGTCAATTGCGGAGAGCCGCACCCTGCTTCTTCGAAGCAATGTGGTGCATATCTCCTTGAGATAGAAATCCTGGCCGTTCAGGCCCAGGATCGACTCTCATTCCGCGAGGCTAAGGACTTGGTCCTGGCGCGCCCGGCTCTGCCTGGGACGTCATATGCCTCAATAGTTAGAAAAGCACCCTCTGCTCCTGGCCCATCCAGGCCAACGAGCACGGTTGTTTCCGCGCCCATTCGGAGCCCTTCTGCGGGCTCTACTACACCCGGGCGCTCCCCTGGTAGAGCTGGCGGCAAAAAGGGTTCACACCCAGCCCCGGCTAAAACAAGGGCTCCCCCCTCTTCCCCCAGCGTGACCGTTTCCCGTAAGGCGAAACTGCCACGCGCCTCCACAGAGTCGTTAGACTCACAGGAGGCAACACCCCTGAAGATGGTCGCTAGGCCATCTTCCGGGGTTCCTAAAGCTGTTCCCCGAAAGGAGGACAGCAACAAAGGGGCTTCGGCCCCTTCGCCCACGCCCCGAGGTGGAGCGAGTGGCTCGGAGACGGTGGTTCCTGGAAAAGAGGACCCCCCGCCTCCCAAGCCTCAACGCCCGCCTAAGGTTTCGAGGCGGAGGGAGGAAAAGACTCGCATGGCAAGCCCAACCTCCCCCAATAAGTCCTCGAAGGCGACAGCGCCTTCAGCGCTTTGTCCAGCCAACAGCGCCCGGGGTTCTGCCCCCGGGAAGCGTACGGCCATTCCCGTGAGGGTCTTCAATTCGAGGAGGGCCCCCGCGTCTCCTCCGAGCTAGGCCTGGAGGGCATATTCCTTCAATGGAATTGCCGTGGACTCCGGGCCAACTGGGAGGAGCTGCGGAGGCTCGTCTCGTCCCGTTCCCCGTTAGCTATTTTTTTGCAGGAGACCATGCTAGGCGCGTGCCCGCTGCCTGCCCTCCGGGATATAAGGGTCTTGCGACCCCACCACCGCGGGATGGCCGGGCTGGGGGATGCGCGGTTTACACCCGGCATGATGTCTCCGTTCTTCCTTTCTCTTTAGATACCTCCATTCAGGCATTGGCTGTGCAGCTGCACCTGGATAGGAGGTATACTATCATTTCTGTGTACATTCCACCGTCAGCTGACTTCGACGCGGGGGACTTCCGCCGCGTCGTGGCACGGTTGCCGAGGCCCTATCTCTTGCTTGGAGATCTGAACGGCAGGCATCCTCTCTGGGGAGATTACTCCATAAATCCCAGGGGACAAGTCCTTGCCGATCTGATCGAAGAGCTTGAGATGGGTGTCCTAAACGTGGATGAGTTTACGCATCACTGTCCGAGAACCGCTTCATTTTCTTGCCTTGACCTATCTTTGTGCTCTTCGGATGCACAGCCTGATTTTGATTGGGGGGTGGTCGATGACCTCCATGGTAGTGATCACTTTCCCATTCAAATATCCTTTTCAGGGCAACTGCCGCCTGAGAGACCACCTCGGTGGTGCTTGGCGCGGGCGCGGTGGCCTGCATTTCAGGAAATGACTGAATTCTCTATCTCAGTCGAGGAGTTTAGGTCGGTAGATGAGGCCGTTGAGTTCTTCTCCGGCAACCTCATCGCCGTGGGCCTGACTACTATTCCTAGGACGTCTGGCCGTTTTGCACGCCGACCACTCCCATGGTGGTCGGCCGAGTGTGAGACGGCCCTCAAACAGAAGCGTTATGCCTACATGCGCTATAAGCACCGCCCGAACGATTTCACTGTCGGTGAATTTCGTCGGGCTAGGGCTAGGTTCCGGTATATTTCGAAGCACGCCCGCCGCTCTTCTTGGCGGGCATACGTGTCTTCACTTAACGGGAAAGACCCCTTTAGCTGAGGTGTGGAAGCGAGTCAAAAGGATTCGGTGCAAGTTCTCGCAGGACCCCCCTCCCGTTCTCCAGGAGAATGGGACCGCAATCTCGGACCCCGCGTCCGTGGCGGAATCCTTAGCGACCGCTTTTTCCGCATTCTCTAGCCGTGATGCTGCTCCGCCAGCATTCAATGCACGTCGTGATGTCGCGGAAGGCCGCCGGCTGGACTTTACCTCCAGAGGCGGAGAACCCTTCAACGACAAGTTTACTGTGAGTGAGTTGCGTTCCGCTCTCGCTTCGTGCGCGGACACCGCTCATGGTCCGGACGATGTCCCGTACGCCATGCTTCGACACCTGGGTGAGCGAGGCATGGCCTTTCTGTTAGATTTGTTCAACAGGATCTGGGTGGAAGGTCTTCTCCCAGACTCCTGGCGAATCGCTACTGTGCTCGCCTTTCGCAAGCCGGGGAGAGATCACTCTACTCCGACCGGTTTCCGCCCAATCTCTCTAACCTCTTGCGTGTGCAAGTTGATGGAGAAATTGGTAAATGTTAGATTAGCCTATTTCCTGGACAGCGGAGGCCATCTGTCTTCTGCACAGTGCGGCTTCCGTAAGTTCCACTCCACGTCGGATGCTCTGCTCCGACTGGAAAGTGCCGTCTGCGAGGCTTTCCTTCGTAGACAGCACTACGCCACGGTGTTTTTTGATCTGGAGAAGGCCTATGTAACCGCATGGCGATACGGTATCATGGAGACTCTCCACACGATGGGGGCGAGGGAACGCCTCCCAATGTTTATATCTGAATTTTTGCGAGATCGTCGATTCCGCGTACGGGTGGGGGGAGCCCTCTCCGGCCCAAAGGAGCAGGAAGAGGGTGTCCCGCAGGGAAGTGTCCTCAGTGTCACACTCTTTGCCCTGAGCATCAACGGCATCACCTCGGTGCTGCCGGAAGATGTTCTCGCTACGCTCTACGTGGATGACCTTTCGATCTCTTTTGGCGCGGCCCAGATGCCAACTCTGGAGCGTCGACTCCAACAGGCATTGAACCGCGTCTCTCGCTATGCCGAAGCGCACAGGTTTCGGTTTTCTTTGGCCAAGACTAAGGTGGTGCACTTCTGCCGCCATCCACGGCTTCACCCCGACCCAGATTTGTTTCTTAATGGGGTGCGCCTGGATGTGGTTGAGTCGCACCGTTTCCTTGGTCTTGTATTCGACCGACGCCTCACCTGGGAGGCTCATATTCGCAGCCTTAGGGTCTCTTGTACCCGCGCCATGGACATTCTCCGTTCCGTGACGTTCAGCGCTTGGGGCGCTGATAGGGCTACTGCCTTACTTTTTTATCGATCCTTTGTTCGCTCGAAGCTCGACTACGGATGCGAGTTTTATGCATCCGCAGCCGAGCGTTTATTGCGGAAGGTGGATTCGATCCACCACACCGGCCTTCGCCTTGCGACCTATGCCTTCCGCACTTCCCCCATTGAGAGCCTGTTGGTCGATGCTGGGGAGATGCCACTCGCTCTGCGCCGCGTGCAGTGCATCACTCACCTGTACGCGCGAGCCCGGCGCCTCCCTCAGTCGCCAACAGCTCTCACTGCATCCGCAGCTGATCTCGATGGTGCCTATGCCGCCGAGAGACGCCAGTCATACCCTAAGCCCTTTGGGTTTAAGGCCAGGAAACTCCTTCGAGAGGTAGATATAGCTCTCGGGCCGGTGGCGCCCCTGGTTTTGCCCAGGACGCCACCCTGGAGGGTACCACATTTGGCTATTTGTCGCCACGCCTCTGCTCCCAAAGCTTGTACTGCGCGGGGAGTATTGCGTTCGACCTTTTTTGGAGCACAAATCGTGTCACGCTGGTACCGTGCCAGTGTATACGGATGGCTCCAAGTCCCAAGAGGGGGTCGGCTTCCACGCCGTATCCCCTCTGTTTGAAGTCAGCGGGGCTCTACCAGGCGCTGCGTCTGTCTTCACGGCCGAGCTGGTGGCAATACACCACTCGGTACGGGAGATTACGCGACGTGCCTGGTTCGGAGACCGGATTGTGATCTATAGCGACTCACAAAGCGCCCTGAGTGCTCTCGGGGCATTGGAATCTCCGCATCCCCTGGTTCGCGAAATCCGTGACGCCACGGTTTTGGCGAGCCGGGCAGATGTCGAGATTATCTTCTGCTGGGTTCCTGGACATGTAGGAATTGCGGGGAATGAGCGCGCCGATGAGGGCGCCAAAGAGTCCGCGAGGACTCTGCGACCGGACCAGCGTTTCGCTCTTCCTCACTCTGACTACATGGCAGGAATACGGGCAGCTCTTCGGACTGCTTGGCAAAGAAGATGGGAGACGGTCGAGGGGAACTTAAAGTTGCGTGCCATTGCGCCGCGACTGTTCCCATGGACCTATCCCCCAATGCCGCGGCGGCTTCACGTTGCTTTCTGTCGTCTTCGAATCGGACACACTCGTGTGACGCATCACTACTTGATGGAGCGCTCGCCTGCGCCCTATTGCAACGACTGCGTCGTTCCCCAGACTGTTCGGCACATTCTTGTCGAATGTCCCAGTCTGGGTGATCTTCGCGCACGATTCCTGTCCCGGTACCGGGATGGGCGGGGTCGCTACCGCCTGTCCCTTGTACTCGGGACGAGTGCGTGCACCATTACTAGTGGACTTATTGACTTTTTGGGGGAGGCTGGCCTTCTCCCTTTCATTTAACACAGTTTAATTGTTATCTTTTTTGTTATTGTTTTTGTTATTGCTTTTTTATTGTTATTTCGTTTTATTGTTTCCTGTTTAATTTTTAAAGTAGCCTAGAACTAGGCTGTTTGTTTACGGCGACTAATGCCTAAGTCGGCAGTCGCCAGATAGCCGCTTAATTAAAAAAAAAGAAAAATGCACGCCGACCACTCCCATGGTGGTCGGCCGAGTGTGAGACGGCCCGGAAACAAGCGTTATGCCTACATGCGCTATAACCGCCGCCCGAACGATTTCACTGTCGCTGAATTTCGTCGGGCTAGGGCTAGGTTCCGGTATAATTCGAAGCACGCACCCGGCTCTTCTTGGCGGGCATACGTGTCTTCACTTAACGGGAAGACCCCTTTAGCTGAGGTGTGGAAGTGAGTCAAAAGGATTCGGGACAAGTTCTCGCAGGACCCCCCTCCCATTCTCCAGGAGAATGGGACCGCAATCTCCGACCCCGCGTCCGTGGCGGAATCCTTCGCGACCGCTTTTTTCGCATTCTCTAGCCCGGATGCTGCTCCGCCAGCATTCAATGCACGTCGTGATATCGCGGAAGGCCGCCGGCTGGACTTTACCTCCAGAGGGTCTTCTCCTGGATTCCTGGCGAATCTCTACTGTGCTCGCCTTTCGCAAACCGGGGAGAGAACACTCTACTCCGATTGGTTTCGGCCCAATCTCTCTAACCTCTTGCGTGTGCAAGTTGATGGAGAAAATGGTAAATGTTAGATTAGCCTTTTTCCTGGACAGCAGGGCCCATCTGTCTTCTCCACAGTGCGGCGTCCACAAGTTCCACTCCATGTCGGATGCTCTGCTCCGACTGGAAAATGCCGTCTGCGAGGCCTTCCTTCATAGACATTACTACGCCACGGTTTTTTCGATCAGGAGAAGGCCTATGATACCGCATGGCGATACGGTATCATGGAGACTCTCCACACGATGGGGGCTAGGGGATGCCTCCCAATGTTCATATCTGAATTTTTGCGAGATCGTCAATTCCGCGTACGGGTGAGGGGAGCCCTCTCCGGCCCAAGGGAGCAGTGAAGTGTCCTCAGTGTCACACTCTTTGCCCTGAGCATCAACGGCATCATCTCAGTGCTGCTGGAAGATGTTCTCGCTACGCTCTACGTGGACGACCTTTCGATCTCTTTTGGCTCGGCCCAGATGCCAACTCTGGAGCGTCGACTCCAACAGGCATTGAACCGCGTCTCTCGCTATACCGAAGCGCACAGGTTTCGGTTTTCTTTGTCCGAGACTAAGGTTGTGCACTTCTGCCGCCATCCACGGCTCCACCCCGACCCAGATTTGTTTCTTAATGGTGTGCGGCTGGATGTGGTTGAATCGCACCGTTTTCTTGGTCCTGTATTCGACCGACGCCTCACCTGGGAGGCTCATATTCGCAGCCTTAGGCTCTTTTGTACCCGCGCCATGGATATTCTCCGTTCCGTGACGTTCAGCGCTTGGGGAGCTGATAGGCCTACTGCTTTACTTTTTTATCGATCCTATGTTCGTTCGAAGCTCGACTATGGATGCGAGTTTTATGCATCCGCAGCCGAGCGTTTATTGCGGAAGGTGGATTCGATCCACCACACCGGCCTTCTCCTGGCGACCGGTGCCTTCCGCACTTCCCCCATTGAGAGCCTGTTGGTCGATGCTGGGGAGATGCCACTCGCTCTGCGCCGCGTGCTGTGCATTACTCACCTGTACTCGCGAGCCCGGCGCCTCCCTCAGTCGCCAACAGCTCTCACTGCATCCGCAGCTGATCTCGACGGTGTATATGCCGCCGAGCGACGCCAGTCATACCCTAAGTTCTTTGGGTTTAGGGCCAGGAAACTCCTTCGAGAGCTAGGTATAGCTCTCGGGCCCGTGGCGCCTCTGGTTCTGCCCAGGACGCCACCCATGAGGGTACCACATTTGGCTATTTTTCGCCACGCTGTAGCGGGCCAAAAAATTTAGACTATCCCCAATCGATCCACCCGCTTCCTACACTAATCCGGACGTGAGAAATCGAAGGAGAATGAAACGGATTGTATGTACAGTCCTTTACTAACACGAAAAAAATACAATATTTACAAAAATATGGGTAAATGTGCACCCAATGAGCCTATATATATATATATATATCAGAAAAAATAAATAAGTCCCACTTATAATTATTATTAATTGATTTTAGGAACAATAAGAATCAAACAACCCAAATAAAATTTGGGTTACTACAGTCAATCAACAACAAAAGATGGGCTCACGTTATACAGTCCCTTTACTTACAAAATTTTTGTATTCAAAATTGCACCTCCGAGCTTGGACTAAGATAGGTAACCTTGTTAGAGTTGTGTGGCTCTAATAAGCCCTCCTTCGTTAAAGCTAAACTATTTTTATACACAATCAAATAGGACAGAACATGGCCTGGAACCCTTGTCCTATACTAATGGCCTTTGGTATAATAATAATAACAGTTATAGCTTCAATTACAGGGGTAATTTACAAGTGCTTGCCCTCTTATCTTTCCAAATTATGGCGCCTGGAAAGATAAGAAAAAAATTTTATAATAACATGCTAATAAAAAAAAAACCAAACAAACAAAAACCAAACCCATTCCCATTCACACACACATTCTTACAGAGGGAGGGAGAGGGTACTTAGAAAAGGGGTGGGAGAATGGCCCTTTTACACACACTCACATTCGCTCCACCACACCCCTCCTTCCTTAAGCCATTCGACCAGCCACTCACTAAACCCTTTCAATCACTCTTCACGGTACCACTTATGCTCAATCGCACCCTTCTGCACCCATTCACACTCTTCTACTGGTCCCTGGCTACGCGTAGCAATTAGTCGGGGTTGTTCGTCAGTCGTCCTGTCAGTCTCATCGTCACTATTTATCATCTCATCAACCATACTCTTAGCCCTCATTACCAGTTCTCCCATCTCACGACAGAATTCTTTCATACTCTTCCGTTCAGAACCCTCACTCTTCATACCCCCATTCATCAGCTCCTCACTCACAGCTCTCATCCAACTCAAGGTACATTCTTGCGAAACAGACAGGTCACTCACATGCCCTGTATTCTCAACAGGCATACCAGAAACCCCTTCGACTGGTTCCCACCAGAAACCTGAAAAATCAGCCACTTCATCATTCACTACATCAAACTCATCCCTACTATTACCATTCATAAAACCCGAAAAATTAGCCACACTAGGTTCGTTCTGCCCAAACACACTATCATTCATACTGTTCCCAAAACCAGAAAAATCAGGCACAGGCAGCTCACTCACTCGTCTACTTATACCAGCCAAATCACTCACCTGTTTACGCAAAAACTCAATCTCCCTTTCAAGATCCCCCATACCAGAAACACTCTGCTCAGACTTACTTTCATTCGTACTTGCATTCTTCCTTTCACCCTTCTTTGCACGCTTTCTACTCCTCGAGACTAAGACTAGCTCTTTCCCAGACAGATCCATACAATCCGTTTCATTCTCCTTCGATTTCTCACGTCCGGATTAGTGTAGGAAGCGGGTTGGATCGATTGTCGTTAGTCTAAATTTTTCGGCCCGCTACAACGCCTCTGCTCCCAAAGCTTGTACAGCGCCGGGAGTATTGCGTTCGACCTTTCTGGAGCTCACTTCATGTCACGCTGTAACCGTGCCAGTGTATACGGATGGCTCCAAGTCCAAATAGGTGGTCGGCTTCCACGCCGTATCCCCTCTTTTTGAAGTCAGTGGGGCTCTACCAGGCGCTGCGTCTGTCTTCACGGACGAGCTGGTGGCAATACTCCACTCGGTACGGGAGATTACGCGACGTGCCCGGTTCGGAGACTGGATTGTGATCTGTAGCGACTCACAAAGCGCCCTGAGTGCTCTCGGGGCATTGGAATCTCCGCATCCCTTGGTTCGCGATATCCGTGACGCCACGGTTTTGGCGAGGCGGGCGGATGTCGAGATTATCTTCTGCTGGGTTTCTGGACATTTAGGAATTGCGGGTAATGATCCCGCCAAAGAGTCCGCGAGGACTCTGCGACCGGACCAGCGTTTCGCTCTTCCTCACACTGACTACATGGCAGGAATACTGGCAGCTCTTCGGACTGCTTGGCAAAGAAGATGGGAGACGGTCGAAGGGAACTTAAAGTTGCGTGTCATTTCGCCGCGACTGTTCCCATGGACCTATCTCCCAATGCCGCGACGGCTTCATGTTGCTTTCTGTCGTCTCCGAATCGGACACACGTGTGACGCATCGCTATTTGATGGAGCGCTCGCCTGCGCCCTATTGTGATGACTGCGTCGTCCCCCAGACTGTTCGGCACATTCTTGTTGAATGTCCCAGTCTCGGTGATCTTCGTGCACGTTACCTGTCCCGGTACCGGGATGGGCAGGGTCGCTACCGCCTGTCCCTTGTACTCGGGACGAGTGCGTGCACATTGACTGGTGGACTTGTTGACTTTGGGGGGCAGGCCGGCCTTCTCCCTATTATTTAAGCAGGGTTTGTTTTGTTTTTTTTTGTTTTTTTGCTTCTTTTTTTTCCCCTATAGGTTGCACGCTCCTGTGCCTGGGGACCTCCCCCTGACGCAGGAGCATGCTTACTTTCACCCTTTTTGTTTTATTTTTAGTCTCTTTAGTTTTATTTTAAAGTCGCCTAGAACTAGGCCAGTTTTAATATGGTGACTAATGCCCAAGTAAGCAGTCGCCAGATGAGCTCTTAAAAAAAAAATGCATAACATCAAATACAGTTTAAACAATTCAAAGTTTGGAATTCTTTCTGATTATATGACCCACCTTACTGTTTTACCACATTCTTTAACAGGTGTCGAAAGAATATTCTCACTTGTTAATCATGTCAAAACAAAACAAGCAAACTTGCTAAAAACGGATACTGTTAAGGAAAGGCAGTTGGCAAAATAAGCATTGTCGAGGGGTCAGCAAAAATGTTACACATTGACACCTAAACCAGAATTGGTGAGAGATATAGTGGAAGGCACTTGTCACCAGCGTTATGAAAAATGTTTCAAACATCAGAAAAATCTTCTTTAAGTAAATTTTTCCTCTGCAGAAGTAAATTTGAAATATCTGAAATTTTGATCTTTATTTCAACTTGTGTAAGTAAGTACAGTAAACCCTCGTTATAACGAACTATATGGGGCGGGGGGGTCGTTTGTTAAAGCTGAAATTTCGTTAAACCTGATGGATGTTAAAAGCAATGGAAATAACGAACCAATTTCATTATGGATATTTAATATGTATGTAATTACTAATAAAGTTAAATGGACTACACAACATAGTATTGATACAAACTTTGCACTGTAGGAGACATGTGACACACCAACACTCACTCAGGCTGGTCGTAATGCTTGCCTGTTAAACCCAATGGAGTTTGGCCCGGAAATTTGGTTTGTTATATCCAAAATTTGTTATTGAGGGTTTACTGTATATTTATATTATTTTATGTAAAATAAAATTAGGAGTTTTTTTTGTAGGAATATGGGCTTTTTTCATGTACTGCCTTGTTTTATTTAAAATGCATTGAGTGGGAGCCCTGGGTTTGACCGTTTCAAGAAGCGATGTAATTTGCATAATGTATGCTTAACAGCCGAAGCAGACAAGAAATTTCCTGATACTTTAAAAAGAATTGTAGAAAAAGGTGACTATTCATATCAACAACTTTTTAATGTCGACAAAACCGGACTTTAGGTGGTGGGGGGATGCCTTCTAGGACATTTTTGGCTGAACAAGAAAAGTCCCAACCTGGTTATAAAGTTGCTAAAGATAGGCTAACCCTTTTGTTAGGGAGCAATGCTAAGGGTGATTTCAAGTTGAACCCTATGTTAATCTACCGTTCACAAAACCTGCATGCTCTAAAGGGTTTAAATAAAAGTAGCCTGCAGGTAATTTGAAAAGCAAACAAAAGGCGTGAGTGACAAAGGTACTTTTCTAAGATTGGTTCCACAATTATTTTCCCCAGCAGTGGAAAAATATTGTAAAGATAATAATCTTGCCTTTAAAGCACCTTTACTTTTAGATAACACACCAGGACATCCTGAAACTCTTAGTGACTTAAATGAAAATGTCAAAGTTGTTTTCTTGCCTCTAAATACTACATCTATTCTACAGCCTATGGATCAAGAAGTAATTTATACATTCAAGGCGTACTACCTTCAAAGAACTTTTAAACAAGCAATTGATTTACCAACTGGAGAAAACTCAATTTCACTCACTGAATTTTGGAAAAATTACAATTTAAGAGACTCGATTTGTGGATCAAAGTTACAGAGAGAAACATGAGAGCTGTCTGGGGTCGCATCCTACCGCACTGCTCCAACATCTTACTAGGTTTTACCCTGCAAATTGACAGTGTTGTTAATGAAATTACAAATGTAGGGCAAGCACTTGGTTTTGAAGATTTGGATAAAGGAAATGTGAATGAGTTACTCAAATCTCATTCAGAAGAGCTCGACAAAAATTATCTTCTCACTATCGATTCACAGAGAGCTTATGAAGAATCTGATGAAGAAATACCCACTTCATCCTTGAAGAGGGAAATCACTCAAAAGGAGTTTGCCTAACTTTAGAGAATTTGAAACAGCTATGCATTGACGCCGATTTAGATCCAGACCTTAGTGCACAAATTTGTAGAGATTCAACTTTAGTACTTTATCGACAAATTTATGAAAGGCTCTAGAAAGGAAACTACTATCCAGACAACTCTCTCACAGTGTTTTATTAAAAAGAATTGATAGAGTGTTAACACATAAATCATTAAATTTAGTTAATTTCTATATTTTTATTTTCCTTTGCTTAAATACAACTTAGATTATTTAAATACAAAAAGAGAGGCTATGATGTTTGTTTGTTTTTCTACAAGCTTCAAATAATTGAAGGTGCAGAACATATTAACATTTTTTCAATTGACTTTAAGTTTGATTAACACAATTTTAATTAACAATGCACTTTCGGGGGATGAATTAATCGCGTTAATCAGGGGTTTCTTGTATAGTGTTTTTTTATAGTCGATCTACCCTCCTAAGAAGGAAAATAAGTGAATTTGAAAATACTTTTGCTTAGTCATTTCATACCAGAAGTGGTTATTGGTGATAAAAACTTATTTTGCATGAAACTGTTTGAAACATTGATTTGAATTGTTACAAAGTGGTACTTTACAAATGGTACATTCCCATCTGGTATAAAGTAGATTTATTTTAGTACTGCATAAATTACAGCGGCAAAATATTTTGCCTAAAAATGGCATATGTGATGACCCATCCAATCTTATTGCCATATTGACTCGCCTTATGCCTTTTGCAATGTTCAAGCAAGAGAGGTGATGTTGGGTTCCTAGAACCCCTTTTGTTTGCCTCTTTCTAAAGCAGTAGCCCCCACTAACCCATGGGTTACTTCAATTTTGTAATCCTTTAGTCATACCTTTTGATTTTCAGGATATTTTGCCTAAAGATTGTAAACATATTTACCACTACGACATTCAAAAAATGGAATAAAAATCTGTGCCACCATTTTTTCCTCTTTTTATTTAAGGCATACAAACTTTTTAACATGTCAGCTTTGTCAACATAACCCGTATGTTGATTATATCCTTTGATTACAATGCTTCCACCTATCTGGTTCATGCTCCCATCTTTATTTATCCCACATATATCTTTTGCTTTACTTGCATCATGCATATTTGAAATGAACATGACTGATCTATTGTCCATCCATTTTATTACATCTCGTGTTTTCATCTCTTTATCATTGGCTAGTTTGGGAATGTGTTTTCTGCTATGATGTAATGTAATCAGTAACTATAAGTTCTTCTTCAAAATTGAAAGAGGGAACATCTTCTGCTTTCTTTTTCCACTTTAGCATAAATAAAGAGTCTGTCTTCAAGTTCAGATAAATCCACTTGCTTTTCAGTCAAAGAGGATATCAGTTTCTAATGATTCAGGTGAAATGACTTGATAGATTTCTCTAAATAAAAATAAATTTATATGAATTCAATTTTAAAATAGGTGAAGATAAAGATTTACAATTAAATAGTTTTATAATTAAAAGGTAGATAATTCTCACTTACCTGTATTAGCTTCTTCAAGATATCCAATGTATTCGTCTGAATTTATCACTTCTTCATCTTCTGGGAAGTCCACAATTTCATCCAAAAATCTATCTAGCCTGTCTAAATTTGAAAGATTGATTCTTCATCTTGTCATCTAACTACCTCATAAAATACATTACTATTTTATAGATTAAAACAATTATGTATTTTTATTACAAACATCCCATTTTTTACTCTACTTTGATATACAATGGGTCTTCTTATGCTAATTTAGAAAGTCATATCATGTTTTTGCTGTACAGTGGTCAGTTAGACTGACTACCAGTTTTCTTACTTTTTCTCTCTCAAAAAAATAACTACTAAATTATATCAATTATAGGCTTCCTAAATCATAACATAATAATTGTATATTACATTGGTGAGCCTTTATTACATCTAATGGCAAAACTTATTAAATAGAAAAATATTACTCACCTTCTCTCATGGATATATTCAAAATACTGGCCACCATGTACTCGAGTAACTCTGAACAAATATAGTTGCCAGATATCTCAATTCTCTGTACCTGATTCTAAAATACTTCAAGTGGTTAGTTTTGAAGCACACTGACATAAAGCAAAAAAAAATGCTATCGAGTCGGTGGTCAGTTGAGCTAACCACTATGATACAAAGAATTAAATACATGCTTGATTTATTTTTGCACTCTCTTGATGCACAGCATGATTTCGGGTGGGAGGTGATCGAGGACACCGACCCTGGTCCGGGTGATGTTCCGTTGTAGCGGGCCGAAAGCAACACTAACCCTGCGTTCCACCTTATCCTAGAATTTACCAACCTTGAGAACCCTGAGGAAGAATTGATAAGATTTGATATACTGTCCTTTACTTTACAAAAAATAATGTACAATAATATTTACAATAGAGAGGGGTGATTATATTAGAGATCTCATTACTATTTACAAAAAAAAAAATACATATACACCGGTGCACATCCAAAATAAATACTCTTTTCAAATTAAATTTCTCCAACCGAAAACAAAATAAAATATGACAGGCTATACAACAAGGTCCATACAACAAATCAATCAAAACAACACCCGAACAAGAAAGGGCATGGACTGTCACTTGCCGCTGGGGTAGTGGTGGTAGTAGTAGGTAACGCCCTCCGTTTCAGGGCTGGGCTGGGTGGAGCACTCACCTTGAGTGATTCTTCTCACAGTGCGTAAAGCTTCCACTCTGTAGAAGAGATGATATCCCCCATTTACAATTTATTTACCATAAAGTGATGGGAAACTAACAAGTGGGCACTCGACCCGAGGAAATTCTGTTAGCTTCTTACCTCTAAGTGAACATCCAAGTGCACACGGCAAATTCCTGTTTATAACTTTTATAATTCCTAAACTTTTATTCTTCGCTTTATAAAGGATTTCAACAAAATATATCTTTCGTTAAATTTACTTATGGCAAAGTAATATCTCTGAAAAGAGAATACAATTGGTTAACATTATTCATAATAAAAAATTGGAAGGCAAATTATACCCACACACTCACACAGGGGTAGGGAAAGATATATGTAAAGGGGGGTGGGAGAATGCCCCCCCCCCCACACACACACACACACCGCTCCCCCACACCATATTCCATGCTTCAACAGGATATAGACAGAGGGTATCCTCCTAGACTCCACGAATGGCCACTGTCCTCGCTTTTTGCAAACCGGGTAGAGATCGCTCTACCTCCTCTGGTTTCGCCCCAATCTCTCTAATGTTCATGTTAATAAAGAAATTAGTTACTGTTCATTAGCCTTTTTCCTAGACAGCGGAAGCCACCTGTCTTCCCGACACTGCGGCCTAAGCAAGTCTACGTCGGATGCTCTGCTCTGACTGGAAAAGGACGTCTGCGAGGCCTTCCTTCCTAGACAGCACTACACCATGCTGTGTTTCAATCTGGAGAAGACCTATAATACTACATGGTGATACAGTATCATGGAGACTTTCCACACGATGAGGTCGATGGGACGCCTCGTAATTTTAATTTATGAGTTTTTGTGAGATCGTCGATTCCACATACGGGTGTGGAGAGCCCTCTGACCAATCGAGCAGGAAGAGGATGTCCCGCAGGGAAGTGTCCTCAGTGTCGCACTCTTTGCCCTGACCATCAATGGTATCAACTCGGTGCTGCCGGAAAATGTTCTCGCTACACTCTACGTAGACGACCTTTCGATCTCTTTTGTTGCGGCCCAGATGCCAACTCTGGAGCATCGACAACAACAGGCATTGAACCGCGTCTCTCGCTATGCCGAAGCGCACAGACTTCCGTTTTTCTTGACCAAGACTATGGTGGTGCACTTCTGTCGCAATCCACGGCTCCACCCTGACCCAGACTTGTTTCTAAATGGGGTACGCCTGGATGTGGTGGACTCGCACCGTTTCCTTGGTCTTGTATTAGACCGACGCCTCACCTGGGAGGCTCATATTCGGTGTCTCTTGTACCCGCACCATGACCATTCTTGTTCCGTGACTAGGGATGCGAGTTGTATGCATCGGCATCTGAGCGTGTATTGCTGGAGGTGGAGTGGAATCGATTCACCACGGTTGTCTCCGTCTAGCGACGGTTCCTTTTCTACTTCCCCTATTGTTAGCCTACTTGTTGATACTGAGGAGATGCCAACTCACTCTGCACCGTGCATAGTGCATTACGGGTCTGTACTCGCGAGCCCGGCCCCCTTCTCACTCGTCAATGGCTCTCCACGATGCTTATGGCGCTGAGAGACGCCAGTCATACGCTAAGTCCTTTTGGTTTAGGGCTAGAAAACTCCTTCGAGAGCTCGGTGTAGATCCGGGGCGGTGGCGCCTCTGGTTATACCCTGGACTTCACCCTGGAGGGTACAACCTTTGACTATTTGTCTCAATTCCTCTGAACCCAAAGCTTCTACAGCACGGGAATATTGCGTTCTGCCTTGAAGCAAACTTCTTGTCACGCTGCATCCGTGCCAGTGTATTCAGATGACTCCAAGCCTCAGGAGATGGTCGGTTTCCACGCTGTTACCCTCTGTTTGAAGTCAGCGGGTGCTGCGTCTGTCTGTCTGTCTCTCTCACGGCCGAGCTGGTTGCAATAACGTGTCGTGCCCAGTTCGGAGACCGGATTGTGATCTATACCGACTCACAAAGCGCCTTGAGTGGTTACTGGACATTGAATTCTCCGCATTCCCTGATTCGCGATATCCGTGACCGCATGGTTGACGCGAGCCTGTGGATTTCGAGATTATCTTCTGCTCGGTTTGGGTCCTGGTCATGTAGGAATTGCTGGGAATCAGCGCGATCGTGAGGGCGCCAAGGAGTCCGTGAGGATTCAGCGACCAGACCAGCGTTTCGCTCTTCCTCACACTGACTACATGGCAGGAATCAGGGCAGCCCTTCGAGCTGCTTGGCAAAGAAGATGAGAGACGGTCGAGAGGAACTTAAATTTTAGTGCCATTGCGCCTCTAATGTTCCCATGGAACTATCCTCCAATGGCACGATGGCTTCAGATCGCTCTTTGTCATCTTCGAATTGGGTTGACTCGCGGGACGCACCGCCATTTGATGGAGCGCTCGCCTGCGCCTTATTGCGACGACTGCGTTGTCCCCCAGACTGTTCGGCACATTCTTGTTGAATCTCCCAGTCTGGCGAATCTTCGCGCACGGTACCGGGACGAGCGGGATCGTTACCGTTTGTCCCTGGTACTCGAGACAGGCTCATGAACACAGACTTGTGGAATATCTTGACTTTTTGGAGGAGGCTGGCTTTCTCCATTTTATTTGACTCTTTGTGGTAGGTCGCGTGTTTCTGAGGCTGGGGGGGATGCGGGCCTCCCCTCGACGCCTGAGCGTGCTTTTTTCTTGCTGATTTGATTCTTGTGTTTTTGTTTTTATGGGTATCTTTTGCACGTTGCCTTTTATATTCTAGCCGAGCATTTGGCTTAAGGATGATTTCGGCCCCTTGTATCGAGTAACTGGAAAAGGAGGCCGTCCTCTTCCATGGTATTTAGCCTCTCGCTATTGGGTGGATGTTCGGTCCCATTAAGGACACGAGCCCCTCTTCGGCTATTGAATGTGGTGCCTTTTTGTTTCGCTTTGGCTCTCGCTTTGTTGTTTTTTTCGCTTATAATGTAGCCTAAGGATAGGCTAATTAGCAATTTCGTTGCCTTCGCCCTTGATGTTAAGCGGCAGTCGAGACCCCTTAACAGAAAAAAAAAAACAACCCCGGCCCCAATGCCTTCAGGGTGATCTGCAGTTATATATTTTCTACATTTTCACCACTCACAAAATTTATGTTACATATGCTCTTGTTAGTATTTCACTTTAAATTTGAGACCAAATTATCACACACTCCACTCAGAGCTTCAAATTCCTTGTGGCCGGTCGTAGCTGGCACGAAACAAACCCGGCTTTCCCATCCGTTCTAGAGGTCGGTCGCTCTATGGAGGCCATTTTCGGATCGGGTATTGAGACCCCACTTAATACAACCTTCCTCCCTGGGTGGCTTGTTTCCTACATCCATCTTTTCTATGGAAGTGGTTGGATTACAGTAATTTCATTATCCTTCCTGTGAGAGCTAAAGTGGTGGTGGGTGGCTAAATTGAACGAGACCCTTGAATATAGACTTGCCTCCCTTGTGCGGCTGCGGTTTGTCCGAGTGGAAACACCACTTCTGATTACACCGAAGTTAAGCCACAATGGGTGTGGTAAGTGCCCGGATGAAGTTCCGCTTCATGTTCCCCTCACTGAAAAATAAAAGGGCTTCTTAATGGATGCACATCGGAGTGTCAGGGTGTGCGAAAAGACCGGCTTGACTCTGTGTGTTGGTTTGAGACTACCGGAAGCCTGAAAGTTTTTCCGTGGTGTCACCCTTGAACAAGCGCCGAGTAAGTAGGGTACGACGTGCATGATAGTGGTACATATGAGAGCTCTATCTTAGAATAAATCCCATACTGTCATTAGCCCCGCCTTTTCAAAATCTTAATTTTGCTACCACACTCTTTCTTTGCAACCCTTGTAGCCTACCAGGTTCCCGTGTTAAGCAGTTATTGCTAAGAAAGAAGTAACCAAATAATTTTAGAGAGCAATAAATTGCATATAAATAGATAGTAACATATTTGCCCTCTTTAAGTCCTGACTGTGCCGAAGTAAATTGTATTATCATAAGCGCTGTACCCAAAGATCAAATGTTGATATGAGCCAAGAAAAATAAAAGTGGAGGTGGTCACATATAAATAGAATTAAAGAAAAATAAAAGTGGAGGAGGTCAGATATAAATAGAATTAAAGAAAAATAAGCAAAACATAAAAGACATAATAATTCAACGCATGGCTGGCGAATCCCCGACCATAAGACATTAAGTCAAGGCGTTGGTGGCGAGTTCCCGACCTTGAATTATTAGAAAAGCTGGTTCCCAAACCATGGTCTCTGCCCATTACATCCACGAGGTACAACCATATGTAATTGCCCTCTGCCATACACAACACCAGTCTAACAGTATTCTCTATCTACTAACCGGAGACTTTGTTAATATTTTGAGTCGTCTTGGTCGGGCGGCGTACACTGGGCCCGGCAGCTCGGGGAAGGTAGGTGTTCGCAAGTCTCTGCACGCTCTGTTCGTTCTTCTTTTTTCATTGACCTTCATGCACACCTCTATCAACAGTTTCTCACTTTAACCGGCACATCTTTATCCTGGCACTGTGTTGGTCACGTGAATAATCGACTCCCTCTTTATTTCAGGGGGTCCAGAGTACGTCGTCATGACAACAAAAATGATCAATGGGACGACTTTCATAGAGTCGCTGATGCAGCCTTGAGTCCACTGTGAACGCTCTTTACTGGGTTAAATTTTGCTCTATATTCCGAATAAGGGGCCGGGGTTGGGGCGCGGGCCCGATCTACTCATTGGAACTTTTCCCCACAACACGAGACCTTGCGGAACATTTTGGCCTCCTGCTTACCCATCAAGAACCAACCTATATTTATCTATGTCAATGTATTTATATTTTACGCATTAGATTTACCTCAGTTTTATTTCATTCTTTCAAATAATCATCGACCGCTTTTCCCTAGAATACGGTTGGCGCGCATCAACACTACTAAACTACCCAATCCCTCTCCGTCCACCCCTTTAAAACATCTATCAATGATTTTTTGGACCCTGCCAAATTGACTCCGTAGCGACGGGGTGCCATGTGGTTTAGCATAGCGTCGAGTCAGGGTTCATCGCTGGGCAGAAGCCCCTCCCTCATGCAAAGCTATCGTATGCTCCATTTCCTAGTACAGCCCTTTGTCTCAAACACTCACATTCCTCCACAACTCTATTTCCATCCAGTCTTCATACATGTTCATACCATCTCAAAATATTGGCACTCATATCTAGGCACCGAGCGGTTTTTTTTCATTTATCCCCCTGGGATCAGCAAAAATTGTCGTTCCGGAATCATAATTGTACTGGGAGCCGGTGTACTGCCTCCTTCATTACTGACGCCGTCCCTTACCCACCCACCCCCATCACCCCACCGCCACCACCATCCTTTGCCTGAGGAGGTCCAAGGATGGGAACCCCGAAGCTTCAAAGTGAGATAACCCTATTGAGGTCCCCCACGTGGCCCCGAAGGGGATGGTGCCTTGTGTACCCTGTTAAGACTTTGTACTTATCCCTTCAATTTCTGTTTACCTGCACTTGTAAACCCCCGTAAGGGGCGCGGCGATTTGCCTTCCTGGCCGCCGTGCTGAACGGGACTCAGTGCCCCGTCCGGCCCCAGCTTAGCCTCTTATCCTTTCAGACAGCCTGTGTTTCTCCCCTACTTCCTCACTTCCCCTATAACCTCTCCCACAACTTTCTCAGCAAACTATTCCGGACAATGTTCTCTAACCCCTGAGCTCTGGTTTGTGATGGTGGGTTTTTAACAACCTGCTTCATCCCCACCCATACCTTCCTCACATCCCCTATCCTTCTCACTTCACTATCTATCTTTTTACGCCGCGCCGAAGGGCTGCCAGGTCACCAGGCGGGAGGGGAGCCTAAAATGGCGGCTCTGCCATCCCCGTACGCACCCCTTGCAGAGCGGGATACTGCGATGGGTGACTAGCGTATGCATCCCACAGAACGAATCGGGTCACCATTCCCAATAATGAAAAAATCTTCACTTAATTTCCCCTTATCCCTCGTCGCAGCCGCCCTCGGGTAGCTCCACTGAAAAAATGGAGGTCCCCCCGCCCCTGTGCTTTCGCAGGGGAACCATCAAAACTTTGACTGGAGAGGAGGCTTACTCCTCTCCATTGCCTACGGTTCCAGGGGGATCCCCCTCACCCACTTCTTTCGAGTCGCCCTCGGGTGCCTCCACCCCGTAAGGGGCGCGGCGATTTGCCATCCTGGCCGCCGTGCTGACGGGATCCAGCGCTCCGTCCGGCCCCAGCTTAGCCTCTCTTCCTTCCTTCAAAATACTTGTTTCCTCTCTTTTCACACAACCTCTCCCACAACTTTCTCTGGTCAGCCTCTAATTTCACAGGGTAGATGCTGACCTTCCTTTCAGCCAACTGTCCCGCTGAGGGGGTGGGGGACAATGTTCCCTAACCCCTGAGCTCCGGTCTGGGGTGGCTGGTTTTTAACAACCTGCTTCATCCCCACTCATACCTTTCTCACATCTCTTTTCCTCTCCTCTTCACAATCTATTATTTTTTACGCCGTGTCCAAGGTGGAGCCGCCATGCCGATGGACTGCCAGGCCACCAGGCGGGAGGGGTGGTCTTAAATGGCGGCGCCTGGCTCTGCCGGGCTTGTAAGGACCTCTCGCAGTGCGGGCTACTGCGAAAGGTGATGCGCGATTGCGTCCCGTGTCAAAAAGAGGGTCACCATGCCCAATGATGAGTTTAAAAAAAAAAACCCAACCCCTAATTTCCCCTAGAACATCGACGGAGCCGCCCTTGGGCAGCTCCAGCAAAAAAATGGAGGTCATCGTCCCTGTGCTTGCTCAGGGGACCCTCCATATATCTCTAACCGGAGAGGAGGCTTACTCCTCTCCTTCGCTTACGGGTGTAGGGGACTCCCCCTCACCCCCTTCTCTGGAGGTGCTTTCGGGCGCCTCCCTTTTACCAGCGGCAGTCCCCTCTGTTCTTTCCAAAAAGGACTGCCAAGAAAGCCAGCCGCTCCACATCGAAGCGGCTCGGTAGGGCAAACCCACTTAGGGGGGAGAGGGAAGCCAGGCCCCTTCGGTTGCTTCCCTCAAAAAACCTGCTGGCAAGAATACTGAACCTTGCCGGGGTCAAGGCCCATGCCTCCGCAAAGAAGACTAGTGACGATACTGCCCACGGGACCTGCGATGTCTTGGGGGGGATGGCCAACTGGAGGCCCCCCCTAAGATAGACATGGTCCTTGAGGAAATCTAGCCTCAGACGGTAGGGCCTTTCATGGGTGGGAATCTGGGCTCGGCGCCAAGCACCGAACCCGAATCCGCCCCGATGCAAGGTCCTCCTCAAACGGCTGTGGTTTCCGAAGCAGTACAAGGAGGGGAGGGATCTCCGCCGACCGGTGCCCCCACGACTACCAGGACCTTCTCCATTTCAGAGAATGACCTGGCTGAGGCTGGTCCATCTGGCCTGGGGGCTTCTTCCGGCGGAGGTGAGAAGCGGGTTCATTCCCCGCCCTCCTCTCCGAAAAAGAAAAAGACTCGGGGCTCCTCTTCATCCGCGGGGGCTGCTGCCACTCTGGCAAGCGACCAAGCCAAGATCGGCACATCCGCCCCCTCGGGTGCGGAGCCCCTGACAAAGAAGACTAATACCAAGAGTGCACAGGGCGGAGCCTCGATGACATCGGGGCCCCTGATTCAGAGGTTACCTGGCGTTTTCGAGCCCGCTGGCTTCAAACGCTTCCTCGTTATTCGCTCCACTGATGGCACCATGTTGTCCAAGGGCAACATGATCCATCAGAGGAGAGGATTAGCTAGTGCAATTGGTAGAGAGCCGAAGGTGACCCGTTTCTCGGACGGCAGTCTTCTGGCGAATGCGGTGAATCCCGCCGAGGCGGCCAAGATAAGTGCTCTTCGGACACTTCATGGCACCCCGGTGAGTGTGACGCCGCACTCTACCATGAACTTTGTGAAAGGAGTAGTTCATGCGAGGGAACTCGTTGACTACTCCATTGAGGACATCACCCTAGAGCTGGCCGACCATGGGGCGGTCAAGGTCGAACGTGTGATGAGAAAACAGGGAGGGGCTTCGAGACCCACCCCTACACTCTTCGTCACGTTCGACTGTGACAAGCTCCCTGAGTCGGTGCGTGCCGGTTGGAACCGCTACCGCGTGAAGGCATTCGTGCCACTGCCGCGGCGGTGCTATTACTGTCACCGCTTCGGCCATACGAATCGCTCATGTAGACGTGCAAAGTCGGGGTCACCCGAAGTCTGTGTAAATTGCTCCAAGGTCGCACACGATAAGCCCAAATCGTGTGTGGCCAAGTGTGTCAATTGCGGAGAGCCGCACCCTGCTTCTTCGAAGCAATGTGGTGCATATCTCCTGGAGAAAGAAATCCTGGCCGTTCAGGCCCAGGATAGACTCTCATTCCGCGAGGCTAAGGACTTGGTCATGGCGCGCCCAGCTCTGCCTGGGACGTCATATGCCTCAGTAGTTCGAAAGGCACCCTCTGCTCCTGGCCCATCCAGGCCAACGAGCACGGTTGTTTCCGCGCCCATTCGGAGCCCTTCTGCGGGCTCTACCCAACCCGGGCGCTCCCCTGGTAAAGCTGGCGGCAAAAAGAGTTCATACCCAGCCCCGACTAAAACCAGGGCTCCCCCCCTCTTCCCCCAGCGTGACCGTTTCCCGTAAGGCGAAACGGCCACGCGCCTCCACCGAGTCGTTAGACTCACAGGAGGCAACACCCCTGAAGATGGTCGCTAGGCCATCTTCGGGGGTTCCTAAAGCTGTCCCCCGAAAGGAGTTTCAGCTCCTTCGCCCACGCCCCGAGGTGGAGCGAGTGGCTCGGAGACGGTGGTTCCTCGAAAAGAGGGCCCCCCCGCCTCCGAAGCCGCAGCGCCCGCCTAAGGTTTCGAGGCGGAGGGAGGAAAAGACTCGCATGGCGAGCCCAACCTCCCCAATAAGTCCTCGAAGCGACAGCCCCCGGGAAGCTTACGGCCATTCCCGTGAGGGTCTTCAATTCGAGGAGGGCACCCGCGTCTCCTCCGAGCTAGGCCTGGAGGGCATATTCCTTCAATGGAATTGCCGTGGACTCCGGGCCAAATGGGAGGAGCTGCGGAGGCTCGCCTCGTCCCGTTCCCCGTTAGCTATTTTTTTGCAGGAGACCATGCTAGGCTAGCGTGCCCCCTGCCCGCCCTCCCGGGGTATAAGGGTCTTGCGACCCCACCACCGCGGGATGGCCAGGCTGGGGGATGCGCGGTTTACACCCGGCATGATGTCTCCGTTCTTCCTTTCTCTTTAGATACCTCCTTTCAGGCAGTGGCTGTGCAGCTGCACCTGGATAGGAGGTATACTATCATTTCTGCGTACATTCCACCGTCAGCTGACTTCGACGCCGGGGACTTCCGCCGCGTCGTGGCACGGTTGCCGAGGCCCTATCTCTTGCTTGGAGATCTGAACGGCAGGCATCCTCTCTGGGGAGATTACTCCATAAATCCCAGGGGACAAGTCCTTGCCGATCTGATCGAAGAACTTGAGATGGGTGTTCTAAACGTGGATGAGTTTACGCATCACTGTCCGAGAACCGCTTCATTTTCTTGCCTTGACCTATCTTTGTGCTCTTCGGATGCACAGCCTGATTTTGATTGGGGGGTGGTCGATGACCTCCATGGTAGTGATCACTTTCCCATTCAAATATCCTTTTCAGGGCAACTGCCGCCTGAGAGACCACCTCGGTGGTGCTTGGCGCGGGCGCGGTGGCCTGCATTTCAGGAAATGACTGAATTCTCTATCTCAGTCGAGGAGTTTAGGTCGGTAGATGAGGCCGTTGAGTTCTTCTCCGGCAACCTCATCGCCGTGGGCCTGACTACTATTCCTAGGACGTCTGGCCGTTTTGCACGCCGACTGCTCCCGTGGTGGTCGGCCGAGTGTGAGACGGCCCTCAAACAGAAGCGTTATGCCTACATGCGCTATAAGCGCCGCCCGAACGATTTCACTGTCGCTGAATTTCGTCGGGCTAGGGCTAGGTTCCGGTATATTTCGAAGCACGCCCGCGCCGCTCTTCTTGGCGGGCATACGTGTCTTCACTTAACGGGAAGACCTCTTTAGCTGAGGTCTGGAAGCGAGTCAAAAGGATTCGGGGCAAGTTCTCGCAGGACCCCCCTCCCGTTCTCCAGGAGAATGGGACCGCAATCTCGGATCCCGCGTTCGTGGCGGAATCCTTCGCGACTGCTTTTTCTGCATTCTCTAGTCGGGATGCTGCTCAGCCAACATTCAATGCACGTCGTGATGTCGCGGAAGGCCGCCGGCTGGACTTTACCTCCAGAGGCGGAGAACCCTTCAACGACAAGTTTACTGTAAGCGAGTTACGTTCCGCTCTCGCTTCGTGCGCGGACACCACCCATGGTCCGGACGATGTCCCGTACGCCATGCTTCGACACCTAGGTGAGCGAGGCATGGCCTTTCTGTTAGATTTGTTCAACAGGATCTGGGTGGAAGGTCTTCTCCCAGACTCCTGGCGAATCGCTACTGTGCTTGCCTTTCGCAAACCGGGGAGAGATCACTCTACTCCGACCGGTTTCCGCCCAATCTCTCTAACCTCTTGCGTGTGCAAGTTGATGGAGAAATTGGTAAATGTTAGATTAGCCTTTTTCCTGGAGAGCGGAGGCCATCTGTCTTCCGCACAGTGCGGCTTCCGCAAGTTCCACTCCACGTCGGATGCTCTGCTCCGACTGGAAAATGCCGTCTGCGTGGCTTTCCTTCGTAGACAGCACTACGCCACGGTCTTTTTCGATCTGGAGAAGGCCTATGATACCGCATGGCGATACGGTATCGTGGAGACTCTCCACACGATGGGGGCGAGGGGACGCCTCCCAATTTTTATATCTGAATTTTTGCGAGATCGTCGATTCCGCGTACGGGTGGGGGAGCCCTCTCCGGCCCAAAGGAGCAGGAAGAGGGTGTCCCGCATGGAAGTGTCCTCAGTGTCACACTCTTTGCCCTGAGCATCAACGGCATCACCTCGGTGCTGCCGGAAGATGTTCTCGCTACGCTCTACGTGGACGACCTTTCGATCTCTTTTGGCGCGGCCCAGATGCCAACTCTGGAGCGTCGACTCCAACAGGCATTGAACCGCGTCTCTCGCTATGCCGAAGCGCACAGGTTTCGGTTTTCTTTGGCCAAGACTAAGGTGGTGCACTTGTGCCGCCATCCACGGCTTCACCCCGACCCAGATTTGTTTCTTAATGGGGTGCGCCTGGATGTGGTTGAGTCGCACCGTTTCCTTGGTCTTGTATTCGACCGACGCCTCACCTGGGAGGCTCATATTCGCAGCCTTAGGGTCTCTTGTACCCGCGCCATGGACATTGTCCGTTCCGTGACGTTCAGCGCTTGGGGCGCTGATAGGGCTACTGCCTTACTTTTTTATCGATCCTTTCTTCGCTCGAAGCTCGACTACGGATGCGAGTTTTATGCATTCGCAGCCGAGCGTTTATTGTGGAAGGTGGATTCGATCCACCACACCGGCCTTCGCCTTGCGACCGGTGCCTTCCGCACTTCCCCCATTGAGAGCCTGTTGGTCGATGCTGGGGAGATGCCACTCGCTCTGCGCCGCGTGCAGTGTATCACTCGACTGTACGCGCGAGCCCGGCGCCTCCCTCAGTCGCCAACAGCTCTCACTGTCTCCGCAGCTGATCTCGATGGTGCCTATGCCGTCGAGAGACGCCAGTCATACCCTAAGCCTTTTGGGTTTAGGGCCAGGAAACTCCTTCGAGAGGTAGATATCGCTCTCGGGCCGGTGGCGCCCCTGGTTTTGCCCAGGACGCCACCCTGGAGGGTACCACATTTGGCTATTTGTCGCCACGCCTCTGCTCCCAAAGCTTGTACTGCGCCGGGAGTATTGCGTTCGACCTTTTTGGAGCACACATCGTGTCACGCTGGAACCGTGCCAGTGTATACGGATGGCTCCAAGTCCCAAGAGGGGGTCGGCTTCCACGCCGTATCCCCTCTGTTTGAAGTCAGCGGGGCTCTACCAGGCGCTGCGTCTGTCTTCACGGCCGAGCTGGTGGCAATACACCACTCGGTACGGGAGATTACGCGACGTGCCCGGTTCGGAGACCGGATTGTGATCTATAGCGACTCACAAAGCGCCCTGAGTGCTCTCGGGGCATTGGAATCTCCGCATGCCCTGGTTCGCGATATCCGTGACGCCACGGTTTTGGCGAGCCGGGCAGATGTCGAGATTATCTTCTGCTGGGTTCCTGGACATGTAGGAATTGCGGGGAATGAGCGCGCCAAAGAGTCCGCGAGGACTCTGCGACCGGACCAGCGTTTCGCTCTTCCTCACACCGACTACATGGCAGGAATACGGGCAGCTCTTCGGACTGGCAAAGAAGATGTGAGACGGTCGAAGGGAACTTAAAGTTGCGTGCCATTGCGCCGCGACTGTTCCCATGGACCTATCCCCCAATGCCGCGGCGGCTTCAGGTTGCTTTCTGTCGTCTTCGAATCGGACACACTCGTGTGACGCATCGCTACTTGATGGAGCGCTCGCATGCGCCCTATTGCAACGACTGCGTCGTCCCCCAGACTGTTCGGCATATTCTTGTCGAATGTCCCAGTCTGGGTGATCTTCGCGCACGATACCTGTCTCGGTACCGGGATGGGCGGGGTCGCTACCGCCTGTCCCTTGTACTCGGGACGAGTGCGTGCACCATGACTGGTGGACTTATTGACTTTTGGGGGGAGGCTGGCCTTCTCCCCTTTATTTAAGGTTCCTTTTTTTTGTTATTGTTTTGTTTGTAGGTTGCACTCTCCTGCACGGGGTGAGGGGGACCTCCCCCCGCTGCCGGAGATTGCTTCGATTGTTAAGTTTTCATATTTTTACTTTAAAGTAGCCTAGTTCTAGGCTGTCGTGTTTTTCGGCGACTTATGCCCAAGTGGGTAGTTGCCAGATGGGCTCCATAAAATTAAAAAAAAAAAAATCGGGTGCCTCCATCTTGCCATTGGCAGCTCCACCTTTAGTGTCTTAGGGGACTGCCAAGAAAGTCAGCAGGAGGAGGGAAGGCAGGCTACATCGGCCTCTTCTCTCGAAAGACATGCTGGCTCGAATATTGAACTAGCGTGGGTCAAGGCGCGTGTCCCCTTATCTAACCCGACTTAGAGACATCGCTCCCAATGGGACCTGTGATGTCATGGGGGCAGAGGGATCTCTTCTCCTTCTTTTCTTCCTCCTGCCTCTGTACGGGTCGACGGATGCGCCCACTGGGGGGCATCGTCTGCAGGACCGTGCCTTAGAGGAGGTTTGGTTGCCCGGGTCGTCATTTTGTTTCTGGGAGGTCTTAGCACCACCGTCCAAAGAATATGCGGCTCCACTGTTTTTAAAACGACAGTGGGAGTTGGGGGGGGAGGTTACCCCTTTAGACTCACGATGACGATTTCGTGCATGCCCTCGGCTCCAGGGGCAGCCCCAAATAAAATATATACTTTTATGGCTAAACTTAACAAACATCCTGCCTTGGACCCTGACGGTAGACGCTTTGATCCTTTTTGGTGAGAAGTCGACCCTGAGTTGGATTACGACTGATTTTTAGTCTTGAAAGCGAATGATAGTCCTCTTAGTAAGGCTGACACCTTCGACGTCTACGAGGATTTTGTTGAGAAATGTGTCCACGTAATGATGGCGCATTGATAGTCGAGGCGAAATCAAGCGAGCAGTATCAGCGGATTAAGACTCTACAGTCTTTAGCTTCTGTAGACATGTCCTCTGCTTCGCACTCGAGATTTAACACCAGTAAAGGTGTTATCTGATCGGGAGAGTTCATAGACTACGATGTTGACAGTGAAGACAGTTCTCTCTTACAGCCACTTATCAAAATCTGATGCGTCAGCTCTTAAAGAAAAACCAAAGGCAAAACTCAAGCTTGCGATGTCTCTAACCCTAAGGCTAGTATGACACGAACTACCGCTGATACGAGGGGCGGTCAATAAGTTTTGCAATTCGGATATGAGGAAAAGTGTTTTATTATTTTTCAATTTAACTACCCTCGACTTCAATGCACTTGCGCCACTTGTCCCTGAGGTTTCGAATTCCCGATTGCTGTTCAATCCACTCCTGGACGGCGAGCTGGACGTCTTCATCGTCCCCAAACCGGCATCCAGGCAGTGCAGCCTTGAGCTGGCGGGATAAAAAGTAGTCGCTAGGGGGGGATGGTTGAGCTCCTCGAATTCGCACTCGCGCAGGGCAGCTTGTGCAACTCTAGCCTTGTGGACTTTGATGACGTTGAAGTCGATCATGGGGCGTGAGGTTTCTAGGTACCCAACAGGAAGAGACCTTGGTCATGGCCAAATTGTCGTGGCTGATGTTGATAACACTTCCATGTGATATTCCAAGTTTTCGCACGATTTCTTCGACCTTCACCCGGGTCACATTGTCCTCGTTGGTCACGTCTGACGGGCGTCCTGGACGAAGGTCATCTTCAAGGGACTCACGACCATGGCGGAACTCCCTATTCCAGCGAGCAATGGTTGCATAGGAAGGGGCGGTGTCGATGTACACTGCAACCATGCGTTCATGGATCTCTTTTACATTCGTGCCTCCCTTGGTCAAAAATTTGATCACTGCGCGGTGCTCAACCTTCTCCATTGTTGAAAAAATTGTGACTGACGATCTGCGATCAGCTACTGCTTCTTAAATAGATGAGGCAGGAGCGTGCGGCTGCAGGTCCCGATTTGTCATAACTTGTCCTAACACTCCCACAAACAGCCATCCCTCTTCCTCTGTTTTTCCCTCCGATTCGCAAAACTTATTGACCGTCCCTCGTAGTTCAAATCCAAAATCTCCTAACCCTTAGGGTAGGAAAAAATCAACCGTTATGTTTAAACGGTAACAATGTTTCCAATTATTCATTGGAATCTCCAAGGTTTCTTCCCTAAATGGGAAGAGTTCAAGCCCCAATCCCAATTGTATTGCTTTACAGGAGACTTGCTTGGGTACTCGCAGAGTACCCAACATTTCGAGTTTTGTAGGATATTATAAGAACTCCGGAGAACCAATTCTTGGTTCTGCTGTTTTTGTTAAGAACAAGGTTTTCCACAACCAGCTCTCTGGTTGTGGAAAACCTTGCTGTCAGCCTGTTTTCCAGTCGCCATTATTAGGTCTGTTCGCTGTATCTTCCTTCTCGCGAGGAAAGAGATAAAGCTGTTTTAGCTACAAAGTTAGCTAATTTAATTTCTAAACTCCCTCTTCCCTTTTTATTGATTGGCGATTTTAATGCTCGACACTGCCTTTGGGGGGACCATGATACAACCCTAGAGGAAATATGATTAAGAGATTTCTGGGCACTAATGATGTCTGCTTTCTTAACCATGGCAGACACACATCATTTCACATCCACACGAACAGCTTTACATGTGTGGACTTGTCTCTCTGTTCACCAAGCTTTAGAGCTGATTTTGACTGGGCAGTGGATCCTGACTTGCGAGGCGGTCGTCACTTTCCCATTGTAATAACACCATGTACAGGTGGTCCTCCTCCACCACCTAGCAAAAGATGGAATACAAAAAAAGCAAACTGGCCTAAGTTTAGTTACCTCTCGAGCCATGATGGCTCCTTCCCTCATGAAGATATTTAAGTAGCTATTGAGGATCTTCTAGCCCACGTCAATCATGCAGCTAATTCTTCCATCCAGCTCAACTGCTCGTGGACCACAATTGCCCTGGTGGTCTACTAAATGCTCGAGAGTTGTCACTGAATGTAAACAGGCTTGCCGACGTTACCATCGGTGCCCCACGATGGTAAAGAAACTTGATTGTAACCGAGCAAGGGCAGCACGGCGATGCACCTTTCGACGAGCTCGAAAGACCTCGTTGGATGGTTACATCGCATCGATATGTAAACAGGCTTGCCGACGTTACCATCGGACGTAACTGATTGTATAGTTGAAGTAGTGCCGAGCCCTTGTAGGCCTCCATGGTGGGGAGTCCCGAGGGAGAATGCGAATTTTTTTTTCTTTTTGCAATGGCTAGTCATAAACCAAAAACCCCTTCTCTTAAGGGTTCTCGTGCCAAACGTTCCTTAGCTTTCCTTTCAGCCTTCCCTCGCTCGTTGGACCCATACTCCAACGAAGTAGATCCAGATCTAGATTATCCTCGCTTTCTTGTCATGAATTCATCATCCGACAGCCCACTTGCAAAAGTCGATGTGTTTGATGTCAATGAATCTTTTGAGTCCCGCTGTGGTGAACCCCGCTGGGTGTGGTCAAGAGGTAGTGGTGATGTCGTAGTCGAGGTGTCATCCCACTCCCAACACAACCTTGTGCGAAATCTTTCTTCGATAGCTGAAATTCCAATAACTGTCTCGCCCCATCCGCGTCTGAATTTTCTCAAAGGTGTCTTCCGTTCAAACGAACTAAAGGACTACGACCCCACCCGCCTTCAAAGTAAGCTTAGTACCCAACGTGTCACACACGTACACAGGGTAACTAAAACATTAGGCTCCACTAGACTCCCAACCGCCCCACTGATTTTAACATTTCAACGACAAGAACTGCCGCGGTATATTAATGCTGGGTACCTTCGTGTCCCGGTAAGTCCCTACATCGAACTACACAGACGCTGCTTCAATTGCAATTAATTTGGACATGTTGGCCGTGCCTGTCGGCACCCTTGCTCTTGCGTAAATTGTAGCTCTGACTACTATGTCCTCGAATGCACCAAAACACCTCGCTGTGCCAACTGCCGAGGTACCCACAGTGCTGCGTCAAAACTGCTCTATATTTTTATATGAAAAGGAGGTGCTCGCTTTGCGCTACTCCCTACGTCTAGACATAAGAGAGGCCCGCCAGCGTGCTCGAGCACAAACCCCACCACTTCGGCCGGCTCTTCTCTGACGTTTTGGGTGACGCTGGACGAAACCGACCAGCTTGAAGCACTTCATCTTACATCTACTCGCGGCGTCGGAAACATTCAGAATATGCGGTCGAAGCATCGCTCTCACACCGAGATAACCAATGTAGCCCCCCTCTCTCCAGCAATTCTAGCTGGGAGAGACGCTCAGGGTGAGACACTTGGAGATATCAGACGCTATTTGAAAGAATCCTCAACATCGACCAGTAACGGTTCATCCACCCGGCCCCGAGACCCAAAGCCCAGTGGTAAGAGGAAGGATTCCTCACCTGGGTCATCAACCACCAATAAGCGGGCAGCCTCTGGAGCTGACTCGGCCGAACTCCGGGAATCTCCAATGGACTCTTCCCCTATGGTTGAACATTCTCTGCCATTAAGTCCGTCCCGCCCTTCACAGGACTTAGGCCCCATTCTGATCCAAACGATGGCAGATATACACCCAGCTCCACACACCTCGCTCAGATTACCTGTTCGTTCCGCTCACCCTTCAACCCATGTTTCGATGGAAGCAGTTGATACTCCAACATCACCAATCGCGGCGGTTGGACCAACTCCTCAGACACCGAAAATACCTTCGACCCATGAATCCGGATCTACCGGCCGAAAATCCCTTCTCGATCTTCCTTTTCCGCCAGGTTGTGAGCCCGAATTACAATCAAGGGCCTCGGTCGGTTCTCCAAAACCCACGAAAAAAAACTCAGTTACTGCTCCCTCTAGAATTTCTCCCCCTGCAAAAGCAGGCTCCTCAAAATCAGCTATCCGTCTCCTAAGCTCTTTGGGACGAACCTCAAATACAATATCGGCCACAAAAGAGAAAAAGATTATCTACAGTGGTATCTAATCGTCCCACATAATATCTTCCATTTTACAATGGAATTGCCAAGGCGTTATTTCAAAGTGGGAAGAACTCAAAATTCTTTTGACGACTATCCACCCCGCTGTTATTTGTCTTCAGGAGAATAAACTGGGTATACGGCCCTTTCTCACTTTCAACTCTATTGCTCCTGCTGGAAGCTCCTCTCATGGAGGGGGGGGGGTCAATCATGGTATCTTCATCCCACTAGGTTTCTCCCATCCCCTTACATAATACGCTCCAAGCTGTTTCCGTGAGGGTTTTTCTTACTAATCTTTTTACCGTTTGCTCTATTTACCTACCCCTTTGTTTATAGTTGTCAAGGCCCGACCTTTTAGAACTTATAGACCAAATGCCCTCCCCATTCTTATTACTAGGAGATTTTAACGCCCGTCATCCATACTGGGGTGACATCACTCGAAATGCCAAAGGCAGTGTTTTAGAGTCTCTTTTATTATCTGACTTTCTTTGTGTTTTAAATACTGGTGATTTTACCTCTTATGTCCGGACGTCCGGACTCTTTTATGTATGTTCCCCCGATTACTTCACGGAATTTCGATGGTCAATTCTTGACGATCTCCATGGGAGTGACCACTTCCCTATTGTCTTGTCGGCCCTCATACAACTATGCCCCTTAAGTGGGACTTGAGTCATGCAGATTGGGAAGGTTTCCGAGAGGCGTCCTTCACAAGTACATCCTTGGGGACCTTCAATGGAGTGGACGCGGCAATAGAATACTTTACATCGACTATCTACAATGCAGCAACACAGACCATCTCACGGAGCCAACCCGCCACAGGCCGCTCAACCGTGCCCTGTTGGACCTCGACGTGTGCGACAGCTATCAAAAATTACAAGTTAGCCCATGCCCGATTCCGAAAGAACCCAGCTTTGGGCAACAAGGTCGACCGAAACTGAGCTCGTGCGCTTCGCCAAAGAACCCTTCCTCAGGCTCGCCAAAATTCATGGCGCCGTTACGTTTCATCAATGTTCCCTATGACACCTACTGCTAAGATCTGGAAGAGAATTCATAAGATCACGGGCTGTTATGCTGATCATCATACCCCCACACTCAACTTAGACGATTCCTTGGAGAATGACGGCCTGGCGGTCAGCAATGCTTTTGCTGCCCATTTCCGCGCCGTCAGCCGTTACGATAAGGCTTTTCAATCCTACAAATCAAAGGAAGAATCTCATTCTCTCAACTTCACAACAAAATCTAACCTTCCGTATAACGCTCTATTCAGCATCCATGAGCTGCATAGCGCTTTGTCCCTTTGTAGATCTACTTCCCCTGGTCTTGACGAGATCCATTTCGATATGATTCGGTACCTACATTCTACTCTCTTCTTACTTGATTTGTACAACCTTATATGGGTGAAGGGTTTTTACCCCTCATCATGGTGCACTGGGATCATCTTTCCCTTTGTCAAACCGGGCAGGGACGGGTTAGACGCAGATCACTACCGCCATATAGCTGTCGCCAGCTGTTTGAGTAAGTTGCTGAAAAAAATGGTATTGGAGCGCCTAAACTGGTTCCTAGAAACCAATCACCTCTCCATTTCAATGTGGCTTCCGCAAAGGTCATAGTACCCTTGACCTACTAGTACGTTTCGAGGGATCGGTCCGGAAAGCTTTCTCATTAAAGCACCGAGTCCTGGCTATATTTTTCGATATTGAGAAAGCCTATGACACAACATGGAGATACGACATCTTGAAGCAGCTATACGTCTTGGGGATGAGAGGCCTTTTACCGTCACATATTCAAAGTTTTTTAGCATCTCTATCCTTCAAGGTACGTGTTGGAGACGCATTCTCTGACCTGCAGCCCCAAGAGGAGGGAGTTCCTCAGGGCAGTGTTATGTTTTATAATTGCCATCAATGATATTATTTCGTCTCTCCAAAGGGTGTATCGGCAACTCTGTTTGTCGATGATTTAGCACTATACTGTTCCTCACCTCGCCTTCCATCAGCAGCGCGTCGGCTATAACTGGCGGTCGATGCTGTATTCAAAAGAGCTCAACTTAAGGGGTTCTGCTTTTCCACGAACAAAACCAAAGCAATGTATTTCCACCGAGGCAGAGGGTTTCTTGTTCCGCCATCTATCTTCCTACAAGGCAAAGATATAGAGTTTGTCTCCTAGTTTCGGTTCCTTAGAGTAACTCTCGATCTAAAGTTATCCTGGTTACTACACCTACGCCGACTTCGAGCAGGCTGTCTGCGGGCTCTAGACATTTTGAAATCCTCTCACACACTTAGTGGGGCAGCGACCGACAAACATTGTGGACATTATACACAGACCTCGTCCAATCCAAATTGGATTATGGCTGTCAAATTTACTCATCGGCTTTCCCTTCAGCCCTTAAAATGCTGAACCCCATTCGAAATCTCGGAGTTCGTCTTACAGGAAACCCACTACAACCTAACTTGGCACCCACTTCTTTAGTTGTACTCCTACTATTTTTTTACATTCTGCCATCATAAACAGTATACACAGAGCTTACAAAATCAGTTCAAATTGGTTTGACTTTCATTCCAAAATATAATATCTTAGGAGCTTTTTTCATTTTAATGTTTTCCAGACCACTTTTTTGACTGACTTCCAATTTCTTATCTAAAAAGTTCTTTCACAAAACCCCTCTAATAACTGTCCCTAAACAAAAAAATATTCTTAAAACTGCCTTATCTTCCACTTGATAACACCAAATTCAACAAAGCTTTACTCTCGACTCTTAATATACTTTTTCCAATGCAAGTTTCTCCTAATTAATTCTAATCCTCTTGGTGTTTATACTTTCCTTCGACACAAAGAATCGCTCCCAATATGCCTGCGTTCCTCCACCATTTATGAATTTACATGTGCGACCTGCCAAAGTCGCTATGTAGGCAAAACAAGTCTACAATTAAGATGTAGGATCGCTAAGCTTATCGGAGTATCATACAGAACAAACATTCCTACGAGGGGTGGTCAATAAGTTTTGCGAATCGGTAGGGTAAAACAGAGGAAGGGGGATGGCTGTTTGTGGGGGTGTTAGGACAAGTTATGACAAATCGGGACCTGCAGCCGCACGCTCCTGCCTCATCTGTTTAAGAAGCAGTAGCTGATCGCAGATCGTCAGTCACAATTTTTTCAACAATGGAGAAGGTTGAGCACCGCGCAGTGTTCAAATTTTTGACCAAGGAAGTCAAGAATGCAAAAGAGATCCATGAACGCATGGTTGCAGTGTACATCAACACCGCCCCTTCCTATGCAACCATTGCTCGCTGGAATAGGGAGTTCCGCCATGGTCGTGAGTCCCTTGAAGATGACCTTCGTCCAGGACGCCCGTCAGACGTGACCAACGAGGATAATGTGGCCCGTGTGGAGAGGATGATCCTCAAAAATCGACGGGTGAAGGTCGAAGAAATCGTGCGAGAACTTGGAATATCACATGGAAGTGTTATCAACATCATCCACGACAATTTGGCCATGACCAAGATCTCTGCCCGTTGGGTCCCTAGAAACCTCACGAAACCTCACGCCCCATTACCGACTTCAACGTCGTCAAAGTTCGGAGGAGCTGCTGCTCCTGTACAACCAAGACCCGGCGGGATTCGAGTCACGTATAGTGACAGGTGATGAAACGTGGTTCCATCACTGGGATCCCGAGACCAAGCTCGAAAGCATGGCCTGGAAGCACAGGAGGGCTCCGACCACCATCAAGTTCCGGACCCAACCCTCAGCCGGAAAGACATTGCGACCATCTTCTGGGATTCTGAGGGAGTGTTGATGGTGGATTATGCGCATCGTGAAAGGACCATCACAGGCCAATATTATGCCGATTAACTGGCTGGGTTGAAGAAGTGCATCCGTCAGAAGCGGTGCGGCAAGTTTCCACGCGGTGTCCTTCTCCTCCACGACAATGCCCATGTCCACAAGGCCAGAGTTGCACAAGCTGCCCTGCGCGAGTGCGGATTCGAGGAGCTCAACTATCCCCCTACAGTCCAGATCTGGCCCCTAGCGACTACCTTTTATTCCGCCAGCTCAAGGCTGCACTGCGTGGACGCCGGTTTGGGGACGATGAAGATGTCCAGCTCACCATCCAGGAGTGGATTGAACAGCAGTCGTGAGATTTCTGGTTGTCGGGAATTCGAAGCCTCAGGGACAAGTGGCGCAAGTGCATTGAAGTCGAGGGTAGTTATATTGAAAAATAATAAAACACTTTTCCTCATATCTCGTTTTCTTATATCCGAATTGCAAAACTTATTGACCGCTTCTCGTATCTCCAACCCCGAACACTCCTCTATACGAGAGCATTCGCTAAAACATAACTACCCGCTTGACCCTGATTCCTTTAGTATAATACTCTCTCTGCCTCCTCTTCTCTGGATTTAAAAATTCTTGAATCACTTTACATTAAACAAATAAACCCGGAACTCAATGATTATTCATCATCCCTCAAATTATTCACTATATAAACAAACGTACAACCAACCACATCCCACTTAATAGTTTTCTTTCTGCCTAATTATGTCCGTAATATCAGTTGATACTCCCAGCTACACCGAAATAAGTTTAGTACTCGTGCAGAGAAATTTCTATTTTTAATTTAGTTTGTCCCATTTATATCCAGATGGTCTAGTTTACAAATGATTTTACCTTAATTTAATGTCTTAGTTGTCCACTTTAGCCCCTCCATTATTGATTATTTAATATTTAAACTTGATTATTTAATATTTAGACTTTCCCTACTCGTATTCATTTAATGTTTATTCACGCTGGTGTTGGGCGACCTACAACCCGGCGCCACCTAGCAGGTCCACCCTACCCTCACCAGCGACCATTACGGGACCCTCACCAGTCTCACTGTGGCCCCACCAGCTCCTCCTCTCCCGCTGCCCCAGTGGAACGTCAGGAGGGCGGATTGGGCAAAGTTCCAAGCCGCCCGGGAGGAATGGTGGTCCACGTATGTGCCTCCGGCGGACCTGCACCTGCAGGAGAGGGACCTTACGGCGGCCATGCCCAGGACAGCCTCTAATCGCCGCCGGCGCCCGGACTGGTGGTTTTATAACGAGGAAGTCCGGGAGCACAATCACCGCGTCAACGTCCACAGGAGGCTGTACGAGAAGCGCCCGACCGCCATCAACCTACGTCTCCTGCAGGACGTGGTAGCCCGCGCGCGACAGGTGTCCCTGAGCGCCAGGGAGGCAAAGTGGCTGGAGTGGTGCGCCTCTTTTAGCCAACACACCTCCCTCGGCCAGCTGTGGGTAAGCTTCAGGAAGGCCTCAGGCGCCGCCTTGACCCGTCCCGCTGCCCACTCACGCCCACAGCAAGAGGCAGATCGGCTGGCGAACTGCTTTACAGCGAGCAGCTCCCTCCCCACACCCGCGATTGCACCCCGTGTAAAAAAGAGGGTCACCATGCCCAATTATGAGTATAAAAAAAAACAACCCCCAACTTCCCCTATAACATCGACGGAGCCGCCCTTGGGCAGCTCCAGCAAAAAAAATGGCTGTTACCGTCCCTGTGCTTGCTCAGGGGACCCTCTCCTTCGCTTACGGGTGTAGGGGACTCCCCCTCATCCCCTTCTCTGTAGGTGCTTTCGGGCGCCTCCCTTTTACCAACGGCAGTCCCCTCTGTTCTTTCAAAGGAAACTGCCAAGAAAGCCAGCAGGCAGCCGCTCCACATCGAAGCGGCTCGGTAGGGCGAACCCCCTTAGGGGGGAGAGGGAAGCCAGGCCCATTCGGTCGCTTCCCTCAAAAGACCTTCTGGCCAGAATATTAAACCTTGCCGGGGTCAAGGCCTGTGCCTCCCCACAGAAGACTAGTGACGATACTGCCAACGGGACCTGCGAAGTTTTGGGGTGGGATGGCCAACTGGAGGTCCCCCCTGAGATAGACATAGTCCTTGAGGAAATCTAGCCTCAGACGGTAGGGCCTTCAATGGGGGGGAATCCTGGCTCGGCGCCAAGCACCGAACCCGAATCCGCCCCTATGCAAGGTCCTCCTCAAACGGCTGTGGTTTCCGAAGCAGTACAAGGAGGGGAGGGATCTCCTCAGACCGGTGCCCCCACGACTACCAGGACCTTCTCCATTTCGGAGAAAAAGCTAGCTGAGGCCAGGCCATCTGGCCTGGGGGCTTCTTCCACCTGAGGTGAGAAGTGGGTTCATTCCCCGCCCTCCTCTCCTAAAAAGAAAAAGACTCGGGGCTCCTCTCCATCCGCGGGGACGGATGGGTCTGCTGCCACTCTGGCAAGCGACATAGCCAAGATCAACACATCCGCCCCCTCTGCCTTCCCAGTTGCGGAGCCCCTGACTAAGAACAAAAGTGCACAGGGCGGAGCCTTGATAACATCGGGGCCCCCCATTCAGAGGTTACCTGGCGTTTTCGAGCCCGCTGGCTTCAAACGCTTCCTCGTTATTCGCTCCACTGATGGCATCATGTTGTCCAAGGGCAACATGATCCATCAGAAGGGAGGATTAGCTAGTGCAATTGGTAGACAGCCAAAGGTGATCCGTTTCTCGGACGATAGCCTCATGGCAAATGCGGCGAATCCCGCCGAGGCGGCCAAGATAAGTGCTCTTCGGACACTTCATGGCACCCAGGTGAGTTTGACGCCGTGCTCTACCATGAACTTTGTGAAAGGAGTAGTTTATGCGAGGGAACTCGTTGACTACTCCATTGAGGACATCACCCTAGAGCTGGCCGACCATGGGGCGGTCAAGGTCGAACGTGTGATGAGAAAACAGGGAGGGGCCTCGAGACCCACCCCTACACTCTTCGTCACGTTCGACTGTGACAAGCTCCCTGAGTCGGTGCATGCCGGTTGGTACCGCTACCGCGTGAAGGCATTCGTGCCAATGCCGCTGCGGTGCTATTACTGTCACCGCTTCGGCTATACGAATCGATCATGTAGAAGTGCACAGTCGGGGTCACCCGAAGTCTGTGTAAATTACTCAAAGGTCGCACACGATAAGTCCAAATCGTGTGTGGCCAAGTGTATCAATTGCGGAGAGCCGCACCCTTGCTTCTTCGAAGCAATGTGGTGCATATCTCCTTGAAAAAGAAATCCTGGCCTTTCAGGCCCAGGATCGACTCTCATTCCGCGAGGCTAAGGACTTGGTCCTTGCGCGCCCGGCTTTGCCTGGGACGTCATATGCCTCAATAGTTAGAAAGGCACCGTCTACTCCTGGCACATCCAGGCCAACGAGCACGGTTGTTTCCGCGCCCAATCGGAGCCCTTCTGCGGGCTGTACCAAACCCGGGCGCTTCCCTGGTAAAGCTATCGGCAAAAAGGGTTCATACCTAGCCCCGGCTAAAACCAGGGCTCCCCTCTCTTCCCCAAGCGTGACCGTTTCCCGTAAGGTGAAACAGCCACGCGCCTCCACCGAGTCGTTAGACTCACAGGAGGCAACACCCTTGAAGATGGTCGCTAGGCCATCTTCCGGGGTTCCTAAAGCTGTGTCCCGAAAGGAGGACAGCAACAAAGGAGCTTCGGCTCCTTCACCCACGCCCTGAGGTGTAGCGAGGGGCTCGGAGACGGTGGTTTCTCGAAAAGAGGGCACCCCGCCTCCGAAGCCGCAACGCCCGCCTAAGGTTTCGAGGCGGAGGGAGGAAAAGACTCGCATGGCCAGCTCAACCTCCCCCAATAAGTCCTCGAAGGCGACAGCGCCTTTAGCGCTTTCTCCGGCCAACAGCGCCCGGGGTTCTGCACCCGGGAAGCGTACGGCCATTCCCGTGAGGGTCTTCAGTTCGAGGAGGGCCCCTGCTTCTCCTCCGAGCTAGGCCTGGAGGGCATATTCCTTTAATGGAATTGCTGTGGACTACGGGCCAACTGGGAGGAGCTGCGGAGGCTCGTCTCGTCCCGTTCCCCGGTAGCTATCTTTTTGCAGGAAACCATGCTAGGCGCGTGCCCTCTGCCCGCCCTCTCGGGGTATAAGGGTCTTGCGACCCCACCACCGCGGGATGGCCGGGCTGGGGGATGCGCGGTTTAAACCCAGCATGATGTCTCCGTTCTTTCTTTCTCTTTAGATACCTCCTTTCAGGCATTGGCTGTGTAGCTGCACCTGGATAGGAGGTATACTATAATTTCTGCGTACATTCCACCGTCAGCTGACTTCGACGCGGGGGACTTCCGCCGCGTCGTGGCACGGTTGCTGAGGCCCTATCTCTTGCTTGGAGATCTGAACGGCAGGCATCCTCTCTGGGGAGATTACTCCATAAATCCCAGGGGACAAGTCCTTGCTGATCTGATCGAAGAGCTTGAGATGGGTGTCCTAAACGTGGATGAGTTTACGCATCACTGTCCGAGAACCGCTTCATTTTCTTGCCTTGACCTATCTTTGTGCTCTTCGGATGCACAGCCTGATTTTGATTGGGGAGTGTTTGATGACCTCCATGGTGGTGATCACTTTCCCATTCAAATATCATTTTCAAGGCAACTGCCGCCTGAGAGACCACCTCGGTGTTGCTTGGCACGGTTGCGGTAGCCTGCATTTCAGGAAATGACTCAATTCTCTATCTCAATCGAGGAGTTTAGGTCGGTAGATGAGGCCGTTGAGTTCTTCTCCGGCAACCTCATCGCCGTGGGCCTGACTACTATTCCTAGGACGTCTAGCCATTTCACACGCCGACCACTCACATGGTGGTCAGCCGAGTGTGAGACGGCCCTCAAACAGAAGCGTTATGCCTACATGCGCTATAAGCGCCGCTCGAACGATTTCACTGTCGCTGAATTTCGTCGGGCTAGGGCTAGGTTCCGGTATATTTCGAAGCACGCCCGCCGCTCTTCTTGGCGGGCATACGTGTCTTTACTTAACGGGAAAGACCCCTTTAGCTGAGGTGTGGAAGCAAGTCAATAGGATTCGGGGCAAGTTCTCGCAGGACCCTCCCCTCCCGTTCTCCAGGAGAATGGGACCGCAATCTCTGACCCCGCGTCCGTGGTGGAATCCTTAGCGACCGCTTTCTCCGCATTCTCTAGCTGTGATGCTGCTCCGCCAGCATTCAATGCACGTCGTGATGTCGCGGAAGGCCGCCGGCTGGACTTTACCTCCAGAGGTGGAGAACCCTTCAACGACAAGTTTACTGTGAGTGAGTTGCGTTCCGCTCTCGCTTTGGGCGCGGAAAACGCCCATGGTCCGGACGATGTCCCATACGCCATGCTTCGACACCTGGGTGAGCGAGGCATGGCCTTTCTCTTAAATTTGTTCAACAAGATCTGGGTGGAAGGTCTTCTCCCAGACTCCTGGTGAATCGCTACTGTGCTCGCCTTTCGCAAACCGTGGAGAGATCACTCTACTCCGACCGGTTTCCGCCCAATTTCTCTAACCCCTTGCGTGTGCAAGTTGATGCAGAAATTAATAAATGTTAGATTAGCCTTTTTCCTGGAGAGCGGAGGCCATCTGTCTTCCACACAGTGCGGCTTCCGCAAGTTCCACTCCACGTCGGATGCTCTGCTCCTCATGGAAAATGCTGTCTGCGAGGCTTTCCTTCGTAGACAGCACTACGCCACGGTCTTTTTCGATCTGGAGAAGGCCTATGATACCGCATGGCGATACGGTATCATGGAGATTCTCCACACGATGGAACGAGGGGACGCCTCCCAATGTTTATATCTGAATTTTTGCGAGATCGTCGATTCCGCGTACGGGTGGGGGGAGCCCTCTCTGGCCCAAAGGAGCAGGAAGAGGGTGTTCCGCAGGGAAGTGTCCTCAGTGTCACACCCTTTGCCCTGAGCATCAAGTGCATCACCTCGGTGCTGCCGGAAGATGTTCTCGCCACGCTCTACGTGGACGACCTATCGATCTCTTTTGGCGCGGCCCAGATGCCAACTCTAGAGCGTCGACTCCAACAGGCATTGAACCGCGTCTCTCGCTATGCCGAAGCGCACAGGTTTCGGTTTTCTTTGGCCAAGACTAAGGTGGTGCACTTCTGCCGCCATCCACGGCTTCCCCCCTAACCAGATTTGTTTCTTAATGGGGTACGCCTGGATGTGGTTGAGTCGCACCGTTTCCTTGGTCTTGTATTCGACCGACGCCTCACCTGGGAGCTCATATTCACAGCCTTAGGGTCTCTTGTACCCGCGCTATGGACATTGTCCGTTCCGTGACGTTCAGCGCTTGGGGCGCTGATAGGGCTACTGCCTTACTTTTTTATCGATCCTTTGTTCGCTCGAAGCTTGACTACGTTCCGAGTATTATGCATCCGCAGCCGAGCGTTTATTGCGGAATGTGGATTCGATCCACCACACCGAACTTCGCTTTGCGACCGGTGCCTTCTGCACCGGTCGCATGCTGTTGGTCGATGCTGGGGAGATCCCACTCGCTCTGCGCAACTTGCAGTGCATCACTCGCCTGTACGCGCGGGCCCGGCGCCTCCTTCAGTCGCCAACAGCTCTCACTGCATCCGCCTATGCCGTCGAGAGACGCCAGTCATACCCTAAGCCTTAGGGGTTTAGGGCCAGGAAACTCCTTCGAGAGGTAGATATAGCTCTCGGGCTGGTGGCGCCCCTGGTTCTGCCCAGGACGCCACCCTGGAGGGTACCACATTTGGCTATTTGTCACCACACCTCTCCTCCTAAAGCTTATACTGCGCCGGGAGTATTGCGTTCGACCTTTTTGGAGCACACATCGCGTCACGCTGGAACCGCGTAGTGTATACGGATGGCTCCAAGTCCCAAGAGGGGGTCAGCTTCCACGCCGTATCCCCTCTGTTTGAAGTCAGCGGGGCTATACCAGGTGCTGCGTCTGTCTTCACGGCCGAGCTGGTGACAATACACCACTCGGTACGGGAGATTACCCGACGTGCCCAGTTCGGAGACCGGATTGTGATCTATAGCGACTCAAAAAGCGCCCTGAGTGTTCTCGGGGCATTGGAATCTCCACATCCCCTGGTTCGCGATATCCGTGACGCCACGGTTTTGGCGAGCCGGGCGGATGTCAAGATTATCTTCTGCTGGGTTCCTGGACATGTAGGAATTGCGGGGAATGAGCGCGCCAAAGAGTCCGCGAGGACTCTTCGACCGGACCAGCGTTTCGCTCTTCCTCACACCGACTACATGGCAGGAATACGGGCAGCTCTTCGGACTGCTTGGCAAAAAAGATGGGAGCCGTCGAAGGGAACTTAAAGTTGCGTGCCATTGTGCCGCGACTGTTCATATGGACCTATTCATCAATGCCGCGGCGGCTTTAGGTTTATTTCTGTCGTCTCCGAATCGGACACACTCGTGTGACACATCGCTATTTGATGGAGCGCTCGCCTGCGCCCTATTGCAACGACTGCGTCGTCCCCCGGACTGTTCAGCACATTCTTGTCGAATGTCCCAGTCTGGATGATCTTCGTGCACGATACTTGTCCTGGTACCGGGATGGGCGGGGTCGCTACCGCCTTTCCCTTGTACTCGGGACAGATTCCTGCACATTGACCTGTGGACTTGTTGACTTTTGGGGGGGAGGCCTGGGCTTTTCCCCTTTATTTAAGGTTCTTTTTTTTGTTATTGTTTTGTTTGTAGGTTGCACTCTCCTGCACCGGGGTGAGGGGGACCTCCACCCGCTGCCGGAGATTGCTTCCTGATTGTTAAGTTTTTCCAATTTATATCATTGTCAAGTTTTCATATTTTTATTTTAAAGTAGCCTAGTTCTAGGCTGTCGTGTTTTTCGGCGACTTATGCCCAAGTGATTAGTTGCCAGATGGGCTCTATAAAATTAAAAAAAAAAAATCCACTGCCTTTTGGGAGACCTTGGTAGGGCTAAGGCTTCAAGAGTAAACCTGGAGCTCAAATCTGCATGGTGCTCGTGCATTAGGCTATAGTCCAAGAAGGTACCTTTATTCTGCAAAGCACTGCAACTTAAACCTGCTCCATTCGTCCTGGGTCATTTCCTTGCCACTGGACTCAGCAGGGGAAAGTGAAGATGGTGGACTGAAGAATGCAGACCTACTTTCCACCTTAAACGTATCGTGCAGGTTATCACTCCATGTATTGCTCATCAGCCAAACATCATTAAACTCATCCATGTATGGACTAATGTCATCGGCAACGATGTACAACATTAAGCTAAGCTATGAAGGTAATCTACTCTTGTAAAAAACGTGGAAAAAAGTGTATATAGGAATTATAATTAGTATGTCGAGGGATCCGCTAAAATAATGGTATTTCCCCACCTCCTAAAATATTAGTTAGGGAGAGAAAGCGAGCCGTTCCCCCCCCCCCTCCTCTGACTTCCCCCTTTTTAGACTCACCGCTAGGTCACTGAGAAATTCACACGGAGGCATGACGCTGAAATTCAAGGCTACCTCCCGGCCGTCTTATTCCAGCCCCCCCCCCCCCAGGTCGGGAGATTACTTACTCTTCCATTGTGTAGATTTGCCTCGAACAACTTTTATGGTGGCTCCAGCCGCTGGTCGTTCCGTCTGTCCCGCTGATCCCGGCCTGATACACTTTCCCGCAAGGACACGCTCAGTTGTCCCTGCCGATAATGAGGGTTAGAAAAGGCATATTTACAATGCGTTTACAATGATTGGTAGTACCTCAAAAGACTATATTGTCCATACCGAGGAGGTACTTTTTTTTTGAAGACCCTATCTAGTAGTTTTAGAGACAGTATAGTAAAGTTGAAGGCTCTCCCCCACCCACCTCTCCCACCCGAATTTCTCGGTTTTCGAAATTGGAAAAGATACCTGATGTGTAGAATAAAAGTTCACAGTCAGGAATTTTTATAGAAAAGATGAATACCTACACTTTACTAATTTTACGATATCTTTTATAGTTAGGACTTAATATTGTTAACACATAATATTCCTCAAATATATGTCCAATCTATTCTTAAATGTGTTAACGGTGGGACTTGACACAACCTCTTCTGACAACTGATTCCATACGTTAACAATTTTATATGAGAAGTAGTTTCCACATACATCGAGTTTGTATTTTTTCGGAACGAGTTTTTTGCTGTTATTACGAGTAATGTTTTTATTGTACTCAAACCAGATGGAATAGTCCACATTTTCTATTCCATTCAGGATTTTATAGACTTCAATTAATTGACCTCGTATGCGTCTTGTTTCTAATTTGAAAAGGTTTAATTTTTCCAATCGAGTTTCATAATTGTATTTTCTTAATGAAGGTATCATTTTTGTAGCTTTAGCTTGTACTTTTTCTAATCTTTCAATATCTTTTCTGTAGGAGGGCGACCATACTTGTGCACAATATTCCAGTTGTGGTCTTACTAGGGCATTATACAGGTTTATTAGCACCGTTTCATTTTTATAACTGATCTGTCGCTTGATATAACCCAGTATCTTTAGTGCTTTCTTTTCTACTTCAACAGAGTGCTGAGTCAACTTGAGGTTATTTGATACACAAATCCCTAGGTCCTTTGGGTTTTCTGTTTCGACTATTGTTTTGTTAATGAGTATATTCAACTTTGGGATTTTTTACACCAACATGCATTACTTTGCATTTTTCTAGGTTCAGTGGAAGTTTCCATTTTTTCAGACCAAGTCGGTTATATCTTGCTCAGTAATTATATTTTTAGCTAATTTACAATCGTCAGCGAATTTCTAGATTTTTTAAATCAATCCCACGTCTATGTCGTTCACATATATAATAAAGAGCAATGGTCCGAGGTCAGAGCCTTGAGGAACACCACTACTGACAGCTATCCATTCCGACTCTTCTCCGTTTATCACAACTCTCTGCCTACGATCACTAAGCCAACTCTCAATCCACTTTGCTAGGTTACCTTCTATTCCTAGAGCTCTAATTTTGACCATTAGTCTCTTGTGTTGGACCTTGTCGAAGGCCTTCTGAAAATCCAAATACAGAATGTCAACAGACCTCTCCCTGTCGTGAACTGTGTTGACATAATGGAAAAATTCTAATCAATTTGTAAGACAAGATCTATTTTTCCTAAATCCATGTTGTGTATTTTTTAATAACTTGTTTGTTTCTAGATGGCTTACTATTTTTTCTGCTATTATACTTTCAAGCATTTTACCAATTATTGATGTCAGACTTATAGGACGATAATTGCAAGCCAGATCCTTTCGTCCTTTTTTTAAATATCGGCGTCACGTTAGCTACTTTCCAATCTTGGGGGACTATACTGCTTTCAAGTGATAAGTTAAAAATATACGTTATTTGCTCCACAACTGCTTCTTTTACTTCTTTAGTCACTTCGGGCATTATCTTATCGGGTCCTGGGTATTTGAATTGATTCATTTTGTCTATTCGTTTTAGTTCATCATTGGTCGTGCACTTAAAGATTTTTAGTGTACTTGATATTCGGCATAATATTTAGATTTGAGGCATTGTTGGTGTAAACTGTTGCGAAATATTCATTTAGTGCCTTTGCTATATCTTTATCTGTGAATTGTAGATTATTATGTAGATTATTGATTGGTCCAATACTATTTTTTATTGGTTTTCTACTATTAACTAAGGCAAAGAATTCTTTGGGATTATTTTTACAGTTAAGAGCCACCCTCATGTCCTCATTACGTTTTGCTCTATTAATTTCGGCTTTTACTTTTCTTCTAAGTTCTATATATTTGATTCTATTTGATTTCAAGTTGTTTGATTTGGGAATCTTATAAGCCTCATTTATTTTTTTAATATTCCTTTTGATTTCTTTTGTTAACCATTTAGGATTTTTGTTTTTTCTGCTAACTCTGACAACGACAGGAATAAATTGAGATTGCTTCATCAAGAGATAGTTTTTAAAACCATTTCAGGCTTCATTTATGTCTTTACCAGTTATTTTGTGATTTTTTTTAGACTTTTTCTTAATTCTGTGAAGTTTGCTTTTCGGAAGTCTAAATTTGTAACAAGTCTCTCACTTTTTTTGTGAGGTATATTCACTTCAAATTCTATTAGGTTGTGGTCGCTATTGCTAATTTGATCGCCTACGCTTACGTTTGAGATTAGTTCGTCATCTGAAGTTAATATCAAGTCTAATATATTATCTCCTCGTGTTGGCTATGCGGCCCATTGGGTTAGCAGGTTGTCATCCATAAAGTTTAATATTCTTTGTCCTTCAGAATCTGACTTCTTCGTCGACCAATTTATTTTGGGGCAGTTAAAGTCACCCAAAATGAGTGAGATTTTGTCTTTACTCACGCTCGTCAAAAAATTGTACAATTGTATGTCTTTCTCAGCTGATTGGTGTGGTTTTCTATACGCCAAGTATATATGCAAACTTTTATGTAAATTTAATTTTATTCCTATAAGTTCAAATTCTGAGTCTATATTGTAATCAGTAGGCTGGAAGTCCTCAGTTATATATAGGAGTACACCGCCCCCTTCCTTATCAATTCTATCTTTGTGGAACATCTTAAAACCTTGCGTTCGAAATTTGGTAATATAATCCCTCGTATGACTATGGATCCACGTTTCGGTAATGCCTATTATATCGTACTTTTTTAACTCTACTAATGCTTTAAACTCTGTAAATTTGTTCCAAAGTGACCTAGCGTTGAATAGAATGGCTTTAAGTGTACTTATCCGTTTGCTTCTAATGCTACACTGAGGTCGTTTCCCCGAGTTATTTTGGCGTTCAGAAGATTGTTCAAATTGTTCTAAAAGTTCTCTCAAGTTTAGATGTAGCATTTGCCCATATTCCTTTTTTCCTGTTTGACTAAAATGTGTTCCATCATGCCTGAAGTATTTTTCGTTGTGAATAAATTTGTGCCAAAAGTCAACGAATTTGACGTTTTCTCGTTCACATAATTTTGTTTATACGATCGTTTACACCAATGGCTCGACTCAACTCTTCTCTATTTGCATTTATTCGTGGTAGTATGCCTATAACAATACCCCTTTTAGTCTTGGATTTTATTGTTTTAACGAGCTTGGTATATTCATCAACTATTTTTTTTCTGTTCCAGGATAGTTATTTTTACAGAAAACATCATTGCTTCCGACATTGGATATTATTGAACACTCTTGGTTGCTTAAAGTTAGGTTATCTATCTCTTGGGAAATCTTCTTGATATTAGCTCCTGGATAGCACCAACATTTACACTTTTTAGGATTTCTGGCACCGAAGTAGTCGATTTGACTTCTGATTAATGAGTCTCCAATTAAATGTGTCTCTTCTTCTTTTAGTTCAGAATACTTATTTTTCAGTTCAATGGGAGAACTTTCGTTTGGTTTGGGACTATTTTTTCGTTTATTAGAAACTGTGATGAATTCCTCTTCTCTAACTGTATTATGTTCAATCTTATTTTCGAAAAAAAGCAAAGATTGTTCCAATTTTACCACCTTTTGATCGATAAGTGTTATTGGATTTTGAGCGAGTGCGCAGTCACATGTTTTTGTTTCTAAAATATCTATTCTGTTCGCCAAATCATGAATAAGCTTCAACATATCGTTCTTTTCTTTCTCATGTTGTTCAGCAATTTTACAAAATAGGCATACACTTAGTGATGTAATTTTCTCGAAGCATTGTTCGGGGAAATCTACAATCCATTTAATTGTCTTGCGCTTAAAGCAAAAGGCCTTCAATCTTTGCGCTCTAGGCATTTTTGTTTTGTCCGAGATCATAACATAACATAACATAACATAATTACACGGATGACAAAAGCCACAAGGGCCTATCAAAGGTCATCCGCCTCCGTCAAAACCCACCCACAAAAAGCACCATCACCAGGGGAAGACAAAATCAAAGTCCCCCACAATATAATATAACGGATGACAAAAGCCACAAGGGCTCATCATAGGTCATACGAGTCAAGCCGCCTCTTTTTCAAGGCACCCAAACTCCCAGGAAAACTACATCCAGAGGATTGCATCCAGAAACAAGGGTATCACCAATCAAGGCTTATCAAGAACTAAATCATGCAGCTATAGATATATACAAACAATATTAATATATACAAAACTTAGGAACCATCACAACCTTCCCTTCCCATAAACTCATCCAACCTACTCTTAAATACATTTAGATTTGGACTACCTACTACCCTCTGCGGCAATTTGTTCCAGAAGTCTACCACTCTATTGGTGAAAAAATATTTTCTTAAATCCAACCTACACCCTTGCTTTTTAATTTTCAAGTGGTGACCTCTAGTCCGATTTCCATCATCTAACTCAAAAAACTTGCTAACATCCAATTTATCTATCCCGGAAAAAATTTTAAACAGCTCAATCATATCCCCTCTCACACACCTCCTTTCGAACGAGAACATATTTAATACCCTCAGTCTATCTTCATATTCAAGGTGCCTCAGGGAAGGAATAATCTTTGTTGCCCTCCGTTGCACTGACTCAAGAAGGTTAATATCGTGTCTAAAATGTGGGGACCATGCCTGTATACAGTACTCTAGATGTGGCCTAACATAAGAGTTATAGAGTTTAAGAATAACCTCCTTACTTTTGTAACTGACATTTCTCTTAATAAAACCCAGCACTCTATTTGCCCTATTTCTTGCTTCAATACACTGCTTAGAAAACCTTAATGACTTATCTATTACTACTCCTAGATCTTTCTCATCCTCTACTGAGCTCAGCCAATGCCCATCCATTTCATAGTTAAATTCTCTATTATCTTTTCCCATGTTAATAACTTTGCACTTATCAAGGTTGAAAGTCATTTGCCACTTATGTGCCCAGGATAACAATTTATTTAAGTCCCCCTGTACTTTAAAATTATCATCAATATCTTTAACTACAGCTGCTAATTTGGTATCATCCGCAAAAATTGACACTTTATTATTAACTACCTCCCCAAGATCGTTTATATAGATGACAAATAATAATGGACCGAGAACTGATCCCTGAGGAACCCCACTGATAACATCCCTCCAATTTATATAAATTAATCTTACGTAGCGAGATTTAAACAGTAGGATTGTTCTAATTTTGCGTATTTAGTTTTGAAATTAATTAAGAATGAATCTGTTAATATTTTACGACTGTAAGAATCTCACTTACCTTTATTTTGTATCAATCCAAGATGGCGCTGGCGCGATTAGGTTAAATTAGATACACTAATCGCCGATTGGTCGATTTCTTTGGCGGCGCAGCGTGACGTGGGAAAATACTGGTCGGTGAGTGGCTGAGAAAACTCTACGTCACTTTTAAGGAACTAATTCTGATTAGTGGTTTATTTTCTTGGAAAGATGACAGGTAAATGACTAATATTAAACAATTAACGGTTTTTTTTTATAAATAATTATATAAAAAACTACCAAGAAAGGTTAATAAAATAGAATGATTCAATGTTTCTATTTAAAAGTCGTTTTGAAAATAATTAAATATTAAAAACAACACTTTATATATATTGTAGCGAGAGCAAAAGTGAGCACGTGTGAACACAGGAACGGCAGATATATATATATATATATATATATATATATATATATTAAGAAAAATATTGCAGTAACGCAATTAATTACGCGGTTAAAAGGCTATATTTTTGGCAAACCAGTCTTCCTCAAAGCCAAAAATATAGCCTTTTAACCGCATATATATATATATATATATATATATATATATATATATATATATATATATATATATATATATATAATATGATGAAAATTAATGCAATATCGCAAGAAAAGATGAGAAATTAAACCACATTCTCCGAAGACAATTTCATTCAGAACAGTTTCGGTGTATCTCACACCGTTTTTCAACTGACACTGACACTGGATAAAAAATATTGGAAAAGTGCGTACATACATAACACAGGGTCAGGTCGTGAAAGATCCCCTCTTTTTCCCCCAATCCCCTACTTGAGGCTAATCAGGGATGAGGGGGGGTAGGCCTAAACATATTGAAGGGCTGACATTTCACTATTTTGTTTATTTGCTTCCGTATATATATATATATATATATATATATATATATATATATATATATATATATATATATATATATATATATATATATATATATATATATATATATATAATTTCACGGTGAAGATAAGGACACATAGGAAGCTGAGGTACATGTGATTTATTTAAGGAACAACTTTTCGGGCGTATCACCCATCTTCAGGTTCTAAAACATAAATTAATCTAATACAGTTAAAGAATATTAAAAATAATTAGGTTATGACTATGTAGGTAAATCAAAAATTAGAAAAATAACTCAGGAATTTAAAATTCAAGAGAATCAAATTATCAATCTAATATAACACTATTGAAACGAAAAAAAGAAGTAAAAACACAAGGGTAAAAAAATTACAGTATAATATTGCTTACCGATAAGGTTCAGGAGAAATCACAAAGTGAAGAAATTATAAGGATGTGGCTTAAAGAAGGATAGGAATTTGATTGGATGGTTGTTAAATATGAGAAGGTTGGTTGGTTGTTGAATGAGGTAATTAAAATTAAGAAATAAGAAGAGGAACAGCCGTATTATCTATGTTGAGTGTAGGAGACTTTGTACGTATTAGTAGGGATTCCAAAATTCTTAGACTATATTCATTGTTATTATGACCAATTATTTTGAAGTTATCTATGGAACATTCTGTCTTGCATTGTATACTATGATTTCTAATTACAGAAGCTTCCTTCTTAGACAATATTTTTCCAGTGCGATGGCTTATTCCCATGTGAGAACAAAACCTCTCTTTCAATGAGCGAACCATACTACCAATATAGGTTCCTTGCAAACAACAAGGACAAGTAAAAGCATAAACAACACGGCTGCTCATTTACAGAGGAAGTTTGTCTGTTGACGAGAAGAAACTTCCTATAGAAAGTGGGTTAACAAAAGTGATTTTGAAGTTGGTAGGAAAGAAATATTTTTTGAGTAATTTGTTGCATTTTCTAGTGAATAATTTATTGTAAGGTCCCATTTCTGGTACTACGAAGAAAAATTTTTCATTTTTGGGAACATTATATGAGAGAAAGGATGGAGAGTAAATTTTGGTAAGAAAATTATTGATTAGTTTGTCAACCAAAGGTGGGGGGTAACAATTATTTTTAAAATAAGACTTTAGAGTCTGGAATTCATTGTGCATTAGGGAATAATTGGAGGAGAGATGGTAACCTCTATATATTAGAGATTTAATTGCACTGAGTTTGTGTGACAAGTCACAATGGCTGAAAAAATTGATTCCTAGCCCACTAAAGGTAGGCTTTCTGTATATTGAGGTAGTTAGTTTGTCGGTTTTTTTCTATAATGACATCTAGAAAAGGAAGTTGATAGTTACTCTCTAATTCAATGGTATATTTAATGTTGGGATGATAAGAGTTCATAAAATTAAAAAAAATAGTGGGCATGTTCTATATTATCAAAAATAGCAAAGGAGTCGTCAACGTACCTACGATAAAATATGGGTTTGAAATCTAAAGGGCAATGTTTCATAAAGTTATTTTCAAGATGAATCATGAAAATATTAGCTGCTATTGGAGCAATTGGTGATCCCATTCCTACTCCATCTATCTGTTGGTAAACCTTCTTATTAAATAAAAAATAATTCTCATTAAAAATCATTTCTAAAATAGTCTTGAACTTTTTACGAGAGAAATTGTGAAAGGTGCCTGTTTTGTTAAAAATTAGATTTAAAATAATATCAATTGTTTCATTAACAGGAACTTTTGTGAATAGTGAGGATACATCGTAACTGACTAGGACTTTTGAGGGTGCAAAATTGTGTGACAATAATTCATTAACAAAAGAATAGCCGTTTTTTATGGTGTATTGACCTATGGCTAACCCAAAGAGCAATTTAGCAACATATTTAGAAAGGTTAAAAGTTGCAAGAGAATAGGAAGCCAGAATTGGTTGGAGAGGAACACTAGCTTTGTGTAGCTTAGGGAGGCCGTATAATAAGCCTAACCAAGAACCAGTAGAATGTGGGGCATCATAAGTTTGTTGGTCTATAACTTTAGTGGATTTTAGATTTAACAGAACTCTGTTAACTTTATCTTCTAGTTTTAGAGATATTTTTGTAGGTGTTTCTGAGAGCAGTTTAAATTTTGTAGTGTCTGCAATGATAGATTCCAATTTGTGTACATAGTCAGTTCGATTTAATAGAACAACTCCATTTCCTTTATCGGGTTTGGTAATGACAATACCTGGATTATTAGATAAGGAACTTAGCGTTTTAATATCACTGTTTCTGAACATGAGAAAAAATCTTTTTAATTTCTTCAGTTTGTGATAAAATTCATGTGCCACGAATCTAGCTATCGCCTGTCTCCACGAGAGGAGTTTCTATTGTCTTTGGGTTTCCAATTTAAATTGCCTAACTTAAAAATCAAATATCCTTCCTACTATTTATACTTCGAAAATTTCCTGCATGACATTCGTGAATTACCCATAAACTATGACTTCAGTAGATTCAAATCTGACTTCTCAGATTTGAGGATGTCCTCATTAATAAAGATCACCATGAATTAAAACTTGACGTTTATAGGAAACCAACCCAGTCGAATGCCTATATACATTATTTTTCGTTTCACGATAATACTATTAAAAAATCGGTAATTTCTAACCTTTTCCTTAGAGCATACAAAATATGTCATCCTTCCTATTTATATGGAGAAAATGTCATTATCAGGACCATTTTTTCTAATTTGTATTACCCCAATTGGTTCATATCGTCTGCCCATTTTGCAGCTAGGAAAACATTGACTTCAACAAATGTATAACATTGCCATTTAATAATAAATTAAATAGTTTAAAGTACATATTTGGAAAAGCGGATATTAATCTAGCCTTTAAATATAACAATTCCTTAAACCAATTGATGATTGCCAGGAAACCCAAAGAACATCATAACATAGGAGTATATGCAATACCATGCAACGATTGCCATAAAGTTTATATAGGTAAATGGGAAAAATCTAGACAAGAGATTGTATGAACACAAAAGAGATATTAGAGTGGGCAGCGAAAGCAGTGGAATATTCTGCCCTGTTAGAGACTTGAATCATTCGATGATTTCAATGGAAGTAAAATAGTATTTGGATCGGCTAACTATGTTAAGAGAAGAATCGTAGAATCGAGCTTGATATCGTCAGTTCCTAATTTAAATCTATCTGAGGGTCAATTTTCTTTTAATCCTGTAATAAGAAAGCAAATAAACAAAATAGTAAAAGGTAAGCCCTTCAATATGTTTAGGCCTAACGCCCCTCCAGATTAGCCACAAGTAGGGGATTGGGGGGAAAAAGAGGGGATCTTTCACGACCTGACCCTGTCTTATTATGTTTGTATGCACTTTTCTTATATTTTCTATCCAGTGTCAGTTGAAAAAGGGTGTGAGATACACCAAAACTGTTCTGAATTAAATTGTCTTCGGAGAATGTGGTTTAATTCCTCATCTTCTCTTGGGATATTGCATTAATTTTCATCATATATATATATATATATATATATATATATATATATATATATATATATATATATATATATATATATATATATATATATATATTTTATATATATATATATATATATAGATATATCTTAATCTCTCTCTTTCTCTCTTTCTCTCTCTCTCTCTCTCTTTCTCTCTCTCTCTCTCTATCTTCGAGGTTGCCAACGGTTACCTTCGAAGATTGCACCAAAAGTAACCTCCTTGTATGGACCGTAAGGTCTTCTAGGGTACTTTTTTTTTTTTTGTAGCTCCTTGTAGCGAAATGCCACCCAGGCAGTGTATGTACCACTTGCATTTTAAAGAAGGAAGTGGAGGAAGTAGTCGCCTACTACAGGTAGAGAACTACAGGCCTCGAACAGAAAATCGAGAGGCTCAAGGAGGAGCACTCCCACCAGATCCGCAGGCTCGAAGAGAAGTTAAACGAGCTCTCGAGTCCTGTGGCAAACAACACCTCTGCAGAGAGCCCGGGCCCGAATGTGGCAGAGACGCAAAAGGAAAAAAGAAAAAAAAAGACGAAAAAGGGAAAGAAGAAAGAGGAAGAGAGAGAAATAGAAGAAGAAAAGGTAGAAGAAGTTAATGAAAAGGGGGGAAAGATGATAGAGAAGAAGAAGAAGAATAAGAGGAAGAAGAAAAAAGAAAAGCCTGAAAAGACCATGACGGGGAAGAGAGAGGAATCGGGGAGCTTGCCTCCGAAAATAAAGAATCCGAGATCAGCAGGCAAATATGCCAGGATCAGACTTGTGGGTGATTCCCAGGCACGGGACCTGCAGCCCCTGCTAGCGGCCTGCCTTCGCACAAGCGTTAAGGTAAGCTGCCTGCCAGGATGTGGTAACCACCACATCAGAGTAGAGGCTGAGAAATCAAAGATTTCTGAGAGCTCAGTGGTTGCTCTTTTGGTCAGTGGAAATGACCTCTACCTGAGAGGAGGTATGGTAGGCCCTAAAGATAAAATCCTCCACACGGTCATGGGTGCCGTGAACGTCTGTGGGCTGAAAACCCGCAAGCATGTGGTATTCGGGATGCTCCCGAGGAGAGGTCCAACACGGACCGCTCACTCGATGAATGTGTCTTTAAACCGGGGCCTGGCAGATTTGTGTACGGCAGAGGGGGTCTTTTTTGTGGACCCGTACCGCGCCTTTTATGGTAGAAATGATCTCTACCAAAGGGATGGGGTACATCTTTCCTTTAAAGGAAAGGCCTTTCTGTCGAACATGATCCAAGATGTTGTAGAGAGGACCGAAAGCAGTATCCGGCCCAGAGTGAGGGCGGACGTACGCCAGTACGCCCGTGTCACTCCAGGAACGACCTTCTCAGAGGTCGCAAAAAAGGGTGCCTCGCCAACAAACAAGCCGGGAAACGGAAGAGCGTAGGGAGTCCTACAGTCGGGGACTCCCTGAAAGTTCTTCTGTTCAATGCGAGGTCAATCAGGAACAAGTCTCCTGAGCTCCGTGGCCTCGTAGCGACGGAAGAACTCGAAATGGTAGCCATAACAGAATCGTGGATAAAAACCTCAAACCGAGACTTTGAAGGCGAATTCACAGTTCCTGGCTACCAACTCTTCCACAAAGATAGGCCAGACAGAGAGGGTGGCGGTGTAATGTTGTATGTCAAGGATACAATCGAATGCACGAACTCCAACATTATATCTGATCACGAGCTCCTAGGCGTTGACCTAGGGATCGGTCCTGTCAGATACAGGACCCTGGTGCTTTACAAATTCCCTTCCCAACCCGTTGAAAAGGACAGGGAACTGTACCAGTTACTGGGTGAGCTTGTTCAAGGCAGAGTGTGCATCGTTATGGGCGACTTCAACAAACAAGTTGACTGGGAAACCAGAGCAGCCTGTGGCGAGAACGCGCTACTCCTGGAGTTCGCCAACAACGAGTTCCTCACTCAATGAGTCAGAGAACTGACGAGAGGAGACAATATCCTCGACTTGGTCTTCACTTCTGAGGATGATATCATTGAGGATGTCTCTGTAGGTGAAGAGCTTGGTGGCAGTGATCACCAGCTAGTTAGATTTAACGTCAAGATCCCGAAGGTAAGGTCTGTTGCCAGTCAATCAAGGAAACTTGACTTGAGAAGAGCATACTTTGCAAGTCTTCGTGCTGGACTGACTGACGCGAGGCTAGAAGTGTGGGATGTTGTTGAAGACTCGTGGAATAGTTTTAAAACGACATTCATGAGTCTTCAATCACGTTTCATCCCTCTCAAACGTCCCCGTCGGTCTTCTGTTCAACCAAAGTGGTTTAATCGAGAAATCGGTCAACTGCTTAGGAAGAAGAGAACTGTGTACCGGCAATCGAAGATCTCGGGTGCCTTTGACGAATACCGGAGGCTATCCAGGAGAGTGAAGTCTAGCATAAGGGCGGCTAAGCGGTCTGAGGAACTCGGAGTGGCGAGACTCTGCAAGGAGAATCCTAAGGAGTTCTTCGGCTATGTAAATAGCCGTAAACCAATCCATCGTAGGATTGGGCCTTTAGTGGACGAGAAGGGTGCATTAACTCACTCAAATGCAGGAAATGCTAACCTTCTCAATGACTACTTCTCTTCAGTGTTTACTAAAGAGTGCGGTCCCTTCCCCCAGCCCACGGATTCCTACTAGGGGAAAAAGCTGGAGGATATGGACTTCATCGAAGGGGAAATAAAAAAGAAGATCACTGACCTGATGACGAATAAGTCACCTGGCCCAGATGGGTTTCTACCTAAAGTGTTAAAAAAAGTCCGCGATCAAGTGTCACGACACCTTAGCGCAATCTTCAACATGTCAATCCGGACCGAATGCGTTCCTAGAGACTGGCGTGAAGCGGAGGTGACTCCTATTTTCAAGAAAGGAGACCGAAGCGAATCGTCAAACTACCGACCTTCAGTCTGACTTCGATAGTCGGTAAACTCATGGAAAGCATGATGATGGACAAAATGACGTCTTATTTAGAGTCAACCCTGCTACTGAGGAGTTCCCAGCACGGCTTCCGAAGGCAACGGTCATTCCTGACGAACCTTGTGGAATTCTTCCACTTCGTGTTCAGTGAGCACGATCGGGACAAGGTGGGGGATGTGGTGTGCTTAGACTTTCAGAAAGCCTTTGATAAGGTACCACACCGCCGCCTTCTCCGGAAGAGCGATCGCTGAGCATAGACGAAAATTAGTCGGCTGGATCGAGAACTGGCTAAGTGGCAGACGGCAACAGGTAGTGGTGAATGGACAAGCTTCTGAGTGGGTGCCTGTTACTAGCTTGGTGCCTGAAGGTTCTGTCCTGGGACCACTACTATTCATTATCTACGTCACCGACATGGACGGTGACATGGTTGCCAAGTTTTCCAAATTTGTCGACGATACCAAGCTTGGTATGAACGTTGCAAAGGATGGAAATACTGCCCGCCTGCAGGAAGATCTTAGGAAGATTGGGAAGTGGTCGGACACGTGTCAAATGCCTTTTAACGTGAACAAATGCAAAGTGATGCATATCGGCCACAGAAACCCCCAATCTCAGTATATGCTTAAGGGCACTGCTATTGAATCCACCGACACTGAGAAGGACTTGGGTGTAACAATCACTAATGACTTCAAGTTCTCGAAACAGTGCATTGAGGCGGAGAAAAAGGCCCAGAGGATGCTAGGCTATATTAAGCGCCAGTTTGGTTATTGGAACCAGGATATTGTAATGTGCTTGTACAACTCGCTTGTCCGACCGCACCTGGAGTATGCCGTACAATTTTGGAGTACTTCGTTTCGAAAGGATATCGCAAGGTTGGAACGCGTACAAGCTAGGGCAACCAAACTGACTCCCTCTATCCGACATAAAAGTTATGAGGATAGACTAAGGGAATTAGATCTGTTCTCTCCGGAAACCCGTAGACTGCGTGTTCAGCTCATCGAAATTTTCAAAATACTTCGAGGGTTTGACAATGTTGACTACAGGGATAGTTTCACATTGAGTGAGAACAGAACGCGCAATCACGGCTTCAAACTTGAACTAAAGCGTTACAACCGCAATCTGTGTGGAAATATTTTCACCTACAGTATTTGCAGTAAGTGGAACGCACTTTCAGTGGAAGTTGTCAACAGTGAATCTGTTGACCAGTTCAAGTCAAGACTAGACAAAGTTTTGAAAAGTGGCCGTTAAGGGACTCAAAACAATTGAGCAGCCATGTGCCTACTCGATTGCTAGTCCAAAGGTACCCTCTTTGAATGGACCGTAAGGTCTCCTAGGGTACTTTCTTTCCTTGTAACTCCTTGTAACTCTCTCTCTCTCTCTCTCTCTCTCTCTCTCTCTCTCTCTCTCTCTCTCTCTCTTTCCGCCAAGCCCTTTTTACTCTCCGCCAATCCCTTCTTCACTCTCTGCCAAGCCCTTCTCCTGCTAAGACGTGTTATCACTGTGCTCCTAAAAAAAAAAATTACTTTGTCTGCCCAAACTTCGTGTCGTAAAATTAAAGAGATAGAAACTACATTTCGTGTCGGTTATATTCCATTAGCTCCATAAATTTCAATTTATTTAAAACAATCTTAGTGTTTTACAATGCCTATCGTGAAATTTGACTGTGAACGCTGCCTGGCTTCATTTAATAAGGAAATATACGCTCCCCCAAATACTAATAACGTTTGAATATGTCGGTTTTGTCTTCTAAATGAGGCATTCGAGCTAAAACTGACCTACGCGATTCGTGAAGTTAGATCAGAGGTTAACTCTGTCGGGAGAGACGTAGAAGCAACTTACCGTAAGATTGACGAACTGGCCAGCGGCGTGCGTTCATCTTTCGATAAGCCTAGGAGAAGCGAAAATCGTCCTCAAGGCCGCCGATCAAGCCGTATAGAGAAGAGTGACCCGCAATTTATTATAAATGAACAAGCGCGTATCTTAAACTCGTATAGACCGCCCGAACCTCAATTTAGGCCGGTTAGAAACGGGGCAATTATTGCCTTATTAACTCCAATCGAGGGGGAAACAGAGAGTATTCTAATCGGTGACTCTTTAATAAGGAACCAGGATTCTGAATTCGAAGCAAGAAATCCAGCTAAGCGAAAGAAAATTTGCCTACCGGGGGGCAGAATATACCACGTGGTTAATGAAATTAAAAGACTGAACGAGCCATGTGAAGATCGAGCTATCCTCACATTTGCGGGCGGAAATGACGTACACCGTTTTGACAGCTCGACTACCGAGATTGTTCATCGAGCAAGGGACCTAATTATAGCGGCCAAAGTGAAGGCGAATAGAGTTGGGGTAATTGGGATAATTCCAAGATTAAGAGCGACTCTGAGAATGCAGTCAAGGTCAATTTACACTAATAAATGTCTCAAACGTTTATGTCAGGAAATGGGAGTTAAGTTTTATAATTTTGGGAATGATTTTCAGGACAGACCGTCACTTTTTTTAATGATGGTATACATTTTAATTCGAAGCTGGGTAGGATTGTAAATGAGATCCTCCGCAACCTCTATAGTACGGAAGTTATTTGCCCCCAAGCCATAAATGCGCTGAACGAGATTTCACGCCGCGAGCAGGGAAACGGTTCAGTCATACGAGAGAGGGACGTCGTTATTTAAAAGGAAAATTGAAATGTATTTACGCCAATGTTCGGAGTTTGAGAAACAAACTGCCCGAATTTAAAGCCGTGATTCAGGAGGGCGATTACGATATCATATGTATTAGCGAGACGTGGTTAGATACAGCTTCTAGAGACTTTATTGCGGAATTTAATATAGAAGGGTACAAAATCCATCATAAGAACCGACTAAATGGAAGAGGCGGTGGAGTTTTAGCTTACGTAAAAGAGGGGATAAATGCGATATCGATGGCCACCACAACCGTAAATATGAAGAGTGAGGTTCTGTTAATTGAGTTTGAGTGTGCTAAAAATAATAAAATTAACTTGGACGTTACCTATCGCCCCCCATCTTTAATAGAATCAGAGAACGTACTACTCTTTGAGTGCCTTTTATCCATGGTGAGAAAAGCAAAAACAATAATTTGCGGAGATTTCAATTACCCTAACGTTAACTTTACAAACTATACTTCGGATAAAGTTGGGGAGAGATTAGTAGATTTCATCCGGGATAATTTTCTTGTGCAAAAAGTAGAGGAACCTACGCGTGAACGAAATATACTGGATTTGATTATTTCAACAGAGGAAACTTTGGTAGAAAACGTTTGCATGGGTGAGCATTTGGCAACGAGTGACCATAATGTAATTAGGTTTGAAATTAATACGAGCGTTGAGGTAACAACAAGGAAAGAAGGTACCCTAGGAGACCTTACGGTCATTCAAAGAAGGTACCATTGGACTTGCAATCGAGCGGGCACAAGGCTGCTCAATTGTTTTGCGTCCTTAAACGGCCACTTTTCAAGACCTTGTCTAGTCTTGACTTGAACTGGTCAACAGATTCACTGTTGACAACTTCCCTGGAAGTGCGTTCCACTTACCGCAAATACTGTAGGTGAAGAAATTTCCACACAGATTGCGGTTGTAACGCTTCAGTTCAAGTTTGAAGCCGTGATTGCGCGTTATGTTCTCACTCAGTGTGAAAATATCCCGGTGGTCAACATTGTCGAACCCTCGAAGTATTTTGAAGACTTCGATGAGCTGACCACGCAGTCTACGGGTTTCCAGCGAGAACAGATCTAATTCCCTTAGTCTATCCTCATAACTTTTATGTCGGATAGAGGGAATCAGCTTGGTTGCCCTGGCTTGTACGCGTTCCAATCTCGCGATGTCCTTTCGAAATGTAGGACTCCAAAATTGTACGGCATACTCCAGGTGCGGTCGGACAAGTGAGTTGTACAGGCACAGTACAATCTCCTGGTTCCGATAACCAAACTGGCGCTTAATATAGCCTAGCATCCTTTGGGCCTTTTTCTCCCACGATTTGGGAGTTGTAATTTTGAAACCTTCCGTAACCGGATTAAAAGGATAGACTGGGGAAGATGTTTTGATAATAAGACAGTACAAGGAATGTACTCGGAGCTACAGCAAAATGTGCTCACGGTAGATTCCGAGTTAGTTAAGTACGTTCGTCGAAATAATGGAAAGTCAAAGAGAGCACCGTGGGTTAGTCCTTTAATAATTAACTTAATTCGGGAGCGTAATAAAGACTATCAAAGTTTAAAAAAAAAAACGACAACAAATCGGGAAAAATACGTAGACGCTCGAAGGCTGGTAAAGCGGGCCATTAGAGAATCTAAGTTTGTCGTAGAATTGCTCATAGTCTGGTCCAATAATTATTCTAGTCCTTGATCTGAACACACCGCTTTTGTTTAAGTCGGTTGTATTGACCCTATGACTCAATCCTACGATCATATATATATATATATATATATATATATATATATATATATATATATATATATATATATATATATATATATATATATATATATATATATATATATATATATATATATATATATATATATATATATATATATATATATATATATATATATATATATATATATATATATATATATATATATATAGGCTTTAATTCCTACTGAACGTGCGAAAGCTGGTTAGAGGCGTGTTGTGCCGTAGCCAGGATTCTCACTATAAAAGTCCCACTTGTTAGTGGGAGGAGGTTTGTGATTGTTGAATTCTAAGGGTGCAAAATACAGGTTGAATGAATTAGCCGAAGGGATGCTTAACTAAAGTCTTGTCAAGGGTACGTCAAAAGGAAGGAGCCACAAATAAACACACGTACTCAAAATAAACTTTACACAAATATAATAATTAGCAATAGTTAACAGGCAAAATTAAGGATTAAATATTAAACACTGACGTTAAGCGTCTAGACTCAATGGGAATATCAATTACGGTTAATTAAATAGGTAAGTTAAGAACAGAGGGACACTGGGTTTACAGATTACCATTAATTGATGGATTGGAGAGACGACGACTCGTGTCCAGACGGGGTGGTTCGGGTGGCGTTAACGCGAGTTCTCGAGAGAGGGGATATAAGACGACGGGTTTGGGGCTGCTGGCTGCAGTTCCGGTTAGTTCACTCCTAACTGGATGTGACACTAACAAATAGTAACTTCCAGTAACTATTTGGATGTTCCTTTTCTTACTCAAGTTACGTTGAGCAACAGAGCGTACTCTTCTAGACACAGACTGCGGGGCGGGATTTACTTCCAGGAACAATTTGAGACAGCGACCAGGTTGACTCGACGGCGCTTTGGTAGTCGATACGTTACGGCAACGACTCTCGTTCAACGTGAAGATTACGCGAGTAGATTTGGGACACTGCTGTGGAGAGGTAAACGGCGATATTATTTATATCGCGGATTGTGGGAAATCAAGAGAGAGATCCCATTCACGACAATTCGCTTATTGCAGCGCCTTCCGGACAATCTCCATGCTATCATGAAGAGGGCAAATAAGATTTAAGCTTCTTTGAGAGATAGGCGTTCTTTCGTCCGACTTCCTGTCGCTAGTTGGGGGAAGGGTGGGGGGAGAGAGAGAGGAGACGAAGGTCAACTCAAACGACAAATTTCTTTCGTTCCCACGATTGTCTGGTGGCATGTGAGTATGTACGTTCCATACCCTCACAAAGTTGAAATATGAAAAAGACCTTGCTATAAATTCGAAAAACGAACCGAAACGGTTTTACAGTTACATTAACAGTAGAAAGCCCATAAAGGGTTCAATAGGGCCGATCAGAGGTAAAGATGGTGTTATGACGGACGTCCCAGAACAATTTGCTAAAATATTAAATGAGCACTTCTCGAGCGTTTTTACTATAGAAGACGGGACGCAATTAGAAACACTAGGCGAGGACAGAAATTTTGAAAGACAAAATACCCTATCCAATATAAATGAAATTTAATAAAATTGTGGAATGGGCGGATAAATGGCAAATGGGCTTAACATAGGTAAATGCAAGGTCATGCATTTAGGATGTCAGAACTTAAAAGTAGAATACCATATGAAAGACCAAATTCTCGAATCCGTTAACTTAGAAAAAGACCTGGGGATTTTAATCTCGGAGGACCTTAAAGTATCAAAGCAATGCGCAGAAGCTTGCAAAAAAGCAAACCGAATGCTAGGATGTATTGCTCGGAATTTTACTTTCAAATCGAAAGATATAATCATGCCACTATACAAATCGCTCGTGCGCCCACACCTCGAATACGCGGTCCAATTTTGGTGTCCCTTTCTAAATAAGGATATAGCGCAGTTAGAAAGAGTGCAACGTCGGGCCACGAAACTAATTCCTGAAATCCGAAAAAAACCGTACGAAGATAGACTCCGCTCATTAAACCTACTATCACTTGAAAGTAGACGATTACGTGGACAATTGATAAAATTATTCAAAATCTTAAAATGATTTACTAATATTGATTGCAGACTATTGTTCGAGCTGGACGAAAGGGCCAACACACGCCAGAATGGTTTAAAATTAATGAACAAGCGATTTAACTCTACTATAGCCCAAAATTACTTCACGTTTAAAACCACGCAAACGTGGAATGGCCTTCCCAACCGTGTAGTTGAAAGCACGTCAGTTAATATGTTCAAAAACCGACTTGATGAGTACTTCAATAGCGTAAATATAACGTAGTAGGAGCACAGATTAAAACGTCATATATTATAAGGAGATGAGGATTAAAATAAAATGATGAATAGAAAGATGCCAGCGACGCCTCCATGCATGGAGTGAATGTGAATTCCCCTTTTCTTTTTCTGTGTCCTATAAGTATATTATTTTCATCACTAGTAGGCGAAGCCTGCGGGAGAAGAGAGTACTGTCCTATCCCCCCGTCCCTTCCCACCACCACCTGGTTCGAAAAAGTGTGTTTGTGTATTTGAGGGATAGCTAAACCTGCATGTCAAGGGTACACATGTAGATAAGTGTGTACCGTAAAGTTGAAATAGTTAATATATATATATATATATATATATATATATATATATATATATATATATATATATATATATACAAAAAAACAGCATGAAAAAAAAGCATGATACACTAACGTTAGAATGTGGAAGCGTACTGGCCTTGAGCGGACCTTAGGGTCTTTGCTGGTTCTTATTTCTGTAGTTATCTCTCTCTCTCTCTCTCTCTCATCTGCGTTCATCCGTGCTCCAATTCGGACGTGTTTACTTGTGCTCCCGCTGTCTATTTATTAAGTGTTGGTTTTTGTACTTTTTTTTTGCCTTCACAACGTGTTTTAAGCAGAAAACATTGCTTTATTGTGAATTACTAACCGTTTGTATCGTGTGTGGTTTTGTTTTGTGTTGTTTTATAAATATTTGATTTTAAAAAGTGAATTGTCTTTTTTTGGACGTTTAAGCCGGTTTTCTTGTCGGCCAATCAGAGTTTCCTATTGCGAGTGACGTCATAATTGATTTTGTTGTTCACCTGGTGACAAATCGATGGCCCCTTCGGGGACTGTCAGTGCTGCTTGGTTGGGAGCCACCGCACGCCGAGGTTTGACTGCCCGGTCGGACGAACAGCAGCATATGGGGTGTGTCTTCTGAAAGATCCGAAACCTCTCCGATGGATAGGGGAGAGTGACTCACGCGGGGAGAACTCACCAACCCCCTTTTTTACTATTGATTGGTCGCAAAGTTTTGAGAGAGAGAAAGTGTTCAAAATTACAGGGAAAAAAGGTCCAGCTGCACTCATAAAAACATGTGCAATATGCCAGAAGGATAAGTGGTGCGTGGACTTCCAAGAAAGATGTTTTTCAAAATGCCACCCGGGAAGTATATGCACCGACTGCATCCTTAAAGGAGAGGTCCGAGAGGCAGTGGCATACTGCAATGAACTCAAAGATCTCTTCTCAACCTCTGAAGAAAAATCTAGGGCGTTGGAAAGTAAAATACAGACCCTAGAAACGCACCACGTGCTTCAGATTCGGCGTCTTGAGGAGAGAATCCTAGAGCTAGCCTTTAAACTAGAAGCCCAGTCAGCTCAAGCTCGAGACGAAAGTCCCACTGACTTGGGTGGTTCCGCCGATGTGACTCCACCTCAAGGAGCTGAAACTGCATCTGCAGTCCCACTTCAGCCACGTGGAGAAGCCAATAAGAAAAAGAAAAAGAAGAAAAAGGACCTTAATGCAGCTCACCCCAGTGTAGAGGATTCGAGCGTTACTGGTGTCCAAGGGAATGTAGAAATAGCAGAAGAGAAAATAGAAACAGAAGAAAAGACGAATGAAGATCGAAAAAAGGGAAGAAGAAAAAGAAGAAAAACAAGGGAAATACAGAGACGAAAGAGAAAAGAGATAAGTCTATGGTGAAAGAAAAGAGTGCAGTCAAGCACAGGCCCTGCAACCCCTGCTAGCAGCACGAATTCGAACGAATGTGAAGGTAACTTGCCTACCAGGAAGGGGAAACCAGCAGATGAGAGTAGAGACGGAGAAATCTCAGATTTCTGAGAACTCAGTCGTTGCCCTAATGGTAAGTGGCAACGACCTCTACCTGAGAGAGGAAGGATAGGCCCCACAGAAAGGATTCTCAACACAGTCACGGATGTTGTGGAAGACTGTGGGCTAAAAACACGCAGACGTGTGGTGGTCGAGATGCTCCCGAGAAGAGGTCCAACCCGGACCGCTCACTCGAGGAACGCCTCCCTTAATTGACGCATCGGAGATTTGTGTACGGCGGAGGGGGTCTTTTTGTGGACCCCTACCGCACCTTTTATGGTAGAAATGATCTCTACCAAAGGGATTGAGTACATCTATCATTTAAAGGAAAGGCCGTACTTTGCAACATGATACAAAGTGTCGTGGAACGGAACCTAAGTAGTGTCAGGCCTAGATTGAAGGCGGACGTACGCCAGTACACCCGTGTGACTCATGGAACGACCTTCTCGGAGGTCGCAAAGAGGAATGGCACCGCTTCAGCAAGCAAGACGGGAAACGGAAGAGAGTAGGGAGTCCTACATACGGGGACTCCCTCAAAGTTCTTCTGTTCAATGCGAGATCAATCAGGAACAAGTTTCTTGAGCTCTGTGGCCTCGTAGCAACAGAAGAACCTGAGATGGTAGCCATAACGGATTCGTGGATAAAAACCTCAAGCCGAGATTTTGAAGGTGAATTCACCATTCCCGGTTACCAGCTCTTCCTGAAAGATAAGCCAGAAAGAGAGGGTGGTGGTGTGTTGTTGTATGTCAAAGATACTCTCAACTCGACGGATTGCAACATCATATCCGATCATGAACTACTAGGTGTTGACCTAGAGATAGGTCCTGCCAAATACAGAACCCTGGTGCTTTATAGACCTCCTGCCCAACTTGTTGAAAAGGACAGAGATCTGTACCAGCTACTAGGAGAACTTGTCGAAAACAGAAGGTGTATCGTCATGGGATATTTCAAAACTAAAGTTGACTGGGAAACCAGAGAACCCTGTGGCGAGAACGCACGACTCCTGGAGTTCGCGAACAACGAGTTCCTCACTCAATGGGTGAGAGAGACAATATCCTCGACTTGGTTTTCCCCTCTGAGGATGACATCGTTGAGGACCTCTCTGTTGGCGAAGAGCTCGGTGGCAGTGAACACCGACTAATTAGATTTGTAGTCAAAGTCCCGAAGGAAGGGCCTGCAACTAGTAAATCAAGGAAACTCGATTTAAGAAGAGCACAATTTGCAGATCTTCGTGCGGGACTGACTGACGCGAGGCTAGAAGTGTGTGATGCTGTTTAAGACTTGTGGAATAGTTTCAAAACGACATTCATGAGTCTTCAATCGCGTTTTATCCCTCTGAAATGTCCCCGTCGGTCTTCTGTTCAACCAAAGTGGTTTAATCGAGAAATCGGCCAACTGCTTAGGGAGAAGAGAACTGTGTACCGACAATCGAAGATCTCGGGTGACCTTGACGAATACCGGAGGCTAGCCAGGAGAGTGAAGTCCAGCATAAGGGCGGCTAAGCAGTTTACTGAAGAGTGTGGTCCAATCCCCCAGCCGACGGATTCCTACTAGGGGAAAAAGCTAGGGGATATTGACTTCGCCGAAGGAGAAATCAAAAAGAAGATCACTGACCTAATGACGAATAAATAACCTGGCCCGGATTGGTTTCTACCTAAAGTGTTGAAAGAAGTGCGCGATCAAGTGTCACGACACCTGAGCGCAATCTTCAACATGTCAATCCGGACCGAATGCGTTCCTAGAGACGCGTGAGGTGGAGGTGACTCCTATCTTCAAGAAAGGAGACCGTAGCCAACCGTCGAACTGCCGACCTATCAGTCTGACTTCGATAGTCGGTAAACTCATGGAAAGCATAATGGTAGACAAAATGACTTCGCATTTAGAGTCAAACCTGCTACTGAGGAGTTCCCAGCACGGCTTCCGAAGGCAACGGTCATGCCTGACGAACCTTGTGGAATTCTTCCACTTCGTGTTCAGTGAGCACGATCGGGACAAGGTGGTGGATGTGGTGTACCTTGACTTGCAGAAAGCCTTTGATAAGATACCACACCGCCGCCTTCTCCGGAAAGTGCGAGCGCTTAGCATAGACGGAAAAGTAGCCCGCTGGATCGAGAACTGGCCAAGTTGCAAACGGCAACGGGTGGTGGTGAATGGACAGGCTTCTGAGTGGGTGCCATTTACTAGCGGGGTGCCTCAAGGTTATGTCCTGGGACCACTACTATTTATTATCTACGTCAACGACATGGACGGTGACATGTTTGCCAAGTTTTCCAAATTTGCCGACGATAATAAGCTTGGTATGAACGTTGCAAAGGATGGAAATACTGCCTGCCTGCAGAAAGATCTTGGGAAGATTAGGGAGTGGTCGGACACGTGGCAAATGCCTTTCAACGTAAACAAATGCAAAGTGATGCATATCGGCCACAGAAACCCCCAATCTCAGTATATCCTTAAGGGCACTGCTCTTGAATCCACCGACACTGAGAAGGACTTGGGTGTAACTATCACGATGACCTCAAGTTCTCGAAAACGTGTATTAAGGTTGAGAAGAAAGCCCAAAGGATGTTAGGCTACATAAAGCGCCAGTTTGGATACCGTAACAGGTAGATAGTACTTTGTCTGTACAACTCCCTCGTTCGGCCGCACCTGGAGTATACCGTACAATTTTGGAGTCCTTCATTCCGAAAAGACATCGCGAGATTGGAACGCGTGCAAGCCAAGGCAACCAAACTGATTCCCTCTATCAGACATAAAAGTTATGAAGATAGATTAAGAGAATTAGATATGTTCGCGCTGGAGACCTGGAGACTACGTAGTCAGCTTATCGAAGTATTTAAAATACTTCGAGGCTTCGACACACTGGACTACGGGAATATTTTCCAGCTCAGCGACGGGAGAACAAGAAATCACGGCTTTAAACTTAAACTGAACCGATACCAACGTGATCTGTGTGGGAAATTCTTCACTTACAGTATCTGCGGTAGTTGGAAAGTACTTCCGACGGAAGTTTCCAACAGTGAATCTGTTGACCAGTTCAAGTTAAGACTAGATAAAGTCTTGCGAAATCGCCGTTAAGATCCTCGCGAGTGATCTTCGAGGTTGCCAACGGACACTTTCGAAGATTGCGCCAAAAGTACCCTCCTTGTATGGACCACAAGGTCTTTTAGGGTACTTATTTTCCTTGTAGCTCCTTGTAGCGCTCTCTCTCTCTCTCTCTGCGTGTGAGTGTGTGTGTGTTTTAGAGAACTCCGGGTATATATGCACCCTCCTAAGGATTTCTCAGAGTTACAAGGAGTTACAAGGAAAGGAAGTACCCTAGGGTACCTTATGGTCCATTCAAAGAGGGTACCTTTGGAATAGCAATTGAGTGGGCACATGGCTGCTCAATTGTTTTGCAACCCTAAACGGCTACTTTTCAAGACTTTGTCTCGTCTTGACTTGAACTGGTCAACAGATTCACTGTGACAACTTCCGCTGGAAGTGCATTCCACTTACCGCAGATACTGTAGGTGAAGCCGTGATTGCGCGTTCTGTTCTCACTCAGTGGGAAAATATCCCGGTAGTCAACATTGTCAAACCCTCGAAGTATTTTGAAAACTTCGATGAGCTGATCACGCAGTCTACGGGTTTCCGCGAGAACAGCTCTAATTCCCTTAGTCTATCCTCATAACTTTTATGTCGGATAGAGGGAATCAGTTTGGTTGCCCTAGCTTGTACGCGTTCCAACCTTGCGATGTCCTTTCGAAACGAAGGACTCCAAGATTGTACGGTATAATCCAGGTGCGGCCGAACGAGGGAGTTGTACAGACAAAGTACTATCTCCCTGTTACGGTATCCAAACTGGCGCTTTATGTAGCTTAACATCCTTTGGGTTTTCTTCTCTGCCTCAATGCACTGTTTCGAGCACTTGAGGTCGCTAGTGATAGTAACACCCAAGTCCTTCTCAGTGTCACTCGATTCAAGAGCAGTGCCCTTAAGGATGTACTGAGATTTGGGGTTTCGGTGGCCGATATTCATTAATTTGCATTTCCCCACATTGAAAGGCATTTGTCACGCATCCGACCACTCCCCAATCCTTTGAAGGTCCTCTTGGAGGCGGGCAGTGTTCCCCTCCTTTGCCACATTGATACCAAGCTTGGTGTCGTCGTCAGATTTGGAGATTTTGGCAACCATGTCTCCGTCCATGTCGTTGAAATAGATAATAAACAGTAGTGGTTCCAGGACGGAACCTTGAGGGACACAACTATAACTTATATACACAATGAACGAGGACTCACCGAGATTGGCCGTATGCTTGCGCACATGACTCGATAGATGGTGCACCTTCGAATATTCTAGAACGCCGGGTGACATACTTTCTATTAGGTTTTTCATAGTTTATTTACAAACAATTATTTTTATGATGTTGTCCTGTATAACCCTTTTGCATCCCTGCCTCCTTGCCTCTCCCCAAATAGAATCAATGAGGTACACGAAAAGACATTTCGTTGCTATATTAGGTACAACTCACAGCAGAAGAGAAAGGTCTTGCTGAAGACGGAAAAAGGAGGAAGGATGGAGCTCTGCAGGGCACAACCGTCTCCGATGGACGCGTACAGACTTACCGGACATGCCACAATCACCATACATAGCCATACCTCCCCTTGTTATACACATCCAAGGAATTGAGAAACTATTATCTGAGGTAGACATTAACAGAGCGACTGGACCTGATAATAGACCCTGTAGTATACTTGAGGCTGGTGCTAGCGTACTGGCCCCTGCCCTGCAGGTTATATTTTCACAGACACTACAAACCGGAGAACTCCCCCATGACTGGTCTTGGCAAACATGAGTTCTATTTTCAAATCCCGTGACAGAACCCTCCCTGTGAATTATAGACCTGTTTCGCTTAACTCAATCCCCTGAAAAATTCTCGAACATATTTTTCACAGACATATCATAGACCATTTTGATAGGCTAAACATACTGTCTGACGCTCAGCACGGCTTTAGGCCCAAATGGTCGTGCGAGCCTCAACTAGTGTAGACGCCCCATGACATTTCCCAAACCCTGAACGACCCTAAAATTAGACAAATGGACACTATAATTTTAGACTTTGTCAAAGCCTTCGAAAAAAACCCGCACCAATGATTATTAGGAAAGTTAGATTTTTATAGCATACGAGGACCAATCTTTAACTGGAATAAGACATTTTTTGACCACTAGAGAACAACGTGATGTGCTCGATGGTAGTCAATCTTCTTCTGTTTCTGTGACTTCTGGAGTACCTCAAGGTACCGTTTTGTGGCCACTACTATTCCTTTCTTACATTAATAATCTTCCACTATCACTCACTTCTACCACGATAGTTTAGTTTATAAAACAATTGTACATAGGAATAATTGCCTTCGGCTCCAAGACGATTTAATAGCACTTGAAGACTGGGAAGCTAAGTGGCAGATGACTTTTAGACCAGACAAATGTCATCACATCCGTTTCACCCGTACTAACAAACCCATTCTATTGAATTACAAACTCCATAACACTACCTTAGAAGCCATATCACCCCACAAATATTTGGGCGTCCACCTCTCAGTGGACATGAGGTGGAACACACACACGTGAGCAGTGTCGGGGACAAGGCACATAGGGTCTTGGGGTTCCTGCGCAAAAACCACAGTAGGTGTAATGTAGACATCAAAATGCTCGCATATAAAACACTTGTTTGACCACACTTGGAATACTGTGATACCGCCTGAGATCCACACACTTACTGTCGCGAATTTCCTGTTTAATTTTTAATTATGAACTTGGTCACTGGGAACAATTTGAACAAGAAACTGCGAGAAGAATAATTAAATTAAATTTTAAATGAAAAATAATGGCTGTAATATAAACTTAGTAAAAGAATAAAATATCCCATTCACAGTGTCTAAGTTTAATATGCCTAAAGGATCCTAAGAGAAAGCTATTATTAATAAATGACAGCTAAATATATACTTAGCGTGTGAAATGGTGATTATTCTATCTTTATTATTTAGCCACTCCAGACCTCGGAGCAATAATCTGGAGTCTTTAAATTTGGTAAACTTTACCTCTCGTGTCAACATGTCTGCTGGGTTACTTTCTGTAGGTAGATATTTATAGATACATTGGGGATCTATACGACCCATATCTACTAACCTATTTTACAATTTATATTTCTTACCCACTACAAAGACACTTCGCTGTCCGACCAAATATAACTACTTTGCATCTTAATATCGTTCAATACTTCTTTCAAATATTTACTTAATTTCACCGCCATATACATGGCTGTTAATTCTAATTGTGGTATGGTCTTTTCTTTCATAGGTGAGATGCGGGATTTAGAGATTATTAACATGGGATCGGATCTATAATTTGTAGCATACGCTACTGCTCTGTGCGCTTTTTGCGAAGCATCACAAAATATGTGAAGGTCATACGGTTCTCCACTGTGCAATACCGCCCTTGGATATTCAAGAGTGTCCAACTCCTTCGCTTCTAAGCTCAGATCTTCCCATATATTTATAATTTCAATGGGAAGATCCTCATCCTCCCCATAACTTCCTACTCCAAGTTTCCTGGACTAGCAGTTTCATGGGAGTAATTAACGGGGAAACCAACCCCAAGGGATCGAATACTTTAGTTATATTCTTAAGAGCGTTCTCTTACTCATGGCCGCGTGCCTTTTAACGTTATTTACTGAAATAGTATACTTATTATAATTTCAATTTATGTCCCTCTTACTCACAGACCTAAACTGTCCTAACCTATTTATTCTATCCATATTCTCCGACCATTCATCTTCACTCACATCAGTCACTTATTTCTCTCCAGTCCCTAGTCTAGGCCTAACTTCCACCCTCCTGGTCCCAGCCACATTCCTCATGCATACACTCGCATCCCTTCTCACTTCATTCACCAACTAACTTAATCGCGTGCACTCATCACGCAAACGACTCACCTCCTCTACCAAAGCCACATTTGCATTAGTCATGTAACAAACCGGGCATTCAGATACATTTGTTCTTCTTTCAACACCACAAAAATCACAAACTGCATACAAACTGCTTACATTAAAAGGCATACTCGCATCATCCAAAGCAACAGCCATACTGGTAAACTTTTCAAAGTATAATTAAAAATTCCTTTAGTATTAGGTTTAATACTCAAAGTTAACTACGTATCTTCTCAAACTTAAATATATTACATAGGGTTTTAGATGTGTATTGCGTCAATATCCTAGATAGCTCTGATCACGATAAACATAAAAACCTATATTTCGTTATTCAAGGGAATGAAGTTAAATGCTAATGCGAAATCTAAATTTTTGCAGACGAAATTTACTCAGGCCTAAATCTGAGGGACGTTGAGGAAAACGTGTATTAAAATCAAAGAGTTAAGAAAAATATATATGTATTATTGAATAAACAGTTATTAATGAGATGTGAAATTATAGAGTAACAGTAATGATTGGATTGAATTAAGCGTGTGAATTAAATTTGCATGAGAATGGATTTACAATTGATAAATATTAAATAGATTATAAATTGGTAAATGTTTTATAAGTAATTGGATGATAAATTGGATAAGTAGATTAATAGATATATGGATTAAATTGATAAATAGTTAAATGTGTAAACAGATTACATGGTTAAATTGGATACATAGTTAAATGGATTGATAAATAGTTAAATGTTTAAACAGATTATATGGTTAATTTGGATAAATAGTTACATGGATTGATAAATAGATTATAACGGAGTTGGAAGGGTCTGTGAATGAGAAAAGAATCGCGCATAAAATCGGGATTCCTTTGTATAGCAATGCCTCTGGGCATTCCTATAATAAAAATCTCCTGGGAAACTTAAATATATATATATATATATATATATATATATATATATATATATATATATATATATATATATATATATATATAAATATATATATATATATATATATATATATATATATATATATATATATATATATATATATATATATATATATATATATATATATATATACAAAGAAAAGGAGCAAATATATATATATATATATATATAAATATATATATATATATATATCATCATTAATTATGTATAAAATTCATTCAATTATTTTACTTTAACCTTGTTAATTTAATCATTCAGTTATTTTACTTTAACTTTGTTAATTTAATCATTCAATTATTTTACTTTAACTTTGTCAATTTAATCTTTCAATTAATTTACTTCAACTTTTGTAAATTAAATCATTTTATGTTAAACTTAATAATTAATTCATTCATTCATTTATTTTACTTGTGAATTCAATTAACGTATACTGTTCCAAACAACATCTCTTAAATTGCACACACATACAAACAAACACACGTTCCAAGCTCGATCAAAATCACACGCTATTCCGCCCACTCGACTCGCAACTTTCTTCGTATCAAGGTCGGTAATCATTCCTTCTACAATTATTCATTTACCTCCAAACAAATCGTACTTAGTTAATTCCATTTTCTCTGACAATTCTTTGCAAACGACCACACGAGAGTAGATCCTAATTATATTTACTTCTCATTGCAGCCCCAATTCAGTCCAACATAGATACTCTATATTATTTATTCACCTTATTGTTTCACCATATTATTCCACCATATAAATTTCACATACTTCAGTTCTCTTCGTTTCTTGATACTGTAAATCATATGTTAAAATATCTTACATTATATACCTAACCTACTTATCTCATTGTGCATTTCGTTGATTTTATGAACATATTTATATTTGTGTAATAGTCTTTCTTAAAGCCCAAGTCATTATCCCAAAATTTAGTTCGCTGTCATCTTAGGCCTAAAAACTATCCGCCTACAAATTCGATCAAACAAATTTATGGTTATGGTTTTCAAAACGCTATCTAGGCTGATATATTGACGGAAGATAAATCACATAGATAACCATACACTATACTTTGGGAACTATTTTGCTAAACAATTACAATTCACATATTTACAGACCTGTTTACCTAAGCAACGGAGGAAAACAAATGAACCCCATGGGTTAATTATAAGACACTTGAGAGAGCGGGAGTAGCAATCTCATGATTTATGTCAGGGTTACCAACTTTTCTTGAAATTATATATATATATATATATATATATATATATATATATATATATATATATATATATATATATATATATATATATATATATATATATATATATATATATATATTAGGATTGAATATTCACTTTTGTAAGGGTATAGACCGCTACAATACTGCCCCACCGATGGTAAAGCTCGCATAACACAAGGGATTTACATAAATTTTAGTCTGTATAGCGGCGAGGCCTCCTTACAACGCGTGCAGAAAAGGTTATGGTCCCAAATGGCTGACTCGGATTGCGGGTCAGGTGGCGATTAGTAGTGCCACTCGATTGAGGGGGGAGATTGTCGAGAGCGAGGACCATATAGCGTCGGGCGACGATTGTTCTAGACCTCCCGAAAAGCCGACTGTTGGGAGTTACGCGTTGGTCGCCCGGTGTTCTCCAGCTGATGTCGAGTGATCCTGCAACAAAAAGGGAGGTGGCAGCAGCTGGGAAGAAGAATTGGGGGTTGTAGAGATGGTTGCGGAGGGTTTGAGAGTCAGAGGTGGTAGGAAAAGTTGCCGTTTGATTTGAAAAAGCCGAAGAAGGGTTCGGAAGTGGAGTTAGTTGGTTGGAAAGTGTTGAAGGAATAGTTTGGTGCGGAAGGTAGGCTGAGATGACCACTGGACCTATATTAGTGTAAGAGAAAGGTAGTCGCTGTTCCAGATGAACGGCCTCTATGAAAGCAGGTGTAAGCCGATCGATGGAAACCGTATCCTGCTTTGTGCTAGGCTGAGGTACAAATAATTTCGGCTTCCTGAAGACGAGACGAAAGGGTCCGTCATAGGCAGGTTACAAAGATATGCGAGTGGAATCGTGACGGACAAACACATGAGAGCAAGTTGCCATCTCCTTTAGCACTCTTGTGGCGGTAGGCTTTACCTCAGACATCGCCCGTACTAAATTGTGTATGTATGCAGTAGGATGTATGTCGGAAGGAGGAGGATAGTCATCAGAAGAAAAGAATCGGCCTGGAAGACGAAGTTGCATACCATAGACGAGTTCCGCAGCAGATCAAGTCAAATCATCTTTCAAGGAGGCACGAATTCCCAGGAGAATTAAGGGTAGCTTGTCCACCCAAGTGATGTTGGGATCAGTGGACCGTAAGCTTCCTTTGAGAGTCCTGTGTAAACGTTCACCTTAGAGTTAGTCTGGAGATGGTAGGTAGTGGTACGGAGATGAAAGGAGCCAAGCACTGACATGAGTCCCTCCTATTGGTGGGATTCGAATTGGCTACCTCGATAAGTCATAATCGTTGATGGGACACCAAAACGAGCAACTCATGCTGAGACGAAGGCTCGAGTTACAGTGGAAGCTCTCATGTTCGGGATAGGAACTGCCTCTGGCTAAGATGTAAAACGATCTATTATGGTGAGAAAGTAAGCGCAACCACGCAAAAGGAGTAGAGGACCAAACAGATTGATGTGAATGGCGTCAAAACTTGCTGATGGAAGTGGAAAAGCAGCCAAAGAGGACTGCCTGTGTCGTTAAACCTTTGCACGTTGACAAGGCAGACATGCGTGGGTCTATTTTACCATGTCGACGTTCATATCTGGACACATAACGTTATGTGATGAGCTTGTGTGTTGCTAGAATGCGAGATGAGAGGGGCCGTGAGTTTAGTCAAACATGTGCCGTCGGTAAGCAAGAGGAATGAGAGGACGAGGATAGTCGGACAATGAATAGTCAACCAGGATACGCCTTGAGGGACTGCCCGGCAAGTCAGTTTCGCGAACGATAAGCTGACAAGAGTGAGGCTGTGTTTGCGTGTCTTCATCTTGTCCCTGAGCAAGGGCTATTATCGCGTGATCGATTGGCACAGTTTGGGAGAGTTGCGTGCCCGAAATCGATGAAATGCGAGAGAATGCATCTGGTACGACGTTTGAAGAACCAGGAACGTAGCGAATATCATTTGTTATCTGCATGATGAACTCAAGGTGACGAGTATCAACAGCAGAGTGCATAGAGAAGGTGCTACTATAGGCGAGCTCACCAACCAATTGCTTGTGGTCGGTAAAAACAGTGAAGTCACGTCCTTCCAACTATTGTTGGAAGTCACGGAGGGTGAGGTATATGCTCAGTAATTCGCGGGAAAACGTACTGTACCTCTGTTGAGAAGGAAGAAGAGCTTTGGAGAAGAAAGCGAGGGGTTGCCAAGAGTCACCAACCTTCTGTTTGATCGTCGCACCGACATGAGTAGCGGACGCGTCCGAAGCAACGCTTATGGGAGCTCATGGGCAAGGATGGGCTAGGGAGACAGCGTAAGCCATAGCCTCTTTGGTGTGAGAGAAAGCCTCGCAAGCTTCGGGAGACCAGGAAAGAGGAAGGTTCTTCTTAGACTTGGAAAGAAATTCGTAGAGAGGTTGCATAATGTGGGAGATGTTGGAAATGAACCTGTGGTAAAAGTTTACCATCCCACATAATCTACGAAGTTGCTTTAGCGAAGAAGGTCGGGGGAAAGTTCGGATAATTGCAACTTTGTCCTCGAGAGGACGAATTCTCCCAGGGGAAATGTGGTGTCCCAAAAAGGAGAGCTGTGTGACACCAACGGGACACTTAGAATTGTTGATTTCGATACCATACTCACCTAAACGTGTAAAAACCTGACGAAGGTGAGAGATATGCATCTTTAAAAACGAAGATACTATCAAGAGGTTGTCCTTATAACAAAATACGAAGGAAAGACCTCTCAGAACCTGATGCATGAAACGTTGGAAGGCCTGACCACTGTTACGAAGTCCGTAAGGTATTCGGTTTATGACGAAGGAACCGAATGGTGTGGTGATAGCTGTCTTAGGGATATCATCAGGGTGAATCGGGATTTGGTTGAAAGCGTAAACTTAACCAAGCCGAGAAAAAATGGAACAACCGTAAAAGAGCGGAGTTAAAATTTAATAAGAAAGGCAGAGGATATCTATCCGGAACTGTACTGGCATTGAGTCGCCTGTAGTCACCTACAGCTCTGAATTCCCCCGGAGTAGACTTAGGTACTACATAAAACGATGAAGCTCATGGGGAGGTGGATGGGGAAGCGATCCCTGCTTCCATCATGTATTTAAATTCCTGCTTCATTAGGGCAAGTCTATCCGTGACCAGTCGACGGGAGCGTGAGAAAACTGGCCCTCCTGTTTTCTCGTTCCTGTGCACTACATTGTGTTTAATGGGAACTGTCCTTAGAAGGAGGCAAACTGAAGCTTGGAAACTCCCGCAGAAGTTGCTGGAGGTGAGAAGCAGTTGCAGGGAGACTAACAGGGAGGAGAGACCTGGTAGAAGGAAAGAATGAACCGTCAACAGTTAGTGTCGTGGTTCTGTAGATAAGCTTGTGGTGACGAGAATCTACCAAAAGTTCGTGAGCGGAACGGAACGCGAGGCCCATAATTGGAATATCGAAGTCGGCAACGGTGAATGTCCATGGAAAAACACGACCTAACCCGAGAGCGAGAGAGAGCTCAAGGATACGCCTCCCATAAGTCCTTATGTCCGAAGAATTGGCAGCTTTAAGTACAAGATCAGAAGTGCTAGTTTTCTCGACTGAAGAGGCAGGAATGACACTGCATTGAGTGCCTGTGTCAGACAGGAAGGAGAAACCAGAGAGTGTGTCATGAATACTGAATGGAGGATCGATCTGATGAAGGGATGAGTTCGCAGAGGTGACAAACCCACGTATCACTTGCGTTGCTAGTTTAAAGTATGTTGCGCTGTGTTTGAAGGTTGGATAATAGAAACCGTAGAATTTTGTCGGTTTGAAGGTGGTGAAGTTAGTCTAGGCGCAGTTCGAGATGAAGATTGAGCATTTTGATCGTACGAGCATGGTCTTGAGCATTTTTATGCCCTTGCACCAAATTTGAGGTGGTAGCAGCAAAATCCTGAAAATTGTGGAAAGGAAACTTGAGCAGCATGATTTGCCGGAGGATGAAAGTTTTAAGAATGCATAGATGCGTGGTAAAGCTGCAAGGTGCACAGCGTTGCTACCATAACTAGCATGATATCAGCAGTAACCCTGGGGATTATCAGGATAGGTGTAATTTGACGAAGGTTGAAAATCAACCTGCCCTGCTTCACCTCTTGTGCTGGAGTTCCCTCGTTGGTTTTGTCTTTTTCGGGAGGAGGAATGATGTCTGACTCCGTCCTGTTCACGTTTTTTTTAGCTCTTGGTGAAGACCCGTTTGCACCTTTAGGGCACGAATATCCATTTCAATCCTCTCCAGAACGGATAAAAGACTCGGAGCCTGGGAGGATTCATCCTGGCGGAGTCCTGGCCAGTATAGCGTACGAGAGGTGCAGGCGAGCGGCTTAAAAGCTTCGTTCGAATCAGTCTTTTTCGGGACTCAGGATGGCCAAGTGGATTCGCCGCTAGCTAACAGATGTCCAGCAACGTGGGAAGCTGTTCCCAACTCGCCTACGCTATTATTTTCTTCCTTGCCTCTTGTACTACTCCCCTCAATATACAATGGTGCTTAGATCCGGGAGGGGGGGGCGTTATCCCTTGGATAACATTTCCAAACGGGCTCTCTTCATTTCTTAAAAATACGCTCTGCTTCTAGGAGGGGGGTTGTATAGCGTGCGAGAAGTGAAGGCAAGCGGATTAAAAGCTTCGTTTGAATGAGTCTTTTTGTGCACTCAGGATGGCCGAGTGGATTCGCCACTGGCTAACAGTGGTCCAGCGACGCGGGAAGCTGTTCGCAACTCGCCTACGCTATTTTTTTTTTGCCCCTTTTCCTACTCCCCTCTATCTACACCAGTTGTAAGGAGCTTCGGCCGCTGACTCAACCTGAGAAATGGATACATGTGAGTGATGTTTAACATCAGAGTTATATGATGTTCTACGCCCCCTATTTACATCGGTAAACGAACCCTGGCCTGGATATCCCCAGCTGACGAATGGATTATTATACAGGGCGCCAGCCGCCTCTGCCATCTTTTCCACGTTCGCTGGGGAGGACATTAGTATGAGGGGCTAAATTTGATCCGGCATCTGACGCATGAGTGACTCGAGTCGGTCGAGCTGTGCTCCCTTGGCATGTGCCAGGGCCTTGAAGTGGTCCAGAAAATGCGTGGGGCGCCTATCTCCCATCCCCTGCGTATCGGGAAGGATCCGCAGGGCTTCAATTTGCGACCTCCCAAATTCCTCCATGAACGCCCTCTTGAACCTTCCCTAAGAACCAGAAATTACCCATCAAGCAGAATACTCTTAAAAGTAGAAAATATACTTAGAAGTAATTTCTGGGCTACAACGATTGTTCGATGGTCCTCAGGAGCTGCCTGATGCAGGAGGATGAGCTCCGAAGAAGGACTGGAAAAGGGGCGTTGAGTGGGAGGCGGATGAGGGAGAATGCTTGCGTGGGGGGAGGGGGGAGGTGGATGAATACGTTGTTGTTGTTGCGGGGAAGGATGCTTGGGTCGTTGTTACTGTGCCCGAAAAAGGAGCGTAGCTTGGGGCTCCGTTATAATCCATTTATAGAAAAATAAAAGTGTGTGTGTGTATGTATGCACGAATTCAATTCACGCACTTGAACGTACAATTTTCTAAAAAAAATATTGAAAATTGGTCACTCTTTGTATTTATTACTGTTTATTATAATTAATTTTACGAAATTGCTAAGGGATCACTTAAAGATGTTAAGGTAAACTTAGGATTGAAAGCGAGCACGTGTCGAAAAGTCACTCGTGAAAAATATAAGTCCACGCGAGAAAAAAAATGGAACCGAGTGAGGCGGCGGAATGCGACCTCCGAAAATTTAAAACAGGCGACGGTGAAAATGAATTTTATGAATGAATGAATGAATGGATGGGAGATAATTAAACTATTTTTGGCACATTTATAGGTTTTAGGTGAATATTGCGTCAATATCCTAGATAGCTCTGATCACAAAAAACATAAAAACCTATATTTCGTTATTCAAGGGAATGAAGTTAAATGCTAACGTGGAATCTAAATTTTTACAGACGAAATTTCCTTAGGCTTAAATCTGAGAGACTTTGAGGAAAACGTGTATTAAAAACAAGGAGTTAAGAAAAATATATATTATTGGATAAACAGTTATTATTGAAAAGTGAAATTATACAGTAACTGTTATGATTGGATTGAATTACGCGCGTGAATTAAATTTGCATGAGCTAACGAGAATGGATTTATAGCAATTTGTAAGTATATTGATAATTTATAATTAGTAATTGGTAAAATGTTAAATGGTTTGATAAATAGATTGATAATTTATAAATAGTAATTGGTAAAATGTTAAATGATTTGATAAATAATATTAATTGATAAATTTGATTTGGTAAATATTTTGATTAATATTAAATAGATTATAAATTGGTAAATGGGTAACTAGTAGTAAATCGTTAAATGTGTAAATAATTAAATTGGATAAATAGTTAAATTGGATATATGGATTAAATTGGATAAATAGTTAAATGAATTGATAAATAGTTAAATGTGTAAACAAATAATATGGTTAAATTGGATAAATAGTTAAATGGATTGATAAATAAATTATAACGGAGTTGGAAGGGTCTGTAAAGAGAAAAGAATCACGCATTAAATCGGGATTCCTTTGGGTAATTTTTAGCTAAACAATTACAATTCAAATATTACAGACGTGATTCACCGTTGCAAGGACAACGAATAAAGCTCATGGTTAATTTTAAGACGCTAGGTCATGGTTACCAACCTTTCTTGAAATTATATATATATATATATATATATATATATATATATATATATATATATATATATATATATATATATATATATATATATATATATATATATATATATATATATATATATAGAGAGAGAGAGAGAGAGAGAGAGAGAGAGAGAGAGAGAGAATTTTATAGAATTAATTATCAATACAGTAGTAAAATCAAAGAGTGATCAATATTCGGTAATTTTTTTTCAATTTTTTTTACCCTCAAGCGAGGGAATTGGATTTGTACATACACGCACACACACACACACACACTCACTTTTATAAATAGATTACGACGGAGCCCAAAGCTACGCCCCAACATCGGATACAAATACGACGACTCGAGCATCTCCCCCAGTAACAACGATGACCTATTTGGCCACTTTCGTTCCCCAAGCAAGCATTCTCTCGCATTCACCTCCCATTCCCTCTATGGTACTCGAGCTCTCTCTCGGGTTACGTCGTGTTTTCCCATGAACCTTCATCGTTGCCGACGTTGACATGCCAATTTTTGGCCTCGATTTTCTTTTTGCTCATGACCTCTTGGTTGATTCTCGTCAACGCAAGCTCGTCGACAGAACCAAGACACTAACTGTTGATGGTTCATTCTTTCCTTTCACCAGTTCTCTCATCTCTGTTCGTCTCCCTGCAACTGCTTCCCGCTTCCAGCAACTTCTGCAGGAGTTCCCAAGACTCAGTCTGCCTCCTTCTAAGGACAGGCCCATTAAGCAAAATGTAGTGCATAAGATAGAGACGATAGGAGGACCAGTTTTCTCACGCTCCCGTCGACTGGTCACGGATAGACTTGCCCTAATGAAGCAGGAATTTAAATACATGATGGAAGCCGGGATCGCTTCCCCATCCACCTCCACATGGTCTTTACCACTTCATGTAGTACCTAAGTCTACTCCGAGGGAATTCAGAGCTGTAGGTAACTACAGGGCGACTCAATGCCTGTACAGTTCCGGATAGATATCCTCTGCCTTTCCTATCAGATTTTAACTCTGCTTTCTTCGGTTGTTCCATTTTTTCTCGGCTTGATTTAGTTCGCGCTTTCAACCAGATCCCGATTCACCCTGATGATATCCCTAAGACAGCTATCACCACTCTATTTGGAAGTCCGTAAGGCATTAGGTTTACATAATTTTATCCGTGAAATTATGTAAACCGAATGCCTTACGGACTTCGTAACAGTGGTCAAACCTTCCAACGCTTCATGGATCAGGTTCTGAGAGGTCTTCCCTTTGTATTTTGTTATACAGACGACCTCCCGATAGCATCTTCATCTTTAGAGGAGCATTTTTTACACCTTCGCCAGATTTTGGCACGTTTAGATGAGTATGGTATCGCACTCAACACTTCTAACTGTATCTTTGGTGTCACACAGCTCTTCTTCTGGGGACACCACATTTCCCTGAGAGAATTCGTCCTTTCGAGGACAAAGTTGCAATTATCCGATCTTTTCCCCGACCTTCTTCGCTAAAGCAACTTCGTAGATTCTGTGGGATAGTAATCTTTTACCACAGGTTCATTTCCAACATCTTCAATATTATGCAACCTCTCTACGAATTGCTTTCCAAGTCCAAGAAAAAACTCCCTCTTTCCTGGTCCCCCGAAGCTTGCGAGGCTTTCTCTCGCACCAAAGAGGCCATGGCTTTCCCTGGCGCCCTGGCCCACCTTTGCACAGGAGCTCCCATAAGCGTTGCTTCGGACGCGTCCGCTACTCATTTTGGTGCGCCACTACTACAGAAGGTTGGTGACTCTTGGCAACCCCTCGCCTTCTTCTCCAAAGCTCTTCTTCCTTCTCAACAGAGGTACAGTACGTTTTCCCGCGAATTACTGAGCATATACCTCGCCCTCCCTCACTTCCAACAATACTTGAAAGGGAGTGAATTCATTGTGTTTACCGACCACAAACTATTGATTGGTGCACTTGCCTCTAGTAGCACCTCCTCTGTGCACTCTGCAGTTGATACTCGTCACCTTGACTTCATCCTGTAGATGACAAACGATATTCGCTACGTTCCTGATTCTTCAAACGTCGCACCAGATGCATTCTCTCGGATTTAATCGATTTCGGGCACGCAACTCTCCTAAATTACGTCCATCGATCACGCGACAATAGCGCTTGCCCAGGAACAAGATGAAGACACGCAAACACTGCGTCATTCTTCTCAATTCGTTGTTCGCGAGATTGACTTGCCGGACTGTCCTTCCAGGCGCATCCTGTTTGACTACCTAATTTTTGACTGTCCTCGTCCCCCCATTCCTCTCGCTTACCTTCGGCGCATATTTGACCAAACTCACAGTGTCTCTGATTCTGGCATTCGAGCAACTCGAAAGGTCATCAGACAACGTTATGTGTGGCCAGGTATGAACGCTGACGTAGCCAAATTGACCCGCGCATGTCTGCCTTGTCAACGTGCAAAGGTTCAACGCAACACAAAGTTCCCTCTGGCTGATTTTCCACTTCAATCGCAACGTTTTGGCTCCATTCACATCAATCTGGTTGGTCCTCTTCCCTTTTCACGTGGTTGTACTGACCTACTCACCATGATAGATCGCTTTACATCTTGGCCAGAGGCAGTTCCTATCCTTGACATAAGAGCTTCCACTGTAACTCGAGCCTTCGTCTCAGCATGCGTTGCTCGTTTTGGTTTCCCATCAACGATCATGACTGATCGAGGTAGCCAATTCGAATCCCACCAATGGGATGCACTCATGTCAGTGCTTGTCTTTTTTCGTCTCCTTACCACTAGCTACCATCTCCAGAGTAACTCTAAGGTGGAACGTTTACACAGGACTCTCAAAGGAAGCTTACGGTCAACTGACCCCAACATCACTTGGGTGGCCAAGTTACCCTTAATTCTCCTGGAAATTCGTGCCTCCTTGTAAGAGGATTTGAATTGATCTGCTGTGGAACTCGTCTATGGTACGCAACTTACTCTTCCAGGTCAATTCTTTTCTTCCGCTGACTGTCCTCTTCTTTCTGACATACATCTTGCTTCATACGTACACAATTTAGTACGGGTGACGTCTAAGGTAAAACTGACCGCAACAAGAGTGCCAAACTTGGTCTCATGTGTTTGTCCGTCTCGATTCCACTCGCACATCTTTGCAACCTGTCTATGACGAACCCTTTCTCGTCGTCCCCAGGAAGCCGAAATTCTTTGTTCTTCAGCTTAGCACCAAGCAGGATACGGTTTTTTATTGATCGCCTGAAACCAGCTTTTATAGAGGCCGTTCCCCTGGAACAGTCACTACCTTTCTCTTCCACTAATATAGGCCCAGTGGTTATCCCAGCCTACCTACCGCACCCAACTATTCTTTCAACACTTCCCAACCAACTAACTCCCCTTGAACCCTTCTTCCGCTTTTTCAAATCAAATTGCAACTTTTCCTCCTACCTCTTTACTCGCAAACCCTCCACCAACCATCTCTACACCCACCCAATTCTTCTTCCCAACTGCTGCCGCCTCACTTTTTGTTGCAGGACCACTCGACAGCAGCTTGGGAACATCAAGCAACCAACGCGCAGCTCCCGACTGTCGCCTTTTCGGGAGGTCCAGAACAATCGTCATCCGACGCTCGCAAATTCAGATTTCCCGTTAGTGCTTAACTTCATTTTCCTTCTATAACAAAAAATATAGGTTTTGGGATTTATTGTGACCAGAGCTTTCTAGTGTATTTGCGTAATAAACACCTAACAACCTATAATGGCTTATTTATCCATTAATATTTATTAGACTTAAATCAAAATAGCTAAGTTATTATTATACGGCTTTGCATGCCGTATGAACCAAAACTTGACAACTTGAGGAAATTTTAGTAGTTATTTAACGGGATCTGTATTTACGTCTTGACACTGAGTCGTAGTAGCAGAAAAGAAAAGAACTGATTCTCGGTACACCCGGATCTGTGCTAGGTGGCAACTCGAAACAATACACTTTCGCAAAACGCAACGACGACCATTTATTAAAAGTTAATTAACCCAAATCATTACTACTACTCCCAACTTACTTGAATATAACAAGGGAACTAAATTAAAAGGAATATCTTTTTACACTTCCCACTTTAGTTTCCGGGAGTAAAAAAATACGACACTTACAATAACATTAATAAATTAGAGACCATACAAAACAAAGCCACAAGGTGCTTCAGACGTTATTACAGACACACTGCATCAGTCACTTTGCTAAAAAAGAAAAGATATTAAACTGAACCCACTAGCAACTTGAAGAAAAATACACAGACAACAAATGTTATGCAAAATCACAAACAATTTAGTTGACGTAGATAAAGACACATATGTACTTACACCCTACAAATCTACGCACCATCAGAGGTAGCCATAACCTAAAATTCCAAACATCCCAAACAAGTACTAACATTTTTGGGTGTTCATTCTTCCCACGCAGCATCCAAGAGTGGAATCATCTCCCATCTTATATAGTTAATAGCCCTACTTGACACAAATCATTATATCACTCCTGCACCATTGCCTGCTCTATAGTCCTATTCTTTTATCATTTCCCCGCACAACCCCGCATAATATCCCGCCCGTGAGCGGCCCTCTATGGGTCCCCCTTATTAAGATCAAGAACTAAAAAATATGAACAATTTTTATGCGATTGCTATTTTTTATGAATTTTGGCGTTTACCCATTTCACAAATTCATACCGCGATCATAAATTCTTTTCTTAACCCGCATCGTAACTTGAACGTGCTGTTATAAATGATAACCATAGTAACAATCCCATGGTTACTAAACTCTCCCCAACCATTAAATTGCCTTTTCTGCCTTTTTAGTCTATATTGAACGAATCTCCTTTACTCGTATTAAGTGTTTTGCTTCCAAGAATGTCCCTCATTCCAATGGATGTTGATCCACAAGAGGAAGAGGTCGAAGTACCTTCATCAAGTACTTCAAAAGGTGATAAGAAGAGGTTCGAAGTGAAAAAAGTGAGATTTCTTTTATTTACCTTCAAGAATAATTCTTCAAGAATTATTTTATTCGGCGGAAGACTAAATTCTTTGAAATTGTTCATTGAGGCCTAGCTTAGAGTCTTGAGTCTTATAATCCCAAAAGGCAGTGTCCGCTGTCCAGGGATGCAAGCTTTGGTGTGCCCGGGTTCTACAGGCACTTGAGGGTGGGTGGAGGGATAGGGGGGTTAAATTGTGGTAAATATGTAGATTAGCGGCCCGGCCCCCCCCAAAATTTGTGTGTAAATATTATCGTTCACTCGTGTCGGAATATTCATGCGCATTTGAGTCCTTTTCAAATTATTATTCTATAAACAATTAGGATTATATACTGGGGTGCTGTGCCCCCCAGACCCCCCCAATTTAATGAAACTCAGGATCATCGTAGTGTAGTCCCCCCATTGTGTTTACCCCCATACTAGCCGTCAACTTAAATGTACTCCAAAAACATGAAACATTTTGCAACACGGACAAAATAGTACGTCCTATCGTTCGCGCCGATAATCTACATATTTACCTAAATTGTTTCTATACAAATGCTCGTAGTCTTAGAAACAAGAAGGATGAGCTATTTAGTTATATTAGCAATGAGGATATAGATATATTATGTGTTACTGAATCATGGGTTAATGAAATAGAATTTAGTGACACTATAAGGGAATTTGACTTACAGGGCTATAATATGTACATTAGTCAAAGGACAGGTAGGATTGGTGGAGGAATAATTATCTATATAAAAAACAACGTTTCAAGTTTAAATACTTCAATAAAGCAGGATGGAGTTGAGTCACTTTGGATAGATATTAGGTTCAGTAAAAATAGAATGGTGCATTTGGGAGCTTTTTACAGGCCATCTGGTAAGACTGATGATATGGATGAACTAATGATAAGGGAAATAAGTAAGGGATGTGAAACAGATGCAGCTATTATTGGGGACTTCAACTTAAACTCTGTGGACTGGGAAAATATGATAGGTAGGGATAGAACAAGTGGCAGGTTCATAGAATGCTTTGAGGATAATTTTTTGAATCAATTTGTTAATTGAGCCAACGAGGGGGGACAATATATTAGATTTAGTACTTTCTAACAGTGATCATTTAGTTCAAGAATTGACTGTTGGGGAAGCATTGAGAAATAGTGATCATCAGATAGTTCATTTTAACTTGGGAATTGAGAAGGGTAAAATAACTGAGAATGCTTTAAAAGTTCCAAATTTTCATAAGGGAGATTATGTAAAACTTTGAAGCTTGCTAAATTTGGTAGACTGGGATGTAGAATTCAGAGGTAAAAATGCTTATGGGATGTGGGATACTTTCAAGCATATGAAATGGATGGGCATTGGCTGAGCTCAGTAGAGGATGAGAAAGATCTAGGAGTAGTAATAGATAAGTCATTAAGGTTTTCTAAGCAGTGTATTGAAGCAAGAATTAGGGCAAATAGAGTGCTGGGTTTTATTAAGAGAAATGTCAGTTACAAAAGTAAGGAGGTTATTCTTAACTCTATAACTCCTATGTTAGGCCACATCTAGAGTACTGTATACAGGCAGGGTCCCCACATTTTAGACACGATATTAACCATCTCGAGTCAGTGCAACGGAGGGCAACAAAGATTATTCCTTCCCTGAGGCACCTTGAATATATAGATAGATTGAGGGTATTAAATATGTTATCGTTCGAAAGGAGGTGTGTGAGAGGGGATATGATTGAGCTCTTTAAAAAATTTTCCGGGATAGATAAATTGGATGTTAGCAAGTTTTTTGAGTTAGATGATAGAAATCGGACTAGAGGTCACCACTTGAAAATTAAAATGCAAGGGTGTAGGTTGGATTTAAGAAAATATTTTTTCACCAATAGAGTGGTAGACTTCTGGAACAAATTGCCGCAGAGGGTAGTAGGTAGTCCAAATCTAAATGTATTTAAGAGTAGGTTGGATGAGTTTATGGGAAGGGAAGGTTGTGATGGTTCCTAAGTTTTGTATATATTAATATTGTTTGTATATATCTATAGCTGCATGATTTAGTTCTTGACAAGCCTTGATTGGTGATACCCTTGTTTCTGGACGCAATCCTCTGGATGTAGTTTTCCTGGGAGTTTGGGTGCCTTAAAAAAGAGGCCATTTGACTCGGATGACCTATGATGAGCCCTTGTGGCTTTTGTTATCTGTTATATTATATTGTGGGGGACTTTAATTTTGTCTTCCCCTGGTGATGGTGCTTTTTGTGGGTGGGTTTTGCTGGAGGCGGATGACCTTTGATAGGCCCTTGTGGCTTTTGTCATCCGTGAAGTTATGTTATGTTATGAGGCAGCATCTGTCTGATGGCTGGGAGTGCTGCTCTCCGGAATTGATGTGCGTTGCTTGTAGTTACTGCCTCTTGTGGCAGTCTGTTCCAAACTTGTACAGCTCTTGGGAACATGCTGTACAAGTAGCAGTCCACCCTTGTGTTTGGGTGGCTGTAAGCGTGTTGTTCATCTTGGCTGTATTTTCTGTTTAGGGGTCTTGTTGTCCTGGTGATATCCTGTTGCATATGGATGCTCACCAATCCCGATGCACCTTGAAGAACATCTCTGCCTGATGTAGGGTGCGTCTGGTCTGCAAAGTGTCCCATTTCAAGTTATCCAGCATACTGGTCACACTTGCTTGCTGGTCGTACTGCTGAGTGACAAAACGAGCTGCTTGCCGCTGCACACTCTCAATGATGTCAGAGTTTCTTGAGGTGTGTGGGTTCCAGGCCTAAGCAGCATACTCCAGCTCTGGTCTGACCAGGGTCATGTATGCTGCCTCCTTCACCTCTCTGCTACAGGCTCCAAGTGTCCTACAGACGAGGCCCAGGGATTTTGCTGCCTTCGCCGTACCAGATCTAAATGGGTGTTCCAACTTATGTCCTGTGAGATGGTCACTCCTAGGTATTTGCAGCTTTCCTTTTGTGGTATTGCTTGCTGGTTGACAGTGAACTCCATGTCCCATGTGTTTGCCCATTCAAAAGCTCTTAGAAGGTCTTCATGCAGATGATGTTGGTCATTTTTATTTTCAATGTGGCGATAAATCACCCTGTTGTCCGCGAATAGTCAAATTGTTGATGAGACTCCTTCGTTTATGTCATTTATGTATAACAAGAAAAGGTCAGGACCCAAGACAGACCCCTGAGGAACTCCTGAGAGAACTTATGTTGGTGTGGATGGTGTTCCATTTACAACCACTTCTTGTGTGCGGTCTGTTAGAAAGCCCTGGATCCATCTTTTTGTTTTGCCTCTAATACTGTAGTGGTCTATTTTGTAAAGAAGTTTCCGGTGAGCCACTTTGTCAAAGGCCTTACTGAAGTCCAATAACAAAACATCAGTTTGACATCCTTTGCCCATGGTCCAGGCACAGTCATGTAAGGCCTCCACCAGCTGAGTTTCACAGGACAATTTATCTCTAAAGCCATGTTGGTTATCAATCAGGATTCTGTTCGCTGCTAGATGTTTTGTTATGTGACTGAGAATAATGTGTTCCATGATCTTGCTGCATAGACATGTAATGGATATTGAGTGGTAGTTGCCCGGGTCGCTCTTCATTCCATTCTTGTGGATGGCAACTATTCTGGCTCTCAACCAGTCCTGCGGTAGTTCACCTGTGTCATAGGACTGCTGCATGATGTGTGTCAGGATGGGACCACACTGCATTGCGTAGTCCTGTAGTAACCTTGCTGGTATTTCATCTGGCCCACTGGCTTTGTTGATGTTAAGTGTCTCTAGTTGTTTTACCACTCCATTTACATCTATTCTTAGGTCTTGTAATGGTATACAAGCATGGTCACCGCATTTTATACATAACATAACATAACATAATTACACGGATGACAAAAGCCACAAGGGCCTATCAAAGGTCATCCGCCTCCGTCAAAACCCACCCACAAAAAGCACCATCACCAGGGGAAGACAAAATCAAAGTCCCCCACAATATAATATAACGGATGACAAAAGCCACAAGGGCTCATCATAGGTCATCCAAGTCAAGCGGCCTCTTTTTCAAGGCACCCAAACTCCCAGGAAAACTACATCCAGAAACAAGGGTATCACCAATCAAGGCTTGTCAAGAACTAAATCATGCAGCTATAGATATATACAAAACTTAGGAACCATCACAACCTTCCCTTCCCATAAACTCATCCAACCTACTCTTAAATACATTTAGATTTGGACTACCTACTACCCTCTGCGGCAATTTGTTCCAGAAGTCTACCACTCTATTGGTGAAAAAATATTTTCTTAAATCCAACCTACACCCTTGCTTTTTAATTTTCAAGTGGTGACCTCTAGTCCGATTTCCATCATCTAACTCAAAAAACTTGCTAACATCCAATTTATCTATCCCGGAAAAAATTTTAAACAGCTCAATCATATCCCCTCTCACACACCTCCTTTCGAACGAGAACATATTTAATACCCTCAGTCTATCTTCATATTCAAGGTGCCTCAGGGAAGGAATAATCTTTGTTGCCCTCCGTTGCACTGACTCAAGAAGGTTAATATCGTGTCTAAAATGTGGGGACCATGCCTGTATACAGTACTCTAGATGTGGCCTAACATAAGAGTTATAGAGTTTAAGAATAACCTCCTTACTTTTGTAACTGACATTTCTCTTAATAAAACCCAGCACTCTATTTGCCCTATTTCTTGCTTCAATACACTGCTTAGAAAACCTTAATGACTTATCTATTACTAATCCTAGATCTTTCTCATCCTCTACTGAGCTCAGCCAATGCCCATCCATTTCATAGTTAAATTCTCTATTATCTTTTCCCATGTTAATAACTTTGCACTTATCAAGGTTGAAAGTCATTTGCCACTTATGTGCCCAGGATAACAATTTATTTAAGTCCCCCTGCACTTTAAAATTATCATCAATATCTTTAACTACAGCTGCTAATTTGGTATCATCCGCAAAAATTGACACTTTATTATTAACTGCCTCCCCAAGATCGTTTATATAGATGACAAATAATAATGGACCGAGAACTGATCCCTGAGGAACCCCACTGATAACATCCCTCCACTCTGACTTTACACCATTTAGCACTACCGTTTGCTTCCTGTCTTTCAGCCACTCAGCTATCCAATTTGAAACACCCCCACATATCCCAATCATTTTTAATTTATGAACTAGTCTCCTGTGTGGTACCTTATCAAATCCTTTACATGACATCAACTTGCTACAGTCAGTACAAAGGAGGGCAACAAAAATAAGGGGTAAACATGAAGATCGGCAGTGCATCTGAAAAAGTGTTTTTGGTAAACATTAAGATCGACTTGCTGTATTTTTTTGCGCCTATGTTTCATTCAGTAAACAGGAAGATAGGCGGCATGCCCATAAAAGTATATTTTTGTGCTTGTATATTTCGTTCACCTGTGCATGCATATTCATCCGCATTTGAATCTTAGTTCAAATATACCCGGCGCCATTTTTGTACAAAAATGCCCAAAAATAACCAAATGAAAAATGCTTTTGGTAATTGTGTAGAGTATGGCCGGATCCGAGTCATAGCTTATTTTGGGCTTTTTTCCTAGCTACTTTTTCCCAGTTGAAATCTATGTGGATGAAGTTTATGGTGATTTTTTATTATATACTTGGGGGCTTACCCCCTAGATCCCCTCCAAATGAATGAAATCAGGATCATGGTAGCACCTCCCCCCCCCCCCCCAATGAGCCGACCCTCAAAATAAGCTAGAATCACATCCTCCCATACTTGCAACATTTACTATGCTTTTTATTTACTTTATTGCAGTGGGTATACTTCTGAAATAGTGGTGAGGAAAGCGTGGAATCTTTCTTTAATTCCCATTTTGGCCAATTTGAGAAAAAAGTCCCATTCAAAGCTGATTTTTAAAAAATAATGGCGATCACTGAGCAAAGTTAAAGCACACGGGATCGATGACAGTATATTTAGGTGGATTCAGTCATGGCTTGGTGACAGACAGCAAAGAGTTAGTATAGATGGAGTTAAATCTGAGTGGGGGTGTGTTAGCAGTGGAGTTCCTCAAGGATCTGTTTTGGGTCCCTTGCTATTCTTAATTTATATTAATGATCTTGACATAGGTATAAGTAGTGACCTGAGTAAATTTGCTGATGATACTAAGCTAGGTAGGGCCATTAGGGCTGATTCTGATGCTGTTGTAATGCAGGAGGAATTGACCATTCTGTCCAATTGGGCCGAGAAATGGCAAATGAAGTTTAACATAGACAAATGTAGTGTACTTAGTATAGGTAGAAATAATCCATTGAATAGTTATAAATTAAATGGCAGAATTTTAGGGAGGACTGATTGTGAGAGAGACTTGGGTATTTTGGTAAGTTCAGACCTTCGTCCTAGAAAGCAATGTCTAAATGCTAAGAATAAAGCTAATAGGATATTGGGATTCATTAGGAGGAGTGTAAGCAATAAGAGTGCTGAAGTCATTCTAAAACTGTATCTGGCGCTAGTTAGGCCTCATCTAGACTATGCAGTACAATTTTGGTCACCATATTATAGGAAGGATATTGATTTGCTTGAGTCTGTGCAGAGAAGGATGACAAAGATGATTGGTGGGCTAAGGAACTTACCCTATGGTGAAAGGCTCAGAAAACTAAATCTACATACATTGGAAAGGAGAAGAGTCAGAGGGGAATTGATTGAAGTCTTCAAATGGGTAAAAGGATATAATAAAGGGGATCTGGGTAAGGTTCTTATACTTAGTGAACATGACAGGACACGTAGCAATGGGTTTAAGCTTGATAAGTATAGGTTTAGGAAGGAGATTGGGAGGAATTGGTTTACAAATCGTGTGGTAGATGAATGGAATAGGCTCACTAGGCATGTGATAGAAGCCTCCTCTCTGGGTAGTTTTAAGAATAGATTAGATAAATATATGGATGAAGCTGCTAGATGGGACTGACTTTTTTTTATGTACATATGTATATATTTTTCTAAGGAGTGGGAAGATTATATTTTGCGGTTGCATGAATGGACATAATCCTCTGGATGCATTTTATGTATATTGTAGATTAGATCTGACGAACTCCTGTTAAGGGTGACAATGTTGATGACTTTTCTCTGGTAAGAAATCTTTTGTGTGTTGAATGGAACAGGAGCTGCCAAGTGTAGGCCATGAATGGTCTTTTGCAGTCTCCTTCTTTTCTTATGTTCTTATCACTTGAGTCACATTTAGTTTTTGTACATCAAAATGCATAATTATCTTTAATCTCTAATGCTTGACCACAAACTTCACAATCGATTTTAACTTTAAGTAAATTATGATCGTCCAAAAATGTTAACAACTTAAATAAAGCAGAAAGTTTGATAATAGACGAAGGGCAAATTACAAACAACAAAGCCAGGTTAAAACTGAATTTACCATATAAAAGTCATCTCTCCTTCACCCAAAAGGCTCCACAAAAGCTAATTCCTCTAAATGATCTAAGTATATTTAAATGTATAAAAAAAAGGTAATAAAAATAGTAATAAAAATAGTAAAATTGGAAAAAATATGATAATACTTCAGATTTGGGGCACACGGTAGGTGGCGCTATTAGATGTGACCAATCCGGCGTTATATTTTTTGGTTGTTTTGCGATTTGTAACTTTTAGTCTGTATTATTTACTAAATATCTGCGCCTCTGCTCGTTTATAGTTTTTTCTAAGTTAGGTAAGGTTTCTTGATGCCTTTTATTGTTTTTTGTTTTTTTTGTATTTTTTGTTTCTCAGTGAATGATAACAGCTTCTTACTGGCAACATCGTAGCTATAAATAGAACCTGCTTAGCATTTGTTTCTCTTTGGTTATGGCTTTTTCTGCTCTAGTTGTGCTTCTTCGTTATTCGAATTCAGGTTTATTTTGCATGACCCTGAAAAACTTTTAGATTATTTAGAGGCGCATAAACTAATCAAGAAACCTATAAAAGTAAGTATTGTTTGTCATTAAGTTAGGCTTTACTGCCAGTAAAAAGCTATTAGGGGGAAAAAACTGAGTAAATTCAAGGGGACTGCTTGTGGGAAAGATATCACTGCGGGGGGACTACCCTGCAATGATCCTGAGTTTCATTCAATTGGGGGGGCAGCCCCCCAGTATATACTCGTATACCCCCAAAATATAACGCCATAATCTGACATCATAAGAGATATATTGTAGCCTATAAACAGCACCACCTACCGTGCACCCAGAAACTGAAGTGTTACCAAAAAATATATTGATAAATAAAAATGAATACAAATGATAATAAAAAGACATTAAATGAAAAACAAAATAAAAATGGCCCCAAGATCCCATGACTTAACACTGTACGATTATTTTTTATGGGGATATCTAAAGAATAGTATTCTACTCCACCACAAAGCATCAACCAGTCAAGAGAGTATCACACGTGAAGTCAATAGATGAAGGAAAGTTACAAGTTAATCAAAAAAGTTGTTCAATCAATGCGATCAAGGGCGCAACTGTGCTTGGAAAGAAATGGAGGACATGTGGAAGGAAACGGTGCTTAGAAAATTAAAAAATAAATTTATATTACCCATATGAAGAGGTATTTTTGTTAAAAATGGATTTAAATATATTTGTTGATTTTAAGCTTCAAAGTTTTATTATTTTACTTCCTTGCGCAAAGATAATTTTGATAGCCTCCACTAAACCCATTTGTGGATCAATATCGTAAAAGGGAATTCAATAGTTGCTAAATTTGTATGGTTTTGCAGGACTCAAAAATCTCTAATAGATTTTGAGTTATACTAATTCAAATTACGGTTAACTTTTTTCTGGGACACCTTGTATATATCAATAAAACAAAAACCCCAGAAAACACACAAAATTAAATAAATACAAATATATAAATAAATACAGAATTAGAAAATGAAAACAAACATTCCAATAGGAATAACTGACACAAAAACCAAAAATCTATAAGAAAGAACAAAACTATACAAAAATGCACACTCAAAAACAAAATGTATATAAAAAAATCGAAATTGATCTTGAACTAAAGCAGTAATGAATGAATGAATAGTGCATTTAAAATTTAAAAGCTGCGTAGCCCAGAGCTAAAGCAGTAAAAGGACTATATAGCACAAATAGGCAAAATCAAAGCAAAGGGAGACTGGAGAGCATGGAGCAACACAACCTATCACAATCTGTGATAGGTTCAAAACCCACTGACAAAATGCATCCATAGGATTGTGTCAGATCATGATTCTACAATATACAATTAGAACCATCTACAGGAATGTGTCAAAAACAAAAAGCATCATCAAGACTTGTCAAAATCCAAATCAATAATATACAATAATAAAAAACTGCAGCCACAGAAATGAGTCCAGAATACCCCCCAAAGTTAACCCTCCCTCCCCATATAATCTAATCTGCATTTGAAAACATTCAAATGCAGATGGCAAACTATTCCAGTAATCTACTACTCCATTGGCGAAAAATTATTTTTTAACATTCAACCTGCACCTCTGTTTTTTAATTTTTAATTGGTGACCCCTAGTCCTATTACTACCCCCAACTCAAATAACTTGCCAAAATCCAACTTATCCATCCCAGAACAGATTTTAAAAAGCTCAATCATATCTCCCCTCATACATCTTCTCTCAAATGAGAGAATATTTAGTACCCTCAGTCTATCTTCATATTCAAGGTGCTTCAGGGAAGGTATTATTTTTTGTTGCCCTCCTTTGTACTGATTCTAGCAGGTTGATGTCATGTCTAAAATGTTGTGACCATGTCTGCATACAGTATTCTAAATGTGGCCTAACATACGAGTTCTAGAGTTTAAAGATAACCTCTTTACTCTTAATGTATTCTAGCACCCTATTTGCTCTATTTTTTGCCTCAATACACTGCTTCAAAAACTTCAGTGACCTATCTACTACTACACCTAAGTCCTTCTCATCCTCATCTGAATTCAGCAAATACCCATCCATTTCATAGCTAAATGATAAAGGACCCAATTCAAAATTAAGTAAAAATAAGCATGTTTTGGTGGTTCTTTTTGGGAGATAGTCCTAAAATCAAAGGTTTCCTATATTTTGTGACATTACTTAAATGCTTTATTCTATTTTGAAATATGAGGAAACCATTAAAAAAATGCTTATTTTTACTTAATATTGTGTAACGTCGGTAGCTATTGGACATGTTCTCATCAAGCTCTCTATTCAGTGACTTGTTTTGTTTTTTGGTGTAATATATTTAAGTTCAGGAAGATAGTTAACATTGAGTGTTAGACAAAATATTCAAGGAATTTTTAATATTTTCAATTAAATCAGGAAATTACTCTGAAATATTTACGTTTCAGAGCAGCCTATTTTTCTCCCCACTCTTTTTATTCCCCAATTAAAGGGTTTTGAACAGTTTTCTCAGTATGGCTGTTGCTTTGGATGAAGTGAGTATCCCTGTTGATGTAAGTAGTGTGTATATAGTTTGACTTTTGTGGTGTTGAAAGAAGAGCAAATGTATATGAATGCCCATTGTGTAGTGTGACTCATGCAAATGTGGCTTTGGTAGAGGAGGTGAGTGCAAGAGATTAAGTTTTAGCTGGCCGAAAATCTATGCTCTAATCCCAATCGTTCCAACCCGCTTCCCACACTAATTCAGACGTGAGAAATCGAAGGAGAATGAAGCGGATTGTATATACATTCCTTTACTTACAAAAAAATACAATAATATATGCAATAAAAAAAATTTAAAAATCCTACTTATAAATACTATTAATCGATCCTAAAAAACAATTCCATAAAAAAATTGAACAACCCAAATAAAATTTGGACTACTACAGTCAATTAACAACAAAAGATGGCCTCACGTGGTAAAACAAAAATCTTTGTATACAAAACTAGCGCCTCCAAGCTTGGATAAGATAACTGACCTTGTCACAGTTGTGTGGCTATTTTAAGCCCTCCTTCATTAAAGCAATACTATTTTTCACTTAACCAAGTAAGAAAGAACACGGCCTGGAACCTTTGTCATATACTAGTGGCCTTTGGTAGATAACAATAATAAATAGTTGGCTTCTATTACAGGGGTAATTTACAAATTTGTCTATTTGAGTCCAGAATATGGTGCTTGGAAAGAAAGAAAAAACATGGAAATCAATTTTATACATAAAATAAATAAAAAACAACAAAACAAACCCATTCCCATTCACACACAAACATTCTTACAGTAGGAAGGAGAGTGTATTGGAAAAAAAAGGGTGGGAGAATGGCCCCTTACACACACACACTCACATTCACTCCACCACACCCCTCCTTCCTTAAGCCATTCGACCACAGTCACTCACAATACACTCTCAATCCTTACTCATGGTACCTTTTATACTCAATCGCACCCTTCTGCACCCATTCACACTCGTCTACTGGTCCCTGGCTACACGTAGCAATCAATCAGGGTTGTTCATCAGTCATCCTGACGGTCTCATCGTCGCTATTGATCATATCATCCACCATACTCTTAGCCCTCATTACCAGTTCTCCCATCTCACGAAAGAACTCTTTCATACTCTTCCATTCAGAACCTTCACTCTTCATACCTCCATTCATCATCTCCTCACTCACAGCCCTCATCAAACTCAAAGCACACTCTTGCGAAACAGACAGGTCACTCACATCTCCTGTATTCTCAACAGGCATACCAGAAACCCATTTGACTGGTTCCCACCAGAAACCTGAAAAATCAGCCACTACATCAAACTAACCCCTACTATTACCATTCATAAAACCCGAAAAAATCAGCCACACTTGGTTCATTCTGCCCAAACACACTATCATTCATACTGTTCCCAAAACCAGAAAAATCAGGCACAGGTAGCTCACTCAATCGTCTACTTATACCAGCCAAATCACTCGCCTGTTTTTGCAAACACCCAATCTCTCTTTCAACCTTCCCCATACCAGAAAGACTCTGCTCAGACTTTCATTTGTACTTGCATTCTTCCTTTCACTCTTATTTGTACGCTTTCTACTCCTTGATACTAAGACTAGCTCTTTCCCAGACAGATCCATACTATCACATTCAATCTCATCATCATGCACTTTACCTCTCTCTCTGCTCAGTTCATACACTGGATGGCTCACCAGGTAGTCGGGAGGTTCTCTCCATCTCCTTAACTGACTCTGATGAGCCCGCACTCTGTCATATCGTCATTAAAACTCTCCAAAACATACGTCACCCCATTTTCCCACTCTCACAACTCTATAAGGTCCATCAAACTTCTCACTCATCTTTGACACATTCAACCTACCCTTCACTTCTTTCACCTTCAATACTTTCACACCTAATTCAAATGGACGGAACTTTTGATGTGCCTCATGCCATGCACTCTGCTCACTTTCACTCACACAAAACCTATCTTTCACTTGCCGTTCAAAATTCATCACAAACTGACATGGGGACATTCCAGTTGCACTATGCACAGTCGAATTATATGCCCACAACACTTCCCAACCATACATCCCAGTCATTCAATGTCGTACTCATCATTCTCAAGATCTCACAAAAGGTTCTTATTGTACATTCAACCAACCCATTTGAAGACTACATACAGAGTCGTTCTCACATGCTCCACACCATTCTCTCTCAATATTTGCTCAAACATGTCCCCTACAAATTCAGGCCCATTATCACTCAGACATCTTTTAGGCTTCCATACAGACATAGGAAAAAACAACTGCTCAACCACACGCGCAACAGTCACACTCTTTTTATCTCTCACAGGCGCTGCATACACAAACTTACTTTTATGATCAACCATAACAACCATACCAACATTCCCAGCACTCGTACGTGGCAAAGACACACAATCAATCACTACCAATTTGAACGTTTCTTTTGTATCAACTTTCAACATCGGTGGTTTCACTTGCACACCTTGCACCTTTCGCTTCTGACACCTTTCACACATAGTTACAACATCATTCACAACAGTTCTCAGAAACGGATGGAACACACGCTCCTTCATACACTCCCACAGCTTAAACTTACCCATATGCCCATAATTATCATGCACAACCTTCACCAGACCAATCATACCAACCAAGGACATCACAGGTACATACATATCATCACCACCCTTCACATGCCTCACAAAATATACAACATCCATACAAATAACAAAATCCTTAGCATACCTTTTAAAATCACTTAAACACTCAGGCCATTCATTCAAATCAACACATGTCATTACACACCTCTTCAACTCACTAGCAAAAGGACACATCTCTTGCATCTCTAGAATATCATCATCATTTAAAATCTCATTCTCATCATCCATGACCAATTCAATCATACCGCAAAATTTGACAACATTCTTCGCACACTCATTCAACCTCATCATAAGACAATCCTTATCAGCATCCAAAGACAAATCATTCACTCATAAAGTCCACCCCAAGCAGAAAACAACACAGCATTTGCTCATCTTTCAGAATCACAAAGTCATGCTTCACATTCACACCATTACCCAAACTCACTTTCAGATTAACCTGTTCCTATGCCACTATCATGCCATTCCCTAATCCATTTATCCGTAACTTCACAGGTTTATGCTCGCAACATCTAGACTCATCATACTTACTCAGAATCCTCTCATTCACTAAAGACACTTGCGCTTGCATATCAATCAAACCACAGAATAACCTTTCACCAACTTTCACTCTTGCTTCCATCATATTAGGTCCACCATTTTCACAATATACAGAAGGAACCAGCACACCAACATCAGCACTGACATCCATACCATCATCAACTCCCACATCATCACTCACCACACACTCATCTTCATCCAGACAATCATTCTTCTCTCTCATATATGAACACTTTTCAATCACCCAATTGTAGTGCACACTGCTCAAACACTGCAGATGCACCACACTAGCATTCAAACCTTTCATCTTCTTATCTTTGTACACAACAATCGGCCTCACCACCAAAGTGCACATAAACAATCACTCCATACAAACGACTCACTACAATCAACACTTCCTGAAATGGCGGGACCCCTTGCATACACATCGCTCTCAATTCTTTCATGAAGTTCCGCACCCTTGCCATACCAATGATTTCAGCCTTCCTGCATAGTTTACTCATTACCTCTTTCCTTAAGTCATCCACACTATCAGGCACTCTCACATCTACTCCATCACTCTTCAAATCTTGCAAACCATTCCATACACTCTCAAACAAGGAATCACCACCACCCTTACTCTCTTTTCCATTCATAATTCCTTTCGGCAAATACTCAGGATCACTCACTCCACACACATTTTCATCATTCGTACCAGGATACCTTCACATCAAATCAGCCACTCCATTTCATTCAACTGGCACGCACTCACTCAATCACATAGTCAAAGTCACTCAAACTTCCAAAGTCCTTGCAATCCTACTATCAGCCCACTTCATATGCTGCAGATACACAAGAGGTTGGTGGTCAGTCTTAATCACAAACCTCACACCATACTAAAACGGATGCAACACTTTCAAACAATACCTTATCGCAGCCAACTCTCACTCCGCAGTCAAATACTTTCTAAATGCAACATTCATAGCCTTGGATACATACCCAATTATTCGCCTGACATTCTCTCTATTCAAACGCTGCTCTTGCATCAGAAAACCTCTCATACCATATCCACTCACATCTCTATACAATTCAAGCATTTTAGCATTAACACTATAATCTGGATACACCAATTCAACATCTTCAGCCGCTGCCTCTTTGTTTCTCATACGCCTCATTCATCTTATCATTCCACCTGACAACTGTACTACCTTTCTTGCCCATCCACTCAGTCAGAGACTTACTCACACCAGAACAATCACATATAAACTTTCGCTGGAACTCAATCAAACCCCATAACGACTTCAGTTGCTTCACAGTCACCGGTTTCGGAAACATTCGCACCTCAACATACTTCAGCGACTTTCATAACCCATTCTCACTCACCATATGCCCAAGGAATTTCACTTCTTTCACAAACCATTCACACTTCGCCACTTTCACCTTCACACCAACACTCTCCAACGTTCTCAACACATCATTCACCAATCTCATGTGCTCCTCAAAAGTCATAATCAAAATATCATCTATAACTGCAATCACATTCTTACTCGCAAACTTACTCAACACAACATTCATCAAAATATCAGCTATAACTGCAATCACATTCTTACTCGCAAACTTACTCAACACAACATTCATTGCCCGCTGGAAGGCTCAGGGAGCATTAGCCAACCCAAAGCTGAGGTTCCGGAACTGGTAATGCCTCTTTGTGGGAGAGAAGGCAGTTACCGGCCAGCACTCCTCAGCAATGGGCATCTGGTAATACCCCCTGTACCAGATCCAGCTTTGTAAACCACTCCATCCCATGCATACTATACACACAATCAGATACCACACACATCAGAAACCTTTCTTTCACAGTCCTTTCATTCACCTTTCGATAATCCACACACAGACGCATTCTTCCAGCCAGCTTATGTATAGGCACAATTGGACTATTCCATGCACTCTCGCTTTCTTCAATCATCCCCAATTGCTCTAATTCCAAACACTGCTCCTCAATCTCATCAGCAACCGGATGTGGGAAATGCCTCAGCCACTGATAGATTGGGAACTCCTCCTTCAGGACAATCTTGAATTCTGGGAGCTTTGCATCCCAAAATCCAGATCACCCTTACTGAGGGCTCCCTTTCATTCAAATATCATTCAATACACATCCTCCCTTTCATACTCAGTCAAACATCCATCAAATTCCACCATGCTCTTCACTTCATTATACGTCCATTCACACGTCTTTTCACCTGCAACATTTACCCTGGCATCCATTCTATCATCCATACCTACCTTATTGACAGTGGAGAGGTGACCCAGTACATCTCCGACTTGGATACACCTCACCTGTCCTTTCACCCTGGGGTTCGCCTGCACACATACAAAAGGATCATTCATTCTCATCAAGCCATCAAACACACAAGCAACACGCCTTACCTTATAACATGCATCCTTTCCATCCAATATCACAGTGTTCTCACCCACATTCAAACTAACATCCTTACTCCAACTCACTCTAACAGACACCCTTTCACCCTTGACAAGCCTTACAGTCTCCATAACAGTCATCTCAATACCAGTAAACACACTCCTCAAAACACTACCATCTTTCCCTTACATATAACTTATACACCCCATTTTTACCAATCTTTCTCTCAATCTGATCACTCGCAGGATGCACAACCATACGATTCATTTTCATAAAATCATAGCCCCAAATCACACCATACTCACTACTCACCTTATCAATCACAGAGAATTCACATTCATTCATCAACATACCATGCATTCAAACAGCTGACCTTATCATTCCAATCACAGGCACTCTCCTGTTACCAATACCTACCAAACTACCCTTGCACTCAGACAGTAGGGCTTTCTCGCTCACCTAGCTTACCTTGCATCCAGAATCTATTAAAACCAAACACTCAATTCCATTCAATTCCACCTTCACACTCAGACACTCATACTTCCTACCAGACAGCACTTTCACACTAGACAGACTTACCAACCCATTACTCACACTCATGCACCCAGAGGATACTTCACCAGGTACCCTCTTACAATTCAATTTCCCGCTTCAGACCCTCCATTGGTACTTTCCACAATTACCACAAGCATACTTCATACTCTTCCCCCCCAGCAGTGGCTCCACCATTCAACCTCAGATAATCTTTCTTTACACTTGAAGCATTCTTTCACACTTTCCTGGCAATCCTTTATCATATGCCCCCTCTTACCACAGCCAAAACATGCACCAGCTGTTGACCTATATTCTGTCAACATATGACCTTTCCTTCCACACCGACGACATTCCACAATCTTTCTCCCACCATTCGGTCTCTCGTTTGCTGGGACATACCTCAGTTTCTCTCTCATATACCCATTCCCACACTTGACATTCATCTGTCCCCTTCCATTCGGCCACCCTCCATTTACCCATCCATTCTGCTAGCCCAGGAAGTTCGACATCACTCCAGCTGGTGCAGCCTTCAGGGCATCCCTGTAGCTGACAAACTTGCTGGGGTAGAAGAAAGATCCTGGGCTTCTTACCCCCAACATTCACACTGTACCATCCATCCTCTTCTAGATCACTTTCATCATTAAATCGTCCATCTTCCAACAGCTCCAACACATCCTCCCACATCAACCGTTCACCTGTCAGTCTCGCTCTCTCCTTTCTCTTTCCACTCAGCCATTCACTCACCTTTCGTGGGATCGTGTCCAGAAACTTCCTCATCAGTGGTTTGCATTCATTTACATCATCATCACCATACCTCTTTCTTGCCATACTCTCAAGCCTATGTGCATACATGTTCACACTTTCACTCTTCCATATTCGAGCCTTCTCAAATTCATTCACCATTCTATACTTCACACTCTCATTCGTTTCACCTGCCCAATCAATCTCTCCTTTACCACATCATACATCTGTTTCCCCACACTTGTAATCATGTGGAAAAACTCCAATACTTTTGCCTCCAAACATTTCCCCAAAACATTCATCCAGTATCCCTTATTCTCCGGGTACTTGAGCTTACAATATCGCTCAAATTCCCCCAAGAATTCTTCCACATTTTTCCCACCATGTAACCTAAACCTATCTACCTTTGGCACTTCCCTTATCAAAATACCCTTTCCCACATTCACTTCTCTCACTCATACCAATCATACCATCACTCCCTCCTTCATCCGAGTACAATAAGTCCACACTCTTGCCTCTTACCTTCCTATCCTTCCCCTTTGAACCACTCTTCCTTCTTCTGTTGCGTTCAACTCTCTTCCATTCTCCTTCCTTCCTATCACTCATAATCACCCTATCCTTTCTAGACTCGCACACCCTCCCATTGATCCCATTAGTTTTATCCCCTTCAGTCGGAGCAGGGGTCAAGGTCAAGGGTCCTGGGGCTGGTCCTGACCCCTTCATCATGTCATACAAGTCCTTCATCCCTTGGTTGACCTGCTTCTGTCTCTCCTCCATTTCTTTCCTCATCTTCTCTGTCTTCTCATCCATACTCATCACATCACTCTTCAATCCATCAATCACGTTCCTCAACATCATACATTCCTCCTCCTTTCTGCCTCAATTCCAGCCTCAGTCTCACAATCTCATCTTGGAGGCTCTGTTCCACAGAAGCCATCCTCCCAGGTTAGTAACAGTGATAGACAAAGGTGAAAAACAACCAAACTACCTGTCACACTATTTGGATTGGATTGCAATCCAATCCCATCACACTCCCGGTTTTGAGATCTCACGTCCCTTTTTGGGCGCCAAATGTAGCGAGCTGAAAATCTATGCTCTAATCCCAATCGTTCCAACCCGCTTCCTACACTAATTCAGACGTGAGAAATCGAAGGAGAATGAAACGGATTGTATATACAGTCCTTTACTTACAAAAAAAAATACAATAATAATTACAAATATAATTATAATTTATATTTACAAGAAAAGTGTGCACACTTCAAAATGAGGCCAAATTCCCCAATCCAAACAAGATACCCAAAAATTTTATAATGGGCGAAGAGAACAAATTTACTCAAATATATCTACACAACAAAATGAAAAAAAAAACAACTACCGAACGAAAAGGGGCATTGGACTATCACTTGTGCAGTGGATGCGGGTGGTAGTAGGCCAATATAAAAGGGGGCAGGCAATGCAGGTGGGAAGTGAGGTATGAAAGCCCTCCATCTTAGGGCTGGGTGGAGCACTCGCCTAGAGAACCCCTCTCGCAGTCCGTCCAACCTTCCACTCTGTAGAAGAGATGATATCCCCCGTTTATGATCCATTTACTCTATAGGGAAAGGAAACCAATAAGTGGGCATTACCCGAGTAAATTCATTAACTATCTTACCTCTAAATGTATATCCAAGTGTGCACAACTAATTTACAGCTTTGATAATTTTTTTAATATTTATATTTGACAAAAGATTTTTTTTTCAAAATATCTCTGAAAAGAGAATACAAACATCAATAAAAATTGAAAAAACAAAGCAAAATTTTAAATTCCAGTTATTCACACACACCCGCTCGCACAGAAGGAGGGAGAGGGTATTGAAAAAATGTGGGAGAATGGCCCTTCACACACACACTCACATTCGCTCCACCAGACCGGGATGTTTTTCCCGCTGAGGAAGATGTAGGAGCAGTAACTCCTTGTAGTCGGCTCTCGGCTGCTGATCCTGCAGGGCCCATTCCAGGTAGTAGACAGTCACCATCTGCAGGTGCTCGAACACCGTCTGTGGGGAAAACAAAGGCAGCCTGGTTCACTTTGCACCACTCCTGGAAGCACTTGAATAGTCCATTCTCCGGTCTTCCGGTGGGGCCGAATGAGGACCTAAAGGTGGCTGAAAGGAGGAGTTTGAGGATGTAGTGCCGGAAGATAATCTGACACTAGCTCCAGCCCCAATGCCTCCTTGATGATGGTGCATGTGTTGGAGAGCCCACTGGTTGATGGTGGTGTCACAAGCAGCTGCTTGGGCTTCTCCCATCCCCCTCTCTATATTGGGAACCCCGAGCAGCTTCTCGAAGTCCTCAGGGCTCGTGATGAGCACAGCAACTCAATAAACTGTGTACCGATCTCCCTTGGCAGTGACATGCGGCAACAGCTTTCCATTCCAGTGGAAAAGAGGGAAGTTAACCATGAAGTCTTCCTCCTCCTGGGCTGTGGCACCAGTCTGCGTGAGGCAATGAGACTGCTCCACAGAGCTTTGTAACAGTGTCAGGTTCAATAAGTAATGACCAAGGACTCATGCGATGGCTCCAACGACGAAGACCCTTCCGCTCAGTGAGGATGATTCAATCCAGAGCACCTGCAACTACCGGATCCTTGAAGATGTTCTTCATCCTTTGGGCCATCCGCGCTCGAGTTGTCAAAGTGCCTGGAGTCGGGTGGTACTCCTCATATTGCAATTCCGGAGATGAGGGAAGTCGCTGTCGTCTCTGTCCTTCATCTTCCTGCCTCCATTTTTGTCCCTTTCCAGCTGTGACCATATCATCTCCTCTCATGCTGCAGGAGCTGTTTCATAGTGGCGAGGGCATCCTGGGTCACAATGTTGAAGACCTGGATGAGGGTGCTCTGGAATACATCATCCTGGTCCTTATACCCTTGCATTGTCTTCATCCGAATCTTCTTTTGAGATTGAGCTTCTTGAGAGAGCAGATGCAGCTGTCAATCCGCTGCACTGGAATCCTCGCCCTCATCCAGATCTCCATGACAACCTCGACTGTCTGCTTGGCAGCCTCCTGCAACGGAACGTTGGATGGATCATGGAGGGTTTGAAAGTATCTCAAAGCCTCCCCATGTATCGGGAGATGGGAGGTGGAGAACCTGTCCATAGGGCTACCAATCAGTCACCACTTCGGATCACTTTGTCGTTTCATCCTGAGAAGAGAGGGAGGCTGTTTGTTTTTAGGCGACTTATGCCTAGTGTGCAGTCGGCAGATAGCCCCTTAAAAAAAAAAAATCATGGAGAGCGCAGATATAATTATGTGCTGAATCGCACCAAATTTCATACAGATGTCTTGTACAGATAAATGAACAAAAATAACTTTGTGTGGGGAAGAATTGTTAAACTTTGAAAAATTACCTATATGGGATGGACCAGTCTAATATATATGTTTAAAAAAAAAAATTAATGTAGACAGGTTTTTTCTTCTTGGGCAAATTAAAAAATTACTTTTTAGGAGGTTTTTTGGTAGGCTATTGAAATTGCATCATATTGTATTCCAGTAAACCCTCGATATAACAAACTATATGGGGTGGGGGGGTCGTTCATTAAAGCTGAAAGTTCGTTAAACCCGATGGGTATTAAAAGCAATGGAAATACAAACCAAGTTCATTATGGATATTTAATACATATGTAATTACTAATAAAGTTAAGTGGACTACACAACATAGTATTGATATGAACCTTGCACTGTAGGAGACATGTGACACACCAACACTCACTCAAGCTGGTTGTAACGCTTGCCTGTTAAACCCGATGGAGTTTGGCCAGGAAATTTGGTTTGTTATATCTGAAATTTGTTATATCGAGGGTTTACTGTATATATCATTTTTAAGGGTATTTCAAAATGTTCCCTATAACCCCCCATACCTGCAGCAATAAAAAAACCCCCTCATAATATTCCTAATTCAAAAGCCTAACCTTAGATTCAAATTCAAAAGGCGATTGCTAAATGTCATTAAGCCTCTAGTTTTTCTACCGCATTCTTTATTTCAGACATATAAGCCTCACCTGAATGCTATTTAAATCAATCATATTTTCTTTAAAATTGATTAATATGAAATTTCTATATCATATTTTCATTCAGAAAAAGAATTTCCTTTAAAATGATGTATAATACAATATGACGCTCACGCGGAAAAACTCCAATACTTTTCCCTCCAAACATTCCCCCCAAACATTCATCCAGTATCCCTTATTCTCCGGGTACTTGAGCTTACAATATCGCTCAAATTCCCCCAAGAATTCTTCCACACTTTTCCCACCATGTAACCTAAATCTATCTATCTTTGGCACTTCCCTTATCAAAATACCCTTTCCCACATTCACTTCACTCAAACGAAACCTATCTTTCACTCGCCTTTCAAAATTCATCACAAACTGACATGGGGACATTCCATTTGCACTATGCACAGTTGAATTATACGCCCACAACACTCTCCCCAGACACACATCCCAGTCATTCACTGTCGTACTCATCATTCTCAACATCTCACACAAGGTTCTTATAGTCCATTCAGCCAATCCATTTGAAGACGGTACATACGGAGTTGTTCTCACATGCTCCACACCATTCTCTCTCAACATTTGCTCAAACACTTCCCCTACAAATTCAGGCCCATTATCACTCAGACATCTTCTAGGCTTCCATACACACATAGGAAAGAACAACTGCTCAACCACACGCGCAACAGTCACACTCCTTTTATCTCTCACAGTCGCTGCATACACAAACTTACTTTTATGGTCAACCATCACAACCATACCAACATTCCCAGCACTCGTACGCGGCAAAGACACACAATCAATCACTACCAATTCAAACGGTTCTTTCGCATCAACTTTCAACATCGGTGGTTTCACTTGCACACCTTGCACCTTTCGCTTTTGACACCTTTCACACGTAGTTGCAACATCATTCACAACAGTTCTCAGAAACGGATGGAACACACGTTCCTTCATACACTCCCACAGCTTAAACTTACCCATATGCCCATAATTATCATGCACAACCTTCACCAGACCAATCATTCCAACTAAGGACATCACAGGTACATAGATATCATCACCACCCTTCACATGCCTCACAAAATATACAACATCCATACAAACAACAAAATCCTTAGCATACCTTTTAAAATCACTTAAACACTCTGGCCATTCATTCAAATCAACACGCATCATTACACACTTCTTCAACTCACTAACAAAAGGACACATCTCTTGCATCTCTAGAATATCATCATCACTTAAAATCTCATTTTCATCATCCATGACCAACTCAATCATGCCACAAAATTTGACAACATTCTTCGCACACTCATTCAACTTCATCACCTCACATTCACCTTTCATAAGACGATCCTTATCAGCATCCAAAGACAAATCATTCAATCTCATAAAGTCTACACCAAGCAAGAAACAACACGGCATTTGCTCATCTTTCAGAATCACAAAGTCATGCTTCACATTCACACCATTACCCAAACTCACTTTCAGACTAACCTGTTCCCATGCCACTATCATGCCATTCCCTAATCCACTTATCCGTAACTTCACAGGTTTATGCTCGCAACATCTAAACTCTTCATACTTACTCAGAATATTCTCATTCACTAAAGACACTTGCGCTCCAGTATCAATCAAACCACAGAACAACCTTTCACTAACTTTCACTCTCGCTTCCATCATATCAGGTCCACCATGTTCGCAATACACAGAAGGAACAAGCACACCAACATCAGCACTGATATCCACACTGTCATCAACTCCCATATCATCACTCAACACACACTCATCTTCATCCAGACAATCATTCTTCTCTCTTATATATGAACACTTTTCAATTACCCAATTGTAGTGCACACCGCTCAAACATTGCAGATGTACCACATTAGGATTCAAACCCTTCATCTTCTCATCCTTGTACACAATCGGCCTCTCACCACCAAAGTGCACATATACAATCACTCCATACAAACGACTCACTACAATTAACACTTCCTGAAATGGCGGGACCCCTTGCATACATATCGCTCTCAATTCTTTCATGAAGTTCCGCACCTTTGCCATACCAATGCTTTCAGGCTTCCTACACACTTGATTCATTACCTCCTTCCTTAAATCATCTACACTATCGGGCACTCTCACATCTACTCCATCACTCTTCAAATCTTGCAAACCATTCCATACACTCTCAAACAAGGAATCACCACCACCCTTACTCTCTTTTCCATTCATAATTCCTTTCAGCAAATACTCAGGATCACTCACTCCACACACATTTTCATCATTCGTACCAGGATACCTTGACATCAAATCAGCCACTCCATTCCGTTCACCAGGCACATACTCAATCACATAGTCAAAGTCACTCAAATCTTCCAAAGTCCTTGCAATCCTACTATCAGCCCACTTCATACGCTGCAGATACACAAGAGGTTGATGATCGGTTTTTATCACAAACCTCACACCATACAAAAATGGACGCAACACTTTCAAACAATATCTTATCGCAGCCAGCTCTCGTTCCACAGTCGAATACTTTCGTTCTGCAACATTCATAGCCTTGGATACATACCCAATTATTCGCCTGACATTCTCTCCATTCAAACGCTGCTCTTGCATCAGAAAACCTCCCATACAATACCCACTCGCATCTGTATACAATTCAAGCATTTTAGCATTTACACTATAATCTGGGTAAGCTAATTCAACATCTTCAGCCGCTGCCTCCTTCAGTCTCTCATACGCCTCATTCATCTTATCATTCCACTTGACAACCGTACTACCTTTCTTGCCCATCCACTCAGTCAGAGGCTTACTCACACCAGAACAATCACGTATAAACTTTCGCTGGAACTCAATCAAACCCAAAAATGACTTCAGTTGCTTCACAGTCACCGGTTTAGGAAACATTCGCACCTTCTCAACATACTTCGATGATTTACGCAATCCATTTTCACTCACCATATGCCCAAGGAATTCCACTTCTTTCGCAAACCATTTACATTTCGCCACTTTCACCTTCACACCAACACTCTCCAACGTTCTCAACACATCATTCACCAATCTCATATGCTCCTCAAAAGTCTCAGTCATAATCAAAATATCATCTATAAACGCAATCACATTCTTACTCGCAAACTTACTCAACACAACATTCATTGCCCGCTGGAAGGCTCCGGGAGCATTAGCCAACCCAAAGCTGAGGTTCCGGAGCCTTCCAGCGGGCAATGAATGTTGTGCAATTAACACTGTGGCTCCCAAGATGGCGGCCAATCTATTTTTCATCATAACACCATAATTAGAAAGTTGCCCACATTTAGTGAAAGTGCTATATAGTGTATATCCAAGATATACCTGATATAACATTTGCATATTTTTTTTTTAAAAGAGAGATATTTTTAAGTCTCCACAAAATTTGAAGTTGACCATCAACCCAAAATTAACCGTATTTTCTTGCAATGAATGTTTTGCATGACCAAGCGAGAATTATCAATCATAATTCTAAATATGTAGATGGTTATTAATAATTTTTAAGTTAGATCAATAGAAAAATTCTTTCCAATTAAAATATATTATTTGATTTATAAGGCTTTAAATATTTCATTTTATTTTTTTTCTAACATTGTAAAAGGGTAAATTCATCCACAACGATTTCAACATTCATTTGGCGCTTTAAGGGTTAAAAGCTATGACAGCCTAATTTATTCCCTACATGTTTGTTTTTAATATTAATTTTTATTTTCCAATCAATGTATATAGAAGGTTAGGGGTAGGCTATTTTAGCATGTTTATTGACGCACACTTGCAGATTTTGTTGTTAATCTGTCAATTTACCCAGACTAAACCTGTTTAGATAGCCTGCATCCATAATATATATACCTTGCTACTCAGAACTTAAAAAGACATCCAGTTTTTTATTTTCCAATATAAATAGCCTCTAATATTTCATTTTGTTACAATAGTGTCCAAGGTGTAATATTTCAATACCCACCAAAACTAACCCAATCGTTGCTCAAAATGTAAAAATATTAACTTTTTAATTTTAATATTAGTTACAGTACTTTTTATTTTACAAGGAACAATGTAGGAGTTTAAAGGTAGTATAATTTTTTTCATAAAGGAAGTTAATAAACTTTGATTTATCCTAACAAAATGAATGAATGCAAATTAGGCCATCTTGTAGCATTTCAAGATGGCGTCAAGGAAGAATTCTTGAGTTGGTGAATCAGAGTGGAAATATTGTGACAATATAAAGTGCGATAAAGCCTCTCCACCATTGAAATATTATTCCTAGGATACTATTGCAATGATACAAAGATGTATTATAGGCTTTAATTGCATAAAATGCATGTCATTCATTCCCAATTACAAATTTAGTTTTGGTATTTTTACTACATCTTTATTCAGAAATAAAAAAGTTAACTAATATTAACATAAACAAATGTGGGTGCACACATGCAAGTGTTAGTGCGGCTTATAACATTTTAAGATTAAAAAATTATTGTGTTTCAGCATTGGGCTGAAATATTGTCTATTTGTTACTTTATTATAAAGGGTGATAGACCCTCTCATGATTGAAATATTACTCCTAGGACACTATTACTGTGATATGTAGCAGGATTGGCAAAAACCATGTTTTAAAAATAAACCCCCCCCAAAACCAATGGTTAAAAAAACAACAAAAAACAATGGTTTGGGGGATTTTATGGTTTTAATAGTAAACTAATTTAGTCATTTTATATGTATTACACACATATTGGCTAACTAATATACCTAAAGACTGGTTCTAGATCCCAAAACTGTAAAAATATACAGAATTTTGCAAGTTTAAATTTTAAACATATTTTCAGCAACAAAATGGTTAAAGGAGCAAATAATACTAAATAGTTACCAAAATTTATATTTTTTATTTATTTATTTATGATTGTATTATATTCCTGAGAATCCTGACTAAAATAAAATAAAAACAATATCACATACAAAGTTCCATATAATACTATCCTTTTGATTTGAAAAAAATGTAGCGCAGTTCGATTAATAACAAGTTAACAACACTTAAATAAAAAATAAGAATAGCTAAATTAAACTGTGAAATCAAACCTAAAAATATGTATTTGATATATTGTTAACAAATGACCTTTACATATTATCTGAAAATAAGGGCATATTTAATTTGAACATTTTATCATTAAACACAAGTTTAGGTGTGTTTTTTGTATCTAATCTGTTTCTTAACTTAGAATGTTCCATATAATACTATCCTTTGGATTTGAAACAAAATGTATCATAGTTCCGTTAATAACTACACTTAAATAAAAAATAAGAATGGCTAAATTATCCAGTAAAATCAAACCTAAAAATGTGCATTTGACATATTGTTGATAAATGACTTTTACATATTATCTGAATCTAAAGACATATTTAAATTGAACATTTCATGAATAAACACAAGTTTAGCTGTTTTTTTCTGTACCTAATCTGTTTCTTAACTTGAAATGTCCAAATCAGAAAACGCCCTCTCTCACTTGCACTGGATTCAGAAGCTGTTAAAAAGCCCAATATATCCTCTAGATCCTACTTTTTGACTGTCTTCTAATGATTTCCACCAAACGCATGTAGTTATTGTAGATAGGACATTTTTCTGAAAGAGAGATGACCTATTGAAGGTGCTAATTTTCCTCTAAGTTGCATTATTATTGGAAGATATTGATATTTTTCTTCAGCCAGTTTCAGTAAGACTGATATCATGGTATCTAAAATCTAATTTTATGGCTAATAAATGAGCATCGGTGATGGTTTAATCATACTTCTTGTCTACCTTTGGTAATAAGTTGTCAGGAACAGGAATTTCTTTCAGTTTTTGTACTAGTTCCTTCCATAATGTCATGACCACTGATTTTGCAGCTGTCACTTTTTAACTTATTTAATGCAAGGGAAATTGGTTTCAATCTCTTTCATAATTTGTATATATCTATAGCTGCATGATTTAGTTCTTGACAAGCCTTGATTGGTGGTACCCTTGTTTCTGGATGTAGTTTTCCTGGGAGTTCGGGTGCCTTAAAAAAGAGGCCGTTTGACTCAAATGACCTATGATGAGCCCTTGTGGCTTTTGTCATCTGTTATATTATATTGTGGGGGACTTTGATTTTGTCTTCCCCTGGTGATGTTGCTTTTTGTGGGTTGGTTTTGACAGATGCGGATGACCTTTGATAGGCCCTTGTGGCTTTTGTCATCCGTGAAATTATGTTATGTTATGTTATAATTGTTCAGCATTATTTTTTATGTTTATATCTTCCACTTTTTGTGATATATCATAATCAAGTGTTATTAGTGTAAATGTTTTCATTATCATGATAACATTAACTCTATTTAATGTTTAAGCTTAATAGATATAATAAACTCTTCAAAACTTGACAGTTTTATAATAAAAATCAGAAATAAACAACCCCCCCCCCAAAGAAAACATGGTTTTAATGTTTTTTTTTAAGTGGTTTAAACTGGCCAACCCTGATATGTAGCAATATCACAGGCTTTAGTAGCCTAAAATACATACACTAATTCCAAATTACATTTTTAACTTTACTGTCAAGTTAGCTTTACAGTTACCACAAAAGTAAATATTTTGGGGTGAAAATAAGTGATTTGCAGAGACAACGATTATAAATCACTAATCAAGCCTTACCAAACCTAACCTAACCTTTTTATGATGAGTTAGATTTGGTTTAGTTAGGTTAGTGATTTATGATTGCTGTTATCTCCAACTGTCTTAAATTACTTACTTTTTGTGGTAGCCATGAAACTAACTCAATGGTAAGCCTAAAAATATCGGAATATATTTTTTGTGGGAAAAAAAATCGTGCCGGGGATGTTCTATCATTCAGCTACACGTTGGAATTTCAAATACATTTTCATTCAGAACTAAAAAAAATAACTATTAAGATTAAATACAAATGCTAGAGATAATTTAAGTCATCATATGGTATTTCACTTACCCACCATTGTTTAATTCACTCAAAGAATTTAAAGTTGTGTAGGATTGTGCTGCATCTGTTCTTGGTTGTCCCCGTAAGGGGCGCGGTGATTTGCCATCCTGGCCGCCGTGCTGACGGGATCCAGCGCCCCGTCCGGCCCCAGCTTAGCCTCTCTTCCTTCCTTCAGATAGCCTGTATTCCTATCCTACCTCGTCGCTTTTCATACAACCTCTCCCACAACTTTCTCTGGTCAGCCTCTAATTTCACAGGGTAGAAGCTGACCTTCTTCTCAGCCAATCGTCCCGGATCGGGGCTGAGGGGGGAGGGGACAATGTCCCCTAACCCCTGGGCTCCGGTCTGGGGTGGTTGGCTTTTAACAACCTGCTTCATCCCCACCCATACCTTCCTCACATCCCTTTTCCTCTCGTCTTCAAAATCTATCCGTTTTACGCCGTGTTCAAGGTGGAGCCGCCATGCCGAAGGACTGCCAGGCCACCAGGCGGGAGGGGTGGTCCCAAATGGCGGCGCCTGGCTCTGCCGGGCCTGTAAGCACCTCTTGCAGTGCGGGCTACTGCAAGAGGTGGTGAGCGATTGCGTCCCGTAAAACAAAGAGGGTCACCATGCCCAATGATGAAACAAAAAAACATCTCCCCTTAATTCCCCCTATAACAACAACGGAGCCGCCCTTGTGCAGCTCCACAGAAAAGATGGAGGTCCCCCCCCCTGTGCTTGCGCAGGGGACCCTCCATACCTCTTTAACCGGAGAGGAGGCTTACTCCTCTCCTACGCCTACGGGTGTAGGGGACTCCCCCTCACCCCCTTCTCTGGAGGTGCTTTCGGGCACCTCCCTATCTCCAGCGGCAGTCCCTCCTATGCTTTCTAAGGGGACTGCCAAGAAAGCCAGCAGGCAGCCCATTGCCGACCGCCCCTCGTACAAGCGGCTCGGTAGGGCAAACCCCCTTAGGGGGGAGAGGGAAGCCAGGCCCCTTCGGTCGCTTCCCTCAAAAGACCTGCTGGCAAAAATATTAAACCTTGCCGGGGTCAAGGCCTGTGCCTCCCCACTAAAGACTTATGACGCTGCCAAGGGGACCTGCGATGTCCTGGGAGGGGATGGCCAACTGGAGGCCCCTCCTGTGATAGACATGGTCCTTGAGGAAAACCAGCCTCAGACGGTAGGGCCTTCCATGGGGGGGAATCCGGGCTTGGCGCCAAGCACCGAACCCGAATCCGCCCCTATGCAAGGTCCTCATCAAACGGCTGTGGATTCTCAGGCAGGACAAGGAGGGGAGGGATCTCCTCCGGATGAATCCCCTGCGCCCACCAGGACCTTCTCCATTTCAGAGAAGGACCTGGCTGAGGCCGGTCCATCTGGCCTGGGGGCTTCTACCGGCGGGGGTGAGAAGCGGGTTCATTCCCCGCCCTCCTCTCCTAAAAAGAAGAAAAAGACAAGAAAGACGAAAAAGACTCGGGGCTCCTCTCCATCCGCAGGGGCTGCGGGGACGGATGGGTCTGCTGCCACTTTGGTAGGCGACCAAGCCAAGATCGGCAAATCCGGCCCCTCTACCCCCTCGTGTGCGGAGCTCCTGACCAAGACTAAGACGAAGAATGCACAGGGCGGAGCCTCGATGACATCGGGGCCCCTCATTCAGAGGTTACCTGGCGTTTTCGAGCCCGCTGGCTTCAAACGCTTCAATCCGGCCCCTCTACCCCCTCGTGTGCGGAGCTCCTGACCAAGACTAAGACGAAGAATGCACAGGGCGGAGCCTCGATGACATCGGGGCCCCTCATTCAGAGGTTACCTGGCGTTTTCGAGCCCGCTGGCTTCAAACGCTTCCTCGTCATTCGCTCCACTGATGGCACCATGTTGTCTAAGGGCAACATGATCCATCAGAGGAGAGGATTAGCTAGTGCAATTGGTAGAGAGCCGAAGGTGACCCGTTTCTCGGACGGCAGCCTTCTGGCGAATGCGGCGAATCCCGCCGAGGCGGCTAAGATAAGTGCTCTTCGGACACTTCATGGCACCCCGGTGAGTGTGACGCCGCACTCTACCATGAACTTTGTGAAAGGAGTAGTTTATGAGAGGGAACTCGTTGACTACTCCATTGAGGACATCACCCTAGAGCTGGCCGACCATGGGGCGGTCAAGGTCGAACGTGTGATGAGAAAACAGGGAGGGGCTTCGAGACCCACCCCTACACTCTTCGTCACGTTCGACTGTGACAAGCTCCCTGAGTCGGTGCGTGCCGGTTGGTACCGCTACCGCGTGAAGGCATTCGTGCCACTGCCGCGGCGGTGCTATTACTGTCACCGCTTCAGCCATACGAATCGCTCATGTAGACGTGCAAAGTCGGGGTCACCCAAAGTCTGTGTAAATTGCTCCAAGGTTGCACACGATAAGTCCAAATCGTGTGTGGCCAAGTGAGTCAATTGCGGAGAGCCGCACCCTGCTTCTTCGAAGCAATGTGGTGCATATCTCCTGGAGAAAGAAATCCTGGCCGTTCAGGCCCAGGATAGACTCTCATTCCGCGAGGCTAAGGACTTAGTCCTGGCGCGCCCGGCTCTGCCTGGGACGTCATATGCCTCAGTAGTTCGAAAGGCACCCTCTGCTCCTGGCCCATCCAGGCCAACGAGCACGGTTGTTTCCGCGCCCATTCGGAGCCCTTCTGCGGGCTCTACTACACCCGGGCGCTCCCCTGGTAGAGCCCCCGTAAGGGGCGCGGCGATTTGCCATCCTGGCCGCCGTGCTGACGGGATCCAGCACTCCGTCCGGCCCCAGCTTAGCCTCTCTTCCTTCCTTCAGATAGCCCGATTTCTCCCCTACCTCGTCGCTTTTCATACAACCTCTCCCACAACTTTCTCTGGTCAGCCTCTAATTTCACAGGGTAGAATGCTGACCTTCTTCTCAAGCCAACCACCCCGGATCGGGGCTGAGTGGGGAGGGGACATTGGTCCCTAACCCCTCAGCTCCGGTTCGGGATGGTTTTTTTTTAACAACCTGCTTCACAACCTATATTTTTTACGCCGTGTTCAAGGTGGAGCCGCCATGCCGAAGGACTGCCAGGCCACCAGGCGGGAGGGGTGGTCCCGAATGGCGGCGCCTGGCTCTGCTGGGCTTGTAAGCACCTCTCGCAGTGCGGGCAACTGCGAGAGGTGATGAGCTATTGCGTCCCGTAATAAAAACAGGGTCACCATGCCCATGAATGAAAAAAAAAAAAAAAAAACCAACCCCCAACTTCCCCAAGAAAATCGACGGAGCCGCCCTCGGGCAGCTCCACCGAGAAAATGGAGGTCCCCCCCCTTGTGCTTGCGCAAGGGACCCTCCATAACTCTTTAACCGGAGAGGAGGCTTACTCCTCTCCTACGCCTACGGGTGTAGGGGACTCCCCCTCACCCCCTTCTCTGGAGGTGCTTTCAGGCACCTCCCTATCTCCAGCGGCAGTCCCTCCTTTGCTTTCTAAGGGGACTGCCAAGAAAGCCAGCAGGCAGCCCATTGCCGACCGCCCCTCGTGCAAGCGGCTCGGTAGGGCAAACCCCCTTAGGGGGGAGAGGGAAGCCAGGCCCCTTCGGTCGCTTCCCTCAAAAGACCTGCTGGCAAGAATTTTAAACCTTGCTGGGGTCAAGGCCTGTGCCTCCCCACACCACCTGACTAGTGACAATACTGCCAAGGGGACCTGCGATGTCCTGGGAGGGGATGGCCAACTGGAGGCCCCTCCTGTGATAGACATGGTCCTTGAGGAGACCCAGCCTCAGACGGTAGGGCCTTCCATGGGGGGGAATTCGGGCTCGGCGCCAAGCACCGAACCCGAATCCGCCCCTATGCAAGGTCCTCCTCAAATGGCTGAGGGCTCCGAGGCAGTAAAAGGAGGGGAGGGATCTCCTCCGACAGGTGCCCCTACGACAACCAGGACCTTCTCCATTTCAGAGAGGGACCTGGCTGAGGCTGGTCCATCTGGCCTGGGGACTTCTGCCGGCGGAGGTGAAAAGCGGGTTCATTCCCCGCCCTCCTCTCCGAAAAAGACTAAAAAGACAAAAAAGACTCGGGGCTCCTCTCCATCCGTGGGGGCTGCGGGGACGGATGGGTCTGCTGCCACTCTGGCAAGCGACCAAGCCAAGATCGGCACATCCGCCCCCTCTGCCCCCCCGGTTGCGGAGCCCCTGACAAAGAAGACTAATACCAAGAGTGCACAGGGCGGAGCCTCGATGACATCGGGGCCCCTGATTCAGAGGTTACCTGGCGTTTTCGAGCCCGCTGGCTTCAAACGCTTCCTCGTTATTCGCTCCACTGATGGCACCATGTTGTCCAAGGGCAACATGATCCATCAGAGGAGAGGATTAGCTAGTGCAATTGGTAGAGAGCCGAAGGTAACCCGTTTCTCGGACGGGAGCCTTCTGGCGAATGCGGCGAATCCCGCCGAGGCGGCCAAGATAAGTGCTCTTCGGACACTTCATGGCACCCCGGTGAGTGTGACGCCGCACTCTACCATGAACGTTGTGAAAGGAGTAGTTTATGCGAGGGAACTCGTTGACTACTCCATTGAGGACATCACCTTAGAGCTGGCCGACCATGGGGCGGTCAAGGTCGAGCGTGTGATGAGAAAACAGGGAGGGGCCTCGAGACCCACCCCTACACTCTTCGTCACGTTCGACTGTGACAAGCTCCCTGAGTCGGTGCGTGCCGGTTGGTACCGCTACCGCGTGAAGGCATTCGTGCCACTGCCGCGGCGGTGCTATTACTGTCACCGCTTCGGCCATACGAATCGATCATGTAGACGTGCAAAATCGGGGTCACCCGAAGTCTGTGTAAATTGCTCCAAGGTCGCACACGATAAGTCCAAATCGTGTGTGGCCAAGTGTGTCAATTGCGGAGAGCCGCACCCTGCTTCTTCGAAGCAATGTGGTGCATATCTCCTTGAGAAAGAAATCCTGGCCGTTCAGGCCCAGGATCGACTCTCATTCCGCGAGGCTAAGGACTTGGTCCTGGCGCGCCCGGCTCTGCCTGGGACGTCATATGCCTCAATAGTTAGAAAGGCACCCACTGCTCCTGGCCCATCCAGGCCAACGAGCACGGTTGTTTCCGCGCCCATTCGGAGCCCTTCTGCGGGCTCTACCCAACCCAGGCGCTCCCCTGGTAAAGCTGGCGGCAAAAAGGGTTCATACCCTGCCCCGGCTAAAACCAGGGCTCCCCCCTCTTCCCCCAGCGTGACCGTTTCCCGTAAGGCGAAACGGCCACGTGCCTCCACCGAGTCGTTAGACTCACAGGAGGCAACACCCCTGAAGATGGTCGCTAGGCCATCTTCCGGGGTTCCTAAAGCTGTCCCCCGAAAGGAGGACAGCAACAAAGGAGCTTCGGCTCCTTCGCCCACGCCCCGAGGTGGAGCGAGTGGCTTGGAGACGGTGGTTCCTCGAAAAGAGGGCCCCCCGCCTCCGAAGCCGCAACGCCCGCCTAAGGTTTCGAGGCGGAGGGAGGAAAAGACTCGCATGGCGAGCCCAACCTCCCCCAATAAGTCCTCGAAGGCGACAGCGCCTTCAGCGCTTTGTCCGGCCAACAGCGCCCGGGGTTCTGCCCCCGGGAAGCGTACGGCCATTCCCGTGAGGGTCTTCAATTCGAGGAGGGCCCCCGCGTCTCCTCCGAGCTAGGCCTGGAGGGCATATTCCTTCAATGGAATTGCCGTGGACTCCGGGCCAACTGGGAGGAGCTGCGGAGGCTCGTCTCGTCCCGTTCCCCGTTAGCTATTTTTTTGCAGGAGACCATGCTAGGTGCGTGTCCCCTCCCTGCCCTCCCGGGGTATAAGGGTCTTGCGACCCCACCACCGCGGGATGGCCGGGCTGGGGGATGCGCAGTTTACACCCGGCATGATGTCTCCGTTCTTCCTTTCTCTTTAGATACCTCCTTTCAGGCAGTGGCTGTGCAGCTGCACCTGGATAGGAGGTATACTATCATTTCTGCGTACATTCCACCGTCAGCTGACTTCGACGCGGGGGACTTCCGCCGCGTCGTTGCACGGTTGCCGAGGCCCTATCTCTTGCTTGGAGATCTGAACGGCAGGCATCCTCTCTGGGGAGATTACTCCATAAATCCCAGGGGACAAGTCCTTGCCGATCTGATCGAAGAGCTTGAGATGGGTGTCCTAAACGTGGATGAGTTTACGCATCACTGTCCGAGAACCGCTTCATTTTCTTGCCTTGACCTATCTTTGTGCTCTTCGGATGCACAGCCTGATTTTGATTGGGGGGTGGTCGATGACCTCCATGGTAGTGATCACTTTCCCATTCAAATATCATTTTCAGGGCAACTGCCGCCTGAGAGACCACCTCGATGGTGCTTGGCGCGGGCGCGGTGGCCTGCATTTCAGGAAATGACTGAATTCTCTATCTCAGTCGAGGAGTTTAGGTCGGTAAATGAGGCCGTTGAGTTCTTCTCCGGCAACCTCATCGCCGTGGGCCTGACTACTATTCCTAGGACGTCTGGCCGTTTTGCACGCCGACCACTCCCATGGTGGTCGGCCGAGTGTGAGACGGCCCTCAAACAGAAGCGTTATGCCTACATGCGCTATAAGCGCCGCCCGAACGATTTCACTGTCGCTGAATTTCGTCGGGCTAGGGCTAGGTTCCGGTATATTTCGAAGCACGCCCGCCGCTCTTCTTGGCGGGCATACGTGTCTTCACTTAACGGGAAGACCCCTTTAGCTGAGGTGTGGAAGCGAGTCAAAAGGATTCGGGGCAAGTTCTCGCATGACCCCCCTCCCGTTCTCCAGGAGAATGGGACCGCAATCTCGGACCCCGCGTCCGTGGCGGAATCCTTAGCGACCGCTTTTTCCGCATTCTCTAGCCGTGATGCTGCTCCGCCAGCATTCAATGCACGTCGTGATGTGGCGGAAGGCCGCCGACTGGACTTTACCTCCAGAGGCGGAGAACCCTTCAACGACAAGTTTACTGTGAGTGAGTTGCGTTCCGCTCTCGCTTCGTGCGCGGACACCGCCCATGGTCCGGACGATGTCCCGTACGCCATGCTTCGACACCTGGGTGAGCGAGGCATGGCCTTTCTGTTAGATTTGTTCAACAGGATCTGGGTGGAAGGTCTTCTCCCAGACTCCTGGCGAATCGCTACTGTGCTCGCCTTTCGCAAACCGGGGAGAGATCACTCTACTCCGACCGGTTTCCGCCCAATCTCTCTAACCTCTTGCGTGTGCAAGTTGATGGAGAAATTGGTAAATGTTAGATTAGCCTTTTTCCTGGACAGCGGAGGCCATCTGTCTTCCGCACAGTGCGGCTTCCGCAAGTTCCACTCCACGTCGGATGCTCTGCTCCGACTGGAAAATGCAGTCTGCGAGGCTTTCCTTCGTAGACAGCACTACGCCACGGTCTTTTTCGATTTGGAGAAGGCCTATGATACCGCATGGCGATACGGTATCATGGAGACTCTCCACACGATGGGGGCGAGGGGACGCCTCCCAATGTTTATATCTGAATTTTTGCGAGATCGTCGATTCCGCGTACGGGTGGGGGGAGCTCTCTCCGGCCCAAAGGAGCAGGAAGAGGGTGTCCCGCAGGGAAGTGTCCTCAGTGTCACACTCTTTGCCCTGAGCATCAACGGCATCACCTCGGTGCTGCCGGAAGATGTTCTCGCTACGCTCTACGTGGACGACCTTTCGATCTCTTTTGGCGCGACCCAGATGCCAACTCTGGAGCGTCGACTCCAACAGGCATTGAACCGCGTCTCTCGCTATGCCGAAGCGCACAGGTTTCGGTTTTCTTTGGCCAAGACTAAGGTGGTGCACTTGTGCCGCCATCCACGGCTTCACCCCGACCCAGATTTGTTTCTTAATGGGGTGCGCCTGGATGTGGTTGAGTCGCACCGTTTCCTTGGTCTTGTATTCGACCGACGCCTCACCTGGGAGGCTCATATTCGCAGCCTTAGGGTCTCTTGTACCCGCGCCATGGACATTCTCCGTTCCGTGACGTTCAGCGCTTGGGGCGCTGATAGGGCTACCGCCTTACTTTTTTATCGATCCTTTGTTCGCTCGAAGCTCGACTACGGATGCGAGTTTTATGCATCCGCAGCCGAGCGTTTATTGCGGAAGGTGGATTCAATCCACCACACCGGCCTTCGCCTTGCGACCGGTGCCTTCCGCACTTCCCCCATTGAGAGCCTGTTGGTCGATGCTGGGGAGATGCCACTCGCTCTGCGCCGCGTGCAGTGCATCACTCGCCTGTATGCGCGAGCCCGGCGCCTCCCTCAGTCGCCAACAGCTCTCACTGCATCCGCAGCTGATCTCGATGGTGCCTATGCCGCCGAGAGACGCCAGTCATACCCTAAGCCCTTTGGGTTTAGGGCCAGGAAACTCCTTCGAGAGGTAGATATAGCTCTCGGGCCGGTGGCGCCCCTGGTTCTGCCCAGGACGCCACCCTGGAGGGTACCACATTTGGCTATTTGTCGCCACGCCTCTGTTCCCAAAGCTTGTACTGCGCCGGGAGTATTGCGTTCGACCTTTTTGGAGCACACATCGTGTCACGCTGGTACCGTGCCAGTGTATACGGATGGCTCCAACTCCCAAGAGGGGGTCGGCTTCCACGCCGTATCCCCTCTGTTTGAAGTCAGCGGGGCTCTACCAGGCGCTGCGTCTGTCTTCACGGCCGAGCTGGTGGCAATACACCACTCGGTACGGGAGATTACGCGACGTGCCCGGTTCGGAGACCGGATTGTGATCTATAGCGACTCACAAAGCGCCCTGAGTGCTCTCGGGGCATTGGAATCTCCGCATCCCCTGGTTCGCGATATCCGTGACGCCACGGTTTTGGCGAGCCGGGCAGATGTCGAGATTATCTTCTGCTGGGTTCCTGGACATGTAGGAATTGCGGGGAATGAGCGCGCCAAAGAGTCCGCGAGGACTCTGCGACCGGACCAGCGTTTCGCTCTTCCTCACACCGACTACATGGCAGGAATACGGGCAGCTCTTCGGACTGCTTGGCAAAGAAGATGGGAGACGGTCGAGGGGAACTTAAAGTTGCGTGCCATTGCGCCGCGACTGTTCCCATGGACCTATCCCCCAATGCCGCGGCGGCTTCACGTTGCTTTCTGTCGTCTCCGAATCGGACACACTCGTGTGACGCATCGCTATCTGATGGAGCGCTCGCCTGCGTCGTCCCCCAGACTGTTCGGCACATTCTTGTCGAATGTCCCAGTCTGGGTGATCTTCGCGCACGATACCTGTCCCAGTACCGGGATGGGCGGGGTCGCTACCGCCTGTCCCTTGTGCTCGGGACAGATTCGTGCACACTGACTTGTGGACTTGTTGACTTCTTGGGGGAGGCCGGCCTTCTCCCTATTATTTAAGCAAGGTTTGTTTGTTTTGTTTTTTGTTGTTTTTTTGCATTTTTTGTTTTTTGTTTGTTTGTTTTTTTCTTTAGTTGCACGCTCCTGCGCCGGGGGGACCTCTCCCCGACGCACCAGCTTGCTTCCTTTCCCCCTTTTGGGGTGTTTTTTTTTTTTTTTTCTCTCTTTAATTTCATTTTAAAGTAGCCTAGAACTAGGCCAGTTTTAATACGGCGACTAATGCCCAAGTAGGCAGTCGCCAGATGAGCTCTTAAAAAAAAAAAAAAAAAAAAAAATGTTCTTGGTTGTTGTGGAGCTACCAAATGTTGTGATGGCTTCAGATTGCTTTCTGTTGTCTGTCTATTAGGTACACTCCCATGATGCATTGCCATTTAATGGGCTGCTTGCTGCCCAGACTGTTAATTAAGTACATTCTTGTTGAATATCCCTCAGTATTTCAAATAGTTAACCCTGTAAGGGGTGTGGCAATTTGCCTTCTTGGCCGCCATTCATACTCTTCCGTTCAGAACCCTCACTCTTCATACCCCCATTCATCAGCTCCTCACTCACAGCTCTCATCCAACTCAAGGTACATTCTTGTGAAACAGACAGGTCACTCACATCCCCTGTATTCTCAACAGGCATACCAGAAACCCCTTCGACTGGTTCCCACCAGAAACCTGAAAAATCAGCCACTTCATCATTCACTACATCAAACTCACCCCTACTATTACCATTCATAAAACCCGAAAAATCAGCCACACTAGGTTCATTCTGCCCAAACACACTATCATTCATACTGTTCCCAAAACCAGAAAAATCAGGCACAGGCAGCTCACTCACTCGTCTACTTATACCAGCCAAATCACTCACCTGTTTACGCAAAAACTCAATCTCCCTTTCAAGATCCCCCATACCAGAAAAACACTGCTCAGACTTACTTTCATTCGTACTTGCATTCTTCCTTTCACCCTTCTTTGTACGCTTTCTACTCCTTTAGACTAAGACTAGCTCTTTCCCAGACAGATCCATACTATCACATTCAATCTCATCATCATGCACTTTACCTCTCTCTCTACACAGTCCATACACCGGATGGCTCACCAGGTAGTCAGGAGGTTCTCTCCATCTCCTTAACTGACTCTGATGAGCCCGCACTCTCTCAGTCATGCCGTCATTCAAACTCTCCAAAACATACGTTACCCCATTTTCCCAAACTCTCACAACTCTATAAGGTCCATCAAACTTCTCACTCATCTTTGATACATTCAACCTACCCTTCACTTCTTTCACCTTCAATACTTTTGTACCTAATTCAAATGAACGGAACCTTTCATGCGCCTCACGCCATACACTCTGCTCACTTTCACTCAAACGAAACCTATCTTTCACTCGCCTTTCAAAATTCATCACAAACTGACATGGGGACATTCCATTTGCACTATGCACAGTTGAATTATACGCCCACAACACTCTCCCCAGACACACATCCCAGTCATTCACTGTCGTACTCATCATTCTCAACATCTCACACAAGGTTCTTATAGTCCGTTCAGCCAATCCATTTGAAGACGGTACATACGGAGTTGTTCTCACATGCTCCACACCATTCTCTCTCAACATTTGCTCAAACACTTCCCCTACAAATTCAGGCCCATTATCACTCAGACATCTTCTAGGCTTCCATACACACATAGGAAAGAACAACTGCTCAACCACACGCGCAACAGTCACACTCCTTTTATCTCTCACAGGCACTGCATACACAAACTTACTTTTATTTGTCAACCATAACAACCATACCAACATTCCCAGCACTCGTACGCGGCAAAGACACACAATCAATCACTACCAATTCAAACGGTTCTTTCGCATCAACTTTCAACATCGGTGGTTTCACTTGCACCTTTCGCTTCTGACACCTTTCACACGTAGTTGCAACATCATTCACAACAGTTCTCAGAAATGGGTGGAACACACGCTCCTTCATACACTCCCACAGCTTAAACTTACCCATATGCCCATAATTATCATGCACAACCTTCACCAGACCAATCATACCAACTAAGGACATCACAGGTACATACATATCATCACCACCCTTCACATGCCTCACAAAATATACAACATCCATACAAACAACAAAATCCTTAGCATACCTTTTAAAATCACTTAAACACTCTGGCCATTCATTCAAATCAACACGCATCATTACACACTTCTTCAACTCACTAACAAAAGGACACATCTCTTGCATCTCTAGAATATCATCATCACTTAAAATCTCATTCTCATCATCCATGACCAACTCAATCATGCCACAAAATTTGACAACATTCTTCGCACACTCATTCAACTTCATCACCTCACATTCACCTTTCATAAGACAATCCTTATCAGCATCCAAAGACAAATCATTCAATCTCATAAAGTCTACACCAAGCAAGAAACAACACGGCATTTGCTCATCCTTCAGAATCACAAAGTCATGCTTCACATTCACACCATTACCCAAACTCACTTTCAGACTAACCTGTTCCCATGCCACTATCATGCCATTCCCTAATCCATGAATCCGTAACTTCACAGGTTTATGCTCGCAACATTTAAACTCATCATACTTACTCAGAATCCTCTTATTCACTAAAGACACCTGCGCTCCAGTATCAATCAAACCACAGAACAACCTTTCACCAACTTTCACTCTCGCTTCCATCATATCAGGTCCACCATGTTCGCAATACACCGAAGGAACAAGCACACCAACATCAGCACTGATATCCACCTGTCATTAACTCCCATATCATCACTCAACACACACTCATCTTCATCCAGACAATCATTCTTCTCTCATATATGAACACTTTTCAATTACCCAATTGTAGTGCACACCGCTCAAACATTGTAGATGTACCACATTAGGATTCAAACCCTTCATCTTCTCATCCTTGTACACAATCGGCCTCTCACCACCAAAGTGCACATAAACAATCACTCCATACAAACGACTCACTACAATCAACACTTCCTGAAATGGCGGGACCCCTTGCATACACATCGCTCTCAATTCTTTCATGAAGTTCCGCACCTTTGCCATACCAATGCTTTCAGGCTTCCTACACACTTGATTCATTACCTCCTTCCTTAAATCATCTACACTATCGGGCACTCTCACATCTACTCCATCACTCTTCAAATCTTGCAAACCATTCCATACACTCTCAAACAAGGAATCACCACCACCCTTACTCTCTTTTCCATTCATAATCCCTTTCAGCAAATACTCAGGATCACTCACTCCACACACATTTTCATCATTCGTACCAGGATACCTTGACATCAAATCAGCCACTCCATTCCGTTCACCAGGCACATACTCAATCACATAGTCAAAGTCACTCAAATCTTCCAAAGTCCTTGCAATCCTACTATCAGCCCACTTCATACGCTGCAGATACACAAGAGGTTGATGATCGGTTTTTATCACAAACCTCACACCATACAAAAATGGACGCAACACTTTCAAACAATATCTTATCGCAGCCAGCTCTCATTCCACAGTCGAATACTTTCGTTCTGCAACATTCATAGCCTTGGATACATACCCAATTATTCGCCTGACATTCTCTCCATTCAAACGCTGCTCTTGCATCAGAAAACCTCCCATACAATACCCACTCGCATCTGTATACAGTTCAAGCATTTTAGCATTTACACTATAATCTGGGTAAGCCAATTCAACATCTTCAGCCGCTGCCTCTTTCAGTCTCTCATACGCTTCATTCATCTTATCATTCCACTTGACAACCGTACTACCTTTCTTGCCCATCCACTCAGTCAGAGACTTACTCACACCAGAACAATCACATATAAACTTTCGCTGGAACTCAATCAAACCCCATAACGACTTCAGTTGCTTCACAGTCACCGGTTTAGGAAACATTCGCACCTTCTGAGCATACTTTGGTGATTTCCGCAACCCATTCTCACTCACCATATGCCCAAGGAATTCCACTTCTTTCACAAACCATTCACACTTCGCCACTTTCACCTTCACACCAACACTCTCCAACGTTCTCAACACATCATTCACCAATCTCATATGCTCCTCAAAAGTCTCAGTCATAATCAAAATATCATCTATAAACGCAATCACATTCTTACTCGCAAACTTACTCAACACAACATTCATTGCCCGCTGGAAGGCTCCGGGAGCATTAGCCAACCCAAAGCTGAGGTTCCGGAACTGGTAATGCCTCTTTGAGGAAGAGAAGGCAGTTACTGGCCGGCTCTCCTCAGCAATGGGCATCTGGTAATACCCCCGTACCAGATCCAGCTTCGTAAACCACTCCATCCCATGCATACTATACACACACTCAGATACCACACACATCGGAAACCTTTCATTCACCTTTCGATAATCCACACACAGACGCAATCTTCCATCCGGCTTACATACAGGTACAATTGGACTATTCCATGCACTCTCGCTCTCTTCAATCACCCCCAATTGCTCCAATTCCAAGCACTGCTCCTCAATCTCATCAGCAACCGGACGTGGAAAATGCCTTGGCCGCTGATAGATTGGGGAATCCTCCTTCAGGACAATCTTGAATTCCGGGAGCTTTGCAACCCCGAAATCCAGATCACCCTTACTGAGGGCTCCCTTTCGTTCAAATATCATTCGATACACATCCTCCCTTTCATACTCAGTTAAACATCCATCCAATTCCACCATGCTCTTCACATCATTATACGTCCATTCACACGTCTCTTCACCTGCAACATTCACCCTGACATCCGTACTATCATCCATATTAAGCGCCAGTTTGGTTATCGGAACCAGGAGATTGTACTGTGCCTGTACAACTCACTTGTCCGCCTGAACCTGGAGTATGCCGTACAATTTTGGAGTCCTTCAATGCGAAAGGACATCGCGAGATTGGAACGCGTACAAGCCAGGGCAACCAAGCTGATTCCCTCTATCCGACATAGAAGTTATGAGGATAGACTAAGGGAATTAGATCTGTTCTCGCTGGAAACCCGTAGACAGCGTGGTCAGCTCATCGAAGTTTTCAAAATACTTCGAGGGTTTGACAATGTTGACTACCGGGATATTTTCACACTGAGTGAGAACAGAACGCGCAATCACGGCTTCAAACTTGAACTGAAGCGTTACAACCGCAATCTGTGTGGAAATTTTTTCACTTACAGTATCTGCGGTATGTGGAACGCACTTCCAGTGGAAGTTGTCAACAGTGAATCTGTTGACCAGTTCAAGTCAAGACTAGACAAAGTCTTGAAAAGTGGCCGTTTATGGACGCAAAACAATTGAGCAGCCATGCGCCCGCTCAATTGCTAGTCCAAAGGTACCCTCTTTGAATGGACCATAAGGTCTCCTAGGGTACTTACTTTCCTTGTTACTCCTTGTTACTCATTGACAGTGGAGAGGTGGCCCAGTACATCTCCGACTTGGATTCCCCTCACCTGCCCTTTCACACTGGGATCCGCCTGCACACATACAAAAGGATCATTCACTCTCATCAAGCCATCAAACACACAAGCAACACACCTTACCTTATAACACGCATCCTTTCCATCCAATATCACAGTGTTCTCACTCACATTCAAACTAACATCCTTACTCCAACTCACTCTAACAGACACCCTTTCACCCTTCACAAGCCTTACATTCTCCATAGCAGTCACCTCAATACCAGTAAACACACTCCTCAAAACGCTACCATCTTTCCCTACATACAACTTATACACCCCATTTTTACCAATCTTTCTCTCAATCTGATCACTCGCAGGATGCACAACCATACGATTCATTTTCATAAAATCATACCCCAAAATCACACCATACTCACTACTCACCTTATCAATCACAGAAAATTCACATTCATTCATCATCATACCATGCATTCGAACAGCTGACCTTATCATTCCAATCACAGGCACTCTCTTATTACCAATACCTACCAAACTACCCTTGCACTCAGACAGGAGGGCTTTCTCGCTAACCTTGTCATACACATCTTTATACACCAAGCTTGCCTTGCATCCAGAATCTATTAAAGCCAAACACTCAATTCCATTCAATTCCACCTTCACACTCAGACACTCATACTTCCTACCAGACAGCACTTTCACACTCGACAGACTTACCAACACATTACTCACACTCATGCACCCAGAGGATACTTCACCAGGTACCCTCTTACAATTCAGTTTCCCGCTTCAGACTTTCCATTCACACCTTTGCGCTCTCAGTCTAATCCAACACTTTTCACTTGAATGTCCTTCCATCGCACAATAGCTACATACATTCCTCTGGTCACGACACATCCTCGCATAATGACCAGCCTTTCCACAATTACCACAAGCATACTTCACACTCCCCCCAGCAGTTGCTCCACCATTCAACCTCGGACAATCTTTCTTCAAATGGCCTATTTCTTTACACTCAAAGCACTCTTACACACTTTCCTGGCAATCCTTTATCATATGTCCTTTCTTACCACAACCAAAACATGCACCAGATGTCCACCTACATTCTGCCAACATATGACCTTTCCTTCCACACCGATGACATTCAAAATCTTTCTCCCACCATTTGATCTCTCGTTTGCTGGGACATACCTCGGTTTCTCTCTCATATATCCGTTCCCACGCTTGAAATTCATCTGTCCCCTTCCATTCGACCACCCTCCATTTGCCCATCCATTCTGCCGGCCCAGGAAGTTTGACATCACTCCAGCTGGTGCAGCCTTCAGGGCATCCCTGTAGCTGACAAACTGCTGGGGTGGATGAAAGCTCCTGGGCTTCTTTCCCCCAACATTCACACTGTACCATCCATCCTCTTCTAGATCGCTTTCATCATCAAATCGTCCATCTTCTAACAGTTCCAACACATCCTCCCACATCAACCGTTCACCTGTCAGTCTCACTCTCTCCTTTCTCTTTCCACTCAGCCATTCACTCACCTTTCGCGGGATCGTGTCCAAAAACTTCCTCATGAGTGGTTTACATTCATCTACATCATCATCACCATACCTCGTTCTTGCCATACTCTCAAGCCTATGTGCATACATATTCACACTTTCACTCTTCCCCATTCGAGCCTTCTCAAATTCATTCACCCTCTTATACTTCACACTCTCTTTCATTCGTTTCACCTGCCCAATCAATCTCTTCTTCACTACATCGTACTTTGGCTCCCCCCACACTTGTGATCACACAGAAAAACTCCAATACTTTTCCCTCCAAACATTCCCCCAAAACATTCATCCAGTATCCCTTATTCTCCGGGTACTTGAGCTTACAATAACGCTCAAATTCCCCGAAGAATTCTTCCATACTTTTCCCACCATGTAACCTAAATCGATCTATCTTTGGCACTTCCCTTATCAAAATACCTTTCCCCACATTCACTTCACTCTCCGAAGAGCTACTCTCGGTCTCACTCATTCCAATCATACCATCACTCTCTCCTTCATCCGAGTACAATGAGTCCACACTCTTGCCTCTTACCTTCCTATCCTTCCCCTTTGTACCACTCTTCCTTCTCTTGCGTTCAACTCTCTTCCATTCTCCGTCCTTCCTACCACTCACCGTAACTTCTTTAGACTCAATCCTACTGCCATCCATTCCTTTTAGCGGAGTCCCTTCAGTAAGAGCAGGGGTCAAGGTTGTAGGTCCTGGGGCTGATCCAGCCCCTCTCATCATGTTATACAGGTCCTGCATCCGTCGGTCCGTCTGATCCTGTCGGTCTCCCATTTCCTTCTTCATCCTATCAGTCTTTTCATTCATCCCTTTTATTTTATTCTCCATTCCCTCCATCATTCCCCGCAACATTTCACACTCCTCTTCTTTCTTTCTCAACTCCAGTCTCAATCGCACTACTTCTTCATTCAATGTTTCCGCTACAGCCATTGTTTCCAAGTTAGTAAAAAGATAGGAGGAGGGAAAAATCAATCAAACTACTTGTCACACTAATTGGGTATGGACTGCAATCCAATCCAGTCACGCTCCCAGTTTCGAAGTCTCACGTCCCTATTCGGGCGCCAAATGTAGCGGGCCGAAAAATTTAGACTAACCCCAATCGATCCAACCCGCTTCCTATACTAATCCGGACGTGAGAAATTGAAGGAGAATGAAACGGATTGTATGTACAGTTCTTTACTAACAGAAAAAAAGTACAATGATAATTACAGCTTATATTTACAACAATTTTATATTTACAAGGGAAGTGTGCACACTTCAAAATGAGGCTAAATTCCCCAATCCAAATACGATACCAAAAGAGAATTTTATAACCGGCGAATACAACAATTTACTTATATATCTACACAAAACATAAAAAAACACAACAACAACCGAACGAAAAGGGGGGCACGCGCTATCACTTGTGTGCTGGAGGTGGGTGGTAGTAGGCTAACTTAGAAGGAGGCAGGATTGTCAACGAAGGCGGGTATGGCGGTTCAGGTGGTTAGAGAGGCACGAAAGCCCTCCGTCTCAGGGCTGGGCGGAGCACTCGTCTAGAGAACCCCTCTTGCTATCAGTCCACACTTCCACTCTCTGTAGAAGAGATATATCCTCCTTTTATGACCCCTTTATTTATACATGGAAGGGAAACTAATAAGTGGGCATTACCCGAGTAAATTTATCGACTAGCTTACCTCTTTCCAGAATATGGCGCTTTGCTAAAAGAATATTATAAACAAAGTACAATTTTGATAAAAGATTATTTTAAGCAAAGTACAATCTGAGAAAGAGAAAACAATTAATACATGAAATCAAATACATATATATACAAAGAGAAAATATAAAAAAAAACCTCATTCCCACTCACACACACATTCTTACAGAGGGAGGGAGAGGGTACTGAGAAAAGGGGTGGGAGAATGGCCCTTTTACACACACTCACATTCGCTCCACCACACTGTGTTTGAAGTCAGTGGGGCTCTGCCAGGCGCTGCGTCCTGTCTTCACGGCCGAGCTGGAGGCAATCCACCACTGGGTACGGGAGATTACGCGACGTGCCCGGTTTGGAGACTGGATTGTGATCTATAGCGACTCACAAAGCGCCCTGAGTTCCCTTGTGGCATTGGAATCTCCGCATCCCCTGGTTTGCAATATCTATTATGCCACAGTTTTGGCAAGCCAGGCGGATGTCGAGATTATCTTCTTCTGCTGGGTTTCTGGAAGATGTAGGAGTTGAGGGGAATGAGCGTGCCAAAGAGTCCGCGAGGACTCTGCGACCGGACCAGCGTTTCATGCTTCCTCACACTGACTACATGGCAGGAATACAGGCAGCTCTTTGGGTTGCTTGGCAAAGAAGATGGGAGATGGTCAAAGGGAACTTAAGTTTCCTGCCATTGCACCACAACCGTTCCCATGGACCTGCCCCCTCCAATGCCGTGAAGGCTTCGGGTTGCTTTCTGTCACTTCAGAATCGGGCACACTCATGTGATGCATTGCTATTTGATGGAGTGCTTGCCTGCGCCCTATTGTGACCACTGCGTCGTCCCCCAGACTGTTTGGCACATTCTTGTCGAATGTCCCAGTCTGGGTGATCTTTGCCCATGTTAACTGTCCCGGTACCGGGATGGGCGGGGTTGCTACCGCCTGTCCTTTGTACTCAGGATGAGTGCGTGCACATTGACTGGTGGACTTGTTGACTTTTGTCGGGAGGCCAGCAGTCTCTCCTTATTTAACCCCTTCACTACGATGATGAAACTGCTTTTGTCACGCCTGCTGTCGCTTGTCTCCAATGACGAAAGGGTTATTGCCATGAAATAAATGATTGTTTTTCTGTTCTGTAATTTTACGTGATGAACATTCCTGAGCATTACTTGAAGTGTCTGTCATAATGATGTCATTCTCAACTGACCAATAAAAACACTTTGTGGGCAGGGTTTGTGCATCTCCTCAAGGTGAAACCATGTTTAATGCCAGTTGGAAATTACTTGTGATTGATTCTGTAATATATGGCATAAACTTTTAATTTTGTTGTATATTTTGATCATGTCTTCAAGCGATAGTGACTTCAAACCCATGCAGAGTGACAATGAATCAAATCATAGTAGTGATAGTGACACTTATATTTCAATCAGTGCTCCCCGTAAGGGGCGCGGTGATTTGCCATCCTGCCCGCCGTGCTGACGGGACTCAGCACCCCGTCTGACCCCAGCTTAGCCTCTTCTCCTTCCTTCAAAACACTTGTTTCTCGCTTTTCATACAACCTCTCCCACAACTTTCTCTGGTCAGCTTTTAATTTCACAGGGTAGATGCTGACCTTCTCAAGCCAACTGTCCCGGATCAGGGCTGAGGGGGGAGGGGACAATGTTCCCTAACCCCTGAGCTCCGGGTTGGGATGTTTTTTTTTTTAACAACCTGCGTCATCCCCACCCATACCTTCCTCACATCCCTTTTCCTCTCCTCTTCACAATCTTATCCTTTTACGCCGTGTTCAAGGTGGAGCCGCCATGCCGAGGGATTGCCAGGCCACCAGGCGGGAGGGGTGGTTCCAAATGGCAGCGCCTGGCTCTGCCAGGCCTGTAAGCACCTCTTGCAGTGCAGGCAACTGTGACAAGTGGTGAGCTATTGCGTCTCGCAGAAAATTTAGGGTCACCATGCCTAATGATGTAAAAAAAAAATCTCCCCCTAATTCCTCTTGCTCATCGACGGAGACGCCCTCGGGCAGCTCCACCAAAAAAAATGGAGGTCCCCCCCCTCCCTGTGCTTACGCAGGGGATCCTCCATATTTCTTTAACTGGGGCGGAGGGTTACTCCTCTCCTACGCCTACCTACACGTTAAGGGGACTCCCCCTCACCTCCTTCTCTGGAGGTGCTCTCGGGCACCTCCCTATTTCCAGTGGCAGTCCCTCCTTTTCTTTCTTAGGGGACTGCCTCCAAAGCCAGCAGGCAGCCCATTGCTGACTGCCCCTCATATAAGCGGCTCGGTAGGGCAAACCCACTTAGGGCGGAGAGGGTAGCCAGGCCCCTTCGGTCGCTCTCCTCAAAAGACCTGCTGGCATGAATATTAAACCTTGCTGGGGTCAAGGCCTGTGCCTCCCCACAAAAGACTGGTGACGCTGCCAAGGGGACTGCGATTTCCTGGGAGGGGATGGCCAACTGGAGGCCCCTCCTGTGATAGACATGGTCCTTGAGGAAACCCAGCCTCAGACGGTAGTGCCTTCCATGGGGGGAAATCCGGGCTCGGCGCTAAGCATCGAACCCGAATCCGCCCCTATGTAAGGTCCTCCTCAAACGGCTGATTGCTCCGAGGCAGTACTAAGGATGGGAAGGATCTCCTCCGACAGGTGCCCCTACAACTACCAGGACCTTTTCCATTTCGGAGAGGGACCTGGCTGAGGCCGGCCCATCTGGCATGGGGGCTTCTGCCGGCGGAGGTGAGAAGCGGGTTCATTCCCCGCCCTCCTCTCCTAAAAAGAAAAAGACGAAGAAGACTCGGGGCTCCTCTCCATCTGCGGGGGCTGCCGGGATGGATGGGTCTGCTACCACTTTGGCAAGCGACCAAGCTAAGCTCGGCACATCCGGCCCCTCTGCCCCCCCCAGTTGCGGAGCTCCTGACTAAGACTAAAAGTGCACAGGGCGAAGCCTCGATGATATCGGGGCCCCTCATTCAGAGGTTACCTGGCGTTTTCGAGCCCGCTGGCTTCAAACGCTTCCTCATTATTCGCTCCACTGATGGCAGCATCTTGGCCAAGGGCAACATGATCCATCAGGAAAGAGGATTAGCTAGTGCAATTGCTGGGGTCAAGGCCTGTGGCTCCCCACACAAGACTGACGACACTGCCAAGGGGACCTGCGATGTCCTGGGAGGGGATGGCCAACTGGAGGCCCCTCATGTGATAGACATGGTCCTTGAGGAGACCCAGCCTCAGACGGTAGGGCCTTCCATGGGGGGAGATTCGGGCTCGGCGCCAAGCACCGAACCCGAATCCGCCCCTATGCAAGGTCCTCCTCAAATGGCTGAGGGCTCCGAGGCAGTAAAAGGAGGGGAGGGATCTCCTCCGACAGGTGCCCCTACAACAACCAGGACCTTCTCCATTTCGGAGAGGGACCTGGCTGAGGCCGGTCCATCTGGCCTGGGGGCTTCTGCCAGCGGAGGTGAAAAGCGGGTTCATTCCCCGCCCTCCTCTCCAAAAAAGAAAAAGACGAAAAAGACTCGGGGCTCCTCTCCATCCGCGGGGGCTGCGGGGACGGATGGGTCTGCTGCCACTTTGGTAGGCGACCAAGCCAAGATCGGCACATCCGTCGCGGGCGCGGGGGCCTGCATTTCAGGAAATGACTGAATTCTCTATCTCAGTCGAGGAGTTTAGGTCGGTAGATGAGGCCGTTGAGTTCTTTTCCGGCAACTTCATCGCCGTGGGCCTGACTACTATTCCTAGGACGTCTGGCCGTTTTGCACACCGACCACTCCCATGGTGGTCGGCCGAGTGTGAGACGGCCCTCAAACAGAAGCGTTATGCCTACATGCGCTATAAGCGCCGCCCGAACGATTTCACTGTCGCTGAATTTCGTCGGGCTAGGGCTAGGTTCCGGTATGTTTCGAAGCACGCCCGCCGCTCTTCTTGGCGGGCATACGTGTCTTCACTTAACGGGAAGACCCCTTTAGCTGAGGTGTGGAAGCGAGTCAAAAGGATTCGGGGCAAGTTCTCGCAGGACCCCCCTCCTGTTCTCCAGGAGAATGGGACCGCAATCTCGGACCCCGCGTCCGTGGCGGAATCCTTAGCGACCGCTTTTTCCGCATTCTCTAGCCGTGATGCTGCTCCGCCAGCATTCAATGCACGTCGTGATGTCGCGGAAGGCCACCGGCTGGACTTTACCTCCAGAGGCGGAGAACCCTTCAACGACAAGTTTACTGTGAGTGAGTTGCGTTCCGCTCTCGCTCCGTGCGCGGACACCGCCCATGGTCCGGACGATGTCCCGTACGCCATGCTTCGACACCTGGGTGAGCGAGGCATGGCCTTTCTGTTAGATTTGTTCAACAGGATCTGGGTGGAGGGTCTTCTCCCAGACTCCTGGCGAATCGCTACTGTGCTCGCCTTTCGCAAACCGGGGAGAGATCACTCTACTCCGACCGGTTTCCGTCCAATCTCTCTAACCTCTTGCGTGTGCAAGTTGATGGAGAAATTGGTAAATGTTAGATTAGCCTATTTCCTGGACAGCGGAGGCCATCTGTCTTCTGCACAGTGCGGCTTCCGTAAGTTCCATTCCACGTCGGATGCTCTGCTCCGACTGGAAAATGCCGTCTGCGAGGCTTTCCTTCGTAGACAGCACTACGCCACGGTGTTTTTTGATCTGGAGAAGGCCTATGATACCGCATGGCGATACGGTATCATGGAGACTCTCCACACGATGGGGGCGAGGGGACGCCTCCCAATGTTTATATCTGAATTTTTGCGAGATCGTCGATTCCGCGTACGGGTGGGGGGAGCCCTCTCCGGCCCAAAGGAGCAGGAAGAGGGTGTCCCGCAGGGAAGTGTCCTCAGTGTCACACTCTTTGCCCTGAGCATCAACGGCATCACCTCGGTTCTGCCAGAAGATGTTCTCGCTACGCTCTACGTGGACGACCTTTCGATCTCTTTTGGCGCGGCCCAGATGCCAACTCTGGAGCGTCGACTCCAACAGGCATTGAACCGCGTCTCTCGCTATGCCGAAGCGCACAGGTTTCGGTTTTCTTTGGCCAAGACTAAGGTGGTGCACTTGTGCCGCCATCCACGGCTTCACCCCGACCCAGATTTGTTTCTTAATGGGGTGCGCCTGGATGTGGTTGAGTCGCACCGTTTCCTTGGTCTTGTATTCGACCGACGCCTCACCTGGGAGGCTCATATTCGCAGCCTTAGGGTCTCTTGTACCCGCGCCATGGACATTGTCCGTTCCGTGACGTTCAGCGCTTGGGGCGCTGATAGGGCTACCGCCTTACTTTTTTATCGATCCTTTGTTCGCTCGAAGCTCGACTACGGATGCGAGTTTTATGCATCCGCAGCCGAGCGTTTATTGCGGAAGGTGGATTCAATCCACCACACCGGCCTTCGCCTTGCGACCGGTGCCTTCCGCACTTCCCCCATTGAGAGCCTGTTGGTCGATGCTGGGGAGATGCCACTCGCTCTGCGCCGCGTGCAGTGCATCACTCGCCTGTACGCGCGAGCCCGGCGCCTCCCTCAGTCGCCAACAGCTCTCACTGCATCCGCAGCTGATCTCGATGGTGCCTATGCCGCCGAGAGACGCCAGTCATACCCTAAGCCCTTTGGGTTTAGGGCCAGGAAACTCCTTCGAGAGGTAGATATAGCTCTCGGGCCGGTGGCGCCCCTGGTTCTGCCCAGGACGCCACCCTGGAGGGTACCACATTTGGCTATTTGTCGCCACGCCTCTGCTCCCAAAGCTTGTACTGCGCCGGGAGTATTGCGTTCGACCTTTTTGGAGCACACATCGTGTCACGCTGGTACCGTGCCAGTGTATACGGATGGCTCCAAGTCCCAAGAGGGGGTCGGCTTCCACGCCGTATCCCCTCTGTTTGAAGTCAGCGGGGCTCTACCAGGCGCTGCGTCTGTCTTCATGGCCGAGCTGGTGGCAATACACCACTCGGTACGGGAGATTACGCGACGTGCCCGGTTCGGAAACCGGATTGTGATCTATAGCGACTCACAAAGCGCCCTGAGTGCTCTCGGGGCATTGGAATCTCCGCATCCCCTGGTTCGCGAAATCCGTGACGCCACGGTTTTGGCGAGCCGCGCAGATGTCGAGATTATCTTCTGCTGGGTTCCTGGACATGTAGGAATTGCGGGGAATGAGCGCGCCGATGAGGGCGCCAAAGAGTCCGCGAGGACTCTGCGACCGGACCAGCGTTTCGCTCTTCCTCACACTGACTACATGGCAGGAATACGGGCAGCTCTTCGGACTGCTTGGCAAAGAAGATGGGAGACGGTCGAGGGGAACTTAAAGTTGCGTGCTATTGCGCCGCGACTGTTCCCTTGGACCTATCCCCCAATGCTGCGGCGGCTTCAGGTTGCTTTCTGTCGTCTTCGAATCGGACACACTCGTGTGACGCATCGCTACTTGATGGAGCGCTCGCCTGCGCCCTATTGCAACGACTGCGTCGTCCCCCAGACTGTTCGGCACATTCTTGTCGAATGTCCCAGTCTGGGTGATCTTCGCGCACGATACCTGTCCCGGTACCGGGATGGGCGGGGTCGCTACCGCCTGTCCCTTGTACTCGGGACGAGTGCGTGCACCATGACTAGTGGACTTATTGACTTTTTGGGGGAGGCTGGCCTTCTCCCTTTCATTTAACCCGGTTTGTTGTTGTTGTTATTGTTTTTGTTATTGCTTCTTTATTGTTATTGTTATTTCTTTTTATTGTTTCCTGTTTAATTTTTAAAGTAGCCTAGAACTAGGCTGTTTGTTTACGGCGACTAATGCCTAAGTCGGCAGTCGCCAGATAGCTCCTTAATTAAAAAAAAAAAAAAATGTTTACGGCGACTAATGCCTAAGTCGGCAGTCGCCAGATAGCCCCTTAATTAAAAAAAACAACAAAAAAACTGACTACTATTCCTAGAACGTCTGGCCGTTTTGCACGCCGACCACTCCCATGGTGGTCGGCCGAGTGTGAGCCGGCCTCAAACAGAAGCGTTATACCTACATGCGCTATAAGCGCCGCCCGAATGATTTCACTGTCGGCGAATTTCGTCGGACATACGTTTCTTTGCTTAACGGGAAGACCCCTTTGGCAGAGATGTGGAAGCAAGTCAAAAGGATTTTGGGCAAGTTCTCGCAGGATCCCCCTCCCGTTCTCCAGGAGAATGGGACCGCAATCTCGGACCCCGCGTCCGTGGTGGAATCCTTAACGACCGCTTTTTCCGCATTCTCTAGCCGTGATGCTGCTCCGCCAGCATTCAATGCACGTCGTGATGTCGCGGAAGGCCGCCGGCTGGACTTTACCTCCAGAGGCGGAGAACCCTTCAACAACAGGTTTACTGTGAGTGAGTTGCGCTCCCCTCTTGCTTCGTGCGCGGACACCGCCCATGGTCCGGACGATGTCCTGTACGCCATGTTTCGACCCCTGGGTCAGCGAGGCATGGCCTTTCTGTTAGATTTGTTGAACAGGATTGAGGTGGAGGGTCTTCTCCCAGATTCCTGGCGAATCGCTACTGTGCTCGCCTTTCGCAAACCGGGGAGAGATCACTCTACTCCTTCCGGTTTCCGGCCAATCTCTCTAACCTCTTGCGTTGTGGTGGAGCGAATGTGAGTGTGTGTAAAAAGGGCCATTCTCCCACCCCTTTTCTCAATACCCTCTCCCTCCCTCTGTAAGAATGTGTGAGTGAATGGGAATGGGTTTGTTTGTTTTTTATTGATTAGCATGTTATTATAAGATGTTTTTTCTCGCCAGGCGCCATATTCTGGAAAGGACTTAGGTCATATATCTTTATATAGCAAACAAAATATTACTAGTGTTGTTAAGGAAAGATGGCTTAGAATAGCCATGCAAGAGTGATAAGATCACTTCACTTCCATCAAACGCAGACTATGCCAATTGTTAGGAAGTCATAGGCATTTTGCTCACTCAAGTGGCAGGTGGCTGGACGTACCCCACCCTCTTTGTACCACATGAGGCCTTCTCTTTTTCTTTTCTTTGTTTACTATATATTGACCCTTGTAGTCCGGATTTTTTTTGGTTGCTTGTTTGATTTTTTTAATTGTTCTTAGGATTGATTAATAATATAAATAAGTGGAACTTTTTTTTTTATTTCATATATATAGGAAACTTTAGCTGTATTTTGTGTGAATAGGAAAGAGATCTCTAATATATCAACCCATATTTTTGTAAATATTGTATATTTTTGTTAGTTAAAGACTGTACATACAATCCGTTTCATTCTCCTTCGATTTCTCACGTCCGGATTAGTGTAGGAAGCGGGTTGAATCGATTGGGGTTAGTCTAAATTTTTCGGCCTGCTACAGCGTGTGCAAGTTGATGGAGAAATTGGTAAATGTTAGATTAGCCTTTTTCCTGGACAGCGGAGGCGATCTGTCTTCTGCACAGTGTGGCTTCCGCAAGTTCCACTACACGTCGGATGCTCTGGTCCGACTGGAAATTGCCGTCTGCGGGGCCTTCCTTCGTAGACAGCACTATGCCACGGTGTTTTTCGATCTGGAGAAGGCATATGGTACCGCATGGCGATACGTTATCATGGAGACTCTCCACACGATGGCGAGGGGACGCCTCCCAATGTTAATATCTGAATTTTTGCGAGATGGTCAATTCCGCGTACTGGTGGGGGGAGCGCTCTCCGGCCCAAAGGAGCAGGAAGATGGTGTCCCGCAGGGAAGTGTCCCCAGTGTCACACTCTTTGCCCTGAGCATCAATGGCATCACCTCTGTGCTGCCGGAAGATGTTCTCGCTACGCTCTGCGTGGACGACCTTCCCATCTGTTTGGCGCGGCCCAGATGCCAACTCTGGAGCGTCGACTCCAACAGGCATTGAACCGCGTCTCCCGCTATGCCGAAGCGCCCAGGTTTCGGTTTTCTTTGGCCAAGACTAAGGTGGTGCATTTCTGCCGCCATCCACGGCTCCACCCCGACCCAGACTTGTTTCTTAATGGGGTACGCCTGGAATTGGTTTAATCGCACCGTTTCCTTGGTCTTGTATTTGACCGACGCCTCACGTGGGAAGCTCATATTCGCAGCCTTTAGGGTCTCTTGTACCCGCGCCATGGATATTCTCCGTTCCGTGACGTTCAGCGCTTGGGGCGCTGATAGGGGTACTGTTTTTCCTTTTTTATCGATCCTTTGTTCGCTCGAAGCTCGACTACGGATGCGACTTTTATGCATCCGCAGCCGAGTGTTATTGCGTAAGGTAGAATCGATCCACCACACCCGCCTTCACCTTGCGACCGGTGCCTTCCGCAGTTCCCCCATTGAGAGCCTGTTTGTCGATGCTTGGGAGATGCCACTCGCTCTACACCGCGGAGGTGCATCACTCGCCTGTACGCGCGAGCCCGGCGCCTCCCTCAGTCGCCAACAGCTCTCACTGTATCCGCAGCTGATCTTGACGGTGCCTATGCGGCCGAGAGACCAGGAAACTCCTTCGAGAGCTAGGTATAGCTCGCGGACCGGTGGCGCCCGTGGTTCTGCCCAGGATGCCACCCTTGAGGGTACCACATTTGGCTATTTGTCTCCATGCCTCTGCTCCCAAAGCTTGTACGGCGCCGGGAGTATTGCGTTCGACCTTTTTGCAGCACACTTCATGTCACGCTGGAACCGTGCCAGTGTATACGGATGGCTCCAATTCCCAAGAGGGGGTTGGCTTCCATGCCGTGTCCCCTCTGTTTGAAGTCAGCGGGGCTCTGCCAGGCGCCGCGTCTGTCTTCACGACCCCCGTAAGGGGCGCGGCGATTTGCCATCCTGGCCGCCGTGCTGACGGGATCCAGCGCTCCGTCCGGCCCCAGCTTAGCCTCTCTTCCTTCCTTCAGATAGCCCGATTTCTCACCTACCTCGTTGCTTTTCATACAACCTCTCCCACAACTTTCTCTGGTCAGCCTCTAATTTCACAGGGTAAATGCTGACCTTCTTCTCAAGCCAACCACCCCGGATCGGGGCTGAGGAGGAAGGGGACATTGTTTCCTAACCCCTGAGCTCTGGTTCGGGATGGAGGTTTTTTAACAACCTGCTTCATCCCCACCGATACCTTCCTCACATACCTTTCCCTCTCCTCTTCACATTCTATCAATTTTACGCCGTGTCCAAGGTGGAGCCGCCATGCCGATGGACTGCCAGGCCACCAGGCGGGAGGGGTGGTCCCGAATGGCGGCGCCTGGCTCTGCCGGGCCGGTAAGCACCTCTTGCAGTGTGGGCTACTGCAAGAGGTGGTGAGCGATTGCGAAAGGTAAAACAAAGAGGGTCACCATGCCCAATGATGCAAAACAAATACATCTCCCCTTAATTCCCCCTAAAACAACGGAGCCGCCCTCGTGCAGCTCCACAGAAAAGATGGAGGTCCCCCCCCCCCCTGTGCTTGCACAGGGGACCCTCCATACCTCTTTAACCGGAGAGGAGGCTTACTCCTCTCGTACGCCTATGGGTGTAGGGGACTCCCCCTCACCCCCTTCTCTGGAGGTGCTTTCGGGCACCTCCCTATCTCCAGCGGCAGTCCCTCCTTTGCTTTCTAAGGGGACTGCCAAGAAAGCCAGCAAGCAGCCCATTGCCGACCGCCCCTCGTGCAAGCGGCTCGGTAGGGCAAACCCCCCTTAGGGGGGAGAGGGAAGCCAGGCCCCTTCAGTCGCTTCCCTCAAAAGACCTGCTGGCAAGAATTTTAAACCTTGCTGGGGTCAAGTCCTGTGCCTCCCCACACAAGACTGGCGACACTGCCAAGGGGACCTGCGATGTCCTGGGAGGGGATGGCCAACTGGAGGCCCCTCCTGTGATAGACATGGTCCTTGAGGAAACCCAGCCTCAGAGGGTAGCGCCTTCCATGGGGGGGAATCCGGGCTGGACGCCAAGCACCGAACCTGAATCCGCCCCTATGCAAGGTCCCTGTAAGGGGCGCGGCGATTTGCCATCCTGGCCGCCGTGCTGACGGGATCCAGCGCTCCGTCCGGCCCCAGCTTAGCCTCTCTTCCTTCCTTCAAAACACTTGTTTCCTCTCTTTTCACACAACTTTCTCTGGTCAACCTCTAATTTCACAGGGTAGATGTTGACCTTCCTTTCAGCCAACCGTCCCGCATCGGGGCTGAGGGGGTGGGGGACAATGTTCCCTAACCCCTGAGCTCCGGTCTGGGGTGGCTGGTTTTTAACAACCTGCTTCATCCCCACCCATACCTTGCTCACATCCCTTTTCCTCTCCTCTTCAAGGTCCCCGTAAGGGGCGCGGCGATTTGTCATCCTGGCCGCCGTGCTGACGGGATCCAGCGCTCCGTCCGGCCCCAGCTTAGCCTCTCTTCCTTCCTTCAAAAAACTTGTTTCCTCTCTTTTCACACAACCTCTCCCACAACTTTCTCTGGTCAGCCTCTAATTTCACAGGGTAGATGTTGACCTTCCTTTCAGCCAACCGTCCCGCATCGGGGCTGAGGGGGTGGGGGACAATGTTCCCTAACCCCTGAGCTCCGGTCTGGGGTGGCTGGTTTTTAACAACCTGCTTCATCCCCACCCATACCTTCCTCACATCCCTTTTCCTCTCCTCTTCACAATCTATATATTTTACGCCGTGTTCAAGGTGGAGCCGCCATGCCGATGGACTGCCAGTCCACCAGGCGGGAGGGGTGGTCCCAAATGGCGGCGCCTGGCTCTGCCGGGCTTGTAAGCACCTCTCGCAGTGCGGGCTGCTGCGAGAGGTGTGCGCTATTGCATCCCGTGTTAAAAAATGGGTCACCATGCCCAATGATGAAGATCAAACAAAAAAACCCCAACCCCCAACTTCCCCAAGAACAACGGAGCTGCCCTCGGGCAGCTCCAGCAAAAAAATGGAGGTCCACCCCCCCCCTGTGCTTGCACAGGGGACCCTCCATATTTCTCTAACCAGAGAGGAGGCTTACTCCTCTCCTTCGCCTACGGGTGCAGGGGACTCCCCCTCACCCCCTTCTCTGGAGGTGCTTTCGGGCACCTCCCTTTTCCCAGCGGCAGTCCCCTCTTTTCTTTCCAAGGGGACTGCCAAGAAAGCCAGCAGGCAGCCCTTAGCCAGCCGCTCCCCATCGAAGCGGCTCGGTAGGGCAAACCCCCTTAGGGGGGAGAGGGAAGCCAGGCCCCTTCGGTCGCTTCCCTCAAAAGACCTGCTGGCAAGAATTTTAAACCTTGCCGGGGTTAAGGCTTGTGCCTCCCCACAAATGACTCTTGACGCTGCCAAGGGGACCTGCGATGTCCTGGGAGGGGATGGCCAACTGGAGGCCCCTCCTGTGATTTGACATGGTCCTTGAGGAGACCCAGCCTCAGACGGTAGGGCCTTCCATGGGGGGGAATTCGGGCTCGGCACCAAAAACCGAACCCGAATCCGCCCCTATGCAAGGTCCTCCTCAAATGGCTGAGGGCTCCGAGGCAGTAAAAGGAGGGGAGGGATCTCCTCCGACAGGTGCCCCTACGACAACCAGGACCTTCTCCATTTCGGAGAGGGACCTGGCTGAGGCCGGTCCATCTGGCCTGGGGGCTTCTGCCGGCGGGGGTGAGAAGCGGGTTCATTCCCCGCCCTCCTCTCCAAAAAAGAAAAAGACTAAAAAGACGAAAAAGACTCGGGGCTCCTCTCCATCCGCGGGGGCTGCGGGGACGGATGGGTCTGCTGCCACTTTGGTAGGCGACCAAGCCAAGATCAGCACATCCGGCCCCTCTACCCCCTCGGGTGCGGAGCCCCTGACCAAGACTAACACCAAGAGTGCACAGGGCGGAGCCTCGATGACATCGGGGCTCTCATTCAGAGGTTACCTGGCGTTTTCGAGCCCGCTGGCTTCAAACGCTTCCTCGTTATTCGTTCCACTGATGGCACCATGTTGTCCAAGGGCAACATGATCCTTCAGAGGAGAGGATTAGCTAGTGCAATTGGTAGAGAGCCGAAGGTGACCCGTTTCTCGGACGGCAGCCTTCTGGCGAATCCCGCCGAGGCGGCCAAGATAAGTGCTCTTCGGACACTTCATGGCACCCCGGTGAGTGTGACGCCGCACTCTACCATGAACTTTGTAAAAGGAGTAGTTTATGCGAGGGAACTCGTTGACTACTCCATTGAGGACATCACCCTAGAGCTGGCCGACCATGGGGCGGTCAAAGTCGAACGTGTGATGAGAAAACAGGGAGGGGCCTCGAGACCCACCCCTACACTCTTCGTCACGTTTGACTGTGACAAGCTCCCTGAGTAGGTGCGTGCCGGTTGGTACCGCTACCGCGTGAAGGCATTCGTGCCACTTCCGCGGCGGTGCTATTACTGTCACTGCTTCGGCCATACGAATCGCTCATGTAGACGTGCAAAGTCTGGGTCACCCGAAGTATGTGTAAATTGCTCCAAGGTCGCACACGATAAGTCCAAATCGTGTGTGGCCAAGTGTGTCAATTGCGGCGAGCCGCACCCTGCTTCCTCGAAGCAATGTGGTGCATATCTCCTGGAGAAAGAAATCCTGGCCGTTCAGGCCCAGGATAGACTCTCATTCCGCGAGGCTAAGGACTTGGTCCTGGCGCGCCCACCTCTGCCTGGGACGTCATATGCCTCAGTAGCTAGAAAGGCACCCTCTGCTCCTGGCCCATCCAGGCCAACGAGCACGGTTGTTTCCGCGCCCATTCGGATCCCTTCTGCGGGCTCTACCCAACCCGGGCGCTCCCCTGGTAAAGCTGGTGGCAAAAAGGGTTCATACCCAGCCCCGGCTAAAACCAGGGCTCCCCCCTCTTCCCCCAGCGTGACCGTTTCCCGCAAGGCGAAACGGCCACGCGCCTCCACCGAGTCGTTAGACTCACAGGAGGCAACACCCCTGAAGATGGTCGCCAGGCCATCTTCGGGGATTCCTAAAGCTGTCCCCCGAAAGGAGGACAGCAACAAAGGAGCTTCGGCTCCTTCGCCCACCCCCCGAGGTGGAGCGAGTGGCTCGGAGACGGTGGTTCCTCGAAAAGAGGGCCCCCCCGCCTCCGAAGCCGCAGCGCCCGCCTAAGGTTTCGAGGCGGAGGGAGGAAAAGACTCGCATGGCTAGCCTAACCTCCCCCAATAAGTCCTCGAAGGCGACAGCGCTTTGTCCGGCCAACAGCGCCGGGAAGCGTACGGCCATTCCCGTGAGGGTCTTCAGTTCGAGGAGGGCCCCCGCGTCTCCTCCGAGCTAGGCCTGGAGGGCATATTCCTTCAATGGAATTGCCGTGGACTCCGGGCCAACTGGGAGGAGCTGCGGAGGCTCGTCCCGTTCCCCGTTAGCTATTTTTTTGCAGGAGACCATGCTAGGCTAGCGTGCCCCCTGCCCGCCCTCCCGGGGTATAAGGGTCTTGCGACCCCACCACCGCGGGATGGCCAGGCTGGGGGATGCGCGGTTTACACCCGGCATGATGTCTCCGTTCTTCCTTTCTCTTTAGATACCTCCTTTCAGGCAGTGGCTGTGCAGCTGCACCTGGATACGAGGTATACTATCATTTCTGCGTACATTCCACCGTCAGCTGACTTCGACGCGGGGGACTTCCGCCGCGTCGTGGCACGGTTGCCGAGGCCCTATCTCTTGCTTGGAGATCTGAACGGCAGGCATCCTCTCTGGGGATATTACTCCATAAATCCCAGGGGACAAGTCCTTGCCGATCTGATCGAAGAGCTTGAGATGGGTTTCCTAAACGTGGATGAGTTTACGCATCACTGTCCGAGAACCGCTTCATTTTCTTGCCTTGACCTATCTTTGTGCTCTTCGGATGCACAGCCTGATTTTGATTGGGGGGTGGTCGATGACCTCCATGGTAGTGATCACTTTCCCATTCAAATATCCTTTTCAGGGCAACTGCCGCCTGAGAGACCACCTCGGTGGTGCTTGGCGCGGGTGCGGTGGCCTGCATTTCAGGAAATGACTGAATTCTCTATCTCAGTCGAGGAGTTTAGGTCGGTAGATGAGGCCGTTGAGTTCTTCTCCGGCAACTTCATCGCCGTGGGCCTGACTACTATTCCTAGGACGTCTGGCCGTTTTGCACACCGACCACTCCCATGGTGGTCGGCCGAGTGTGAGACGGCCCTCAAACAGAAGCGTTATGCCTACATGCGCTATAAGCGCCGCCCGAACGATTTCACTGTCGCTGAATTTGGTCGGGCTAGGGCTAGGTTCCGGTATGTTTCGAAGCACGCCCGCCGCTCTTCTTGGCGGGCATACGTGTCTTCACTTAACGGGAAGACCCCTTTAGCTGAGGTGTGGAAGCGAGTCAGAAGGATTCGGGGCAAGTTCTCGCAGGACCCCCCTCCTGTTCTCCAGGAGAATGGGACCGCAATCTCGGACCCCGCGTCCGTGGCGGAATCCTTAGCGACCGCTTTTTCCGCATTCTCTAGCCGTGATGCTACTCCGCCAGCATTCAATGCACGTCGTGATGTCGCGGAAGGCCACCGGCTGGACTTTACCTCCAGTGGCGGAGAACCCTTCAACGACAAGTTTACTGTGAGTGAATTGCGTTCCGCTCTCGCTTCGTGCGCGGACACCGCCCATGGTCCGGACGATGTCCCGTACGCCATGCTTCGACACCTGGGTGAGCGAGGCATGGCCTTTCTGTTAGATTTGTTCAACAGGATCTGGGTGGAGGGTCTTCTCCCAGACTCCTGGCGAATCGCTACTGTGCTCGCCTTTCGCATACCGGGGAGAGATCACTCTACTCCGACCGGTTTCCGTCCAATCTCTCTAACCTCTTGCGTGTGCAAGTTGATGGAGAAATTGGTAAATGTTAGATTAGCCTATTTCCTGGACAGCGGAGGCCATCTGTCTTCTGCACAGTGCGGCTTCCGTAAGTTCCACTCCACGTCGGATGCTCTGCTCCGACTGGAAAATGCCGTCTGCGAGGCTTTCCTTCGTAGACAGCACTACGCCACGGTGTTTTTTGATCTGGAGAAGGCCTATGATACCGCATGGAGACTCTCCACACGATGTCCCGCAGGGAAGTGTCCTCAGTGTCACACTCTTTGCCCTGAGCATCAACGGCATCACCTCGGTGCTGCCGGAAGATGTTCTCGCTACGCTCTACGTGGACGACCTTTCGATCTCTTTTAGCGCGGCCCAGATGCCAACTCTGGAGCGTCGACTCCAACAGGCATTGAACCGCGTCTCTCGCTATGCCGAAGCACACAGGTTTCGGTTTTCTTTGGCCAAGACTAAGGTGGTGCACTTGTGCCGCCATCCACGGCTTCACCCCGACCCAGATTTGTTTCTTAATGGGGTGCGCCTGGATGTGGTTGAGTCGCACCGTTTCCTTGGTCTTGTATTCGACTGACGCCTCACCTGGGAGGCTCATATTCGCAGCCTTAGGGTCTCTTGTACCCGCGCCATGGACATTCTCCGTTCCGTGACGTTCAGCGCTTGGGGCGCTGATAGGGCTACTGCCTTACTTTTTTTTCGATCCTTTGTTCGCTCGAAGCTCGACTACGGATGTGAGTTTTATGCATCCGCAGCCGAGCGTTTATTGCGGAATGTGGATTCGATCCACCACACTGGCCTTCGCCTTGCGACCGGTGCCTTCCGCACTTTCCCCATTGAGAGCCTGTTGGTCGATGCTGGGGAGATGCCACTCGCTCTGCGCCGCGTGCAGTGCATCACTCGCCTGTACACGCGAGCCCGGCGCCTCCCCCAGTCGCCAACAGCTCTCACTGCATCCGCAGCTGACCTCCTCGATGGTGCCTATGCCGCCGAGAGACGCCAGTCATACCCTAAGCCCTTTGGGTTTAGGGCCAGGAAACTCCTTCGAGAGGTAGATATAGCTCTCGGGCCGTGGCGTCCCTGGTTCTGCCCAGGACGCCACCCTGGAGGGTACCACATTTGGCTATTTGTCGCCACGCCTCTGCTCCCAAAGCTTGTACTGCGCCGGGAGTATTGCGTTCGACCTTTTTGGAGCACACATCGTGTCACGCTGGTACCGTGCCAGTGTATACGGATGGCTCCAAGTCCCAAGAGGGGGTCGGCTTCCACGCCGTATCCCCTCTGTTTGAAGTCAGCGGGGCCCTACCGGGCGCTGCGTCTGTCTTCACGGCCGAGCTGGTGGCAATACACCACTCGGTACGGGAGATTACGCGACGTGCCCGGTTCGGAGACCGGATTGTGATCTATAGCGACTCACAAAGCGCCCTGAGTGCTCTCGGGGCATTGGAATCTCCGCATCCCCTGGTTCGCGAAATCCGTGACGCCACGGTTTTGGCGAGCCGGGCAGATGTCGAGATTATCTTCTGCTGGGTTCCTGGACATGTAGGAGTTGCGGGGAATGAGCGCGCCGATGAGGGCGCCAAAGAGTCCGCGAGGACTCTGCGACCGGACCAGCGTTTGCCTCTTCCTCACACTGACTACATGGCAGGAATACGGGCAGCTCTTCGGACTGCTTGGCGAAGAAGATGGGAGACGGTCGAGGGGAACTTAAAGTTGCGAGCCATTGCGCCGCGACTGTTCCCATGGACCTATCCCCCAATGCCGCGGCGGCTTCAGGTTGCTTTCTGTTGTCTCCGAATCGGGCAGACTCGTGTGATGCATCGCTATCTGATGGAGCGCTCGCCTGCGCCCTATTGCAACGACTGCGTCGTCCCCCAGACTGTTCGGCACATTCTTGTCGAATGTCCCAGTCTGGGTGATCTTCGCGCACGACACCTGTCCCGGTACCGGGATGGGCGGGGTCGCTACCGCCTGTCCCTTGTGCTCGGGACGAGTGCGTGTACTTTGACCGGTGGACTTATTGACTTTTGGGGGGAGGCCGGCCTTCTCCCTTTTATTTAACCCGATTTAATTGTTGTTGTTGTTTTTGTTATTGCTTTGTTATTGTTATTGTTATTTCTTTTTATTGTTTTCTGTTTAATTTTTTAAAGTAGCCTAGAACTAGGCTGTTTTTTACGGCGACTTATGCCTAAGTCGGCAGTCGCCAGATAGCCCCTTAAATAAAAAAAATAAAAAAAATCGCTACCCTCTACGTGGACGACCTTTCGATCTCTTTTGGCGCGGCCCAGATGCCAACTCTGGAGCGTCGACTCCAACAGGCATTGAACCGCGTCTCTCGCTATGCCGAAGCGCACAGGTTTCGGTTTTCTTTGGCCAAGACTAAGGTGGTGCACTTGTGCCGCCATCCACGGCTTCACCCCGACCCAGATTTGTTTCTTAATGGGGTGCGCCTGGATGTGGTTGAGTCGCACCGTTTCCTTGGTCTTGTATTCGACCGACGCCTCACCTGGGAGGCTCATATTCGCAGCCTTAGGGTCTCTTGTACTCGCGCCATGGACATTCTCCGTTCCGTGACGTTCAGCGCTTGGGGCGCTGATAGGGCTACTGCCTTACTTTTTTATCGATCCTTTGTTCGCTCGAAGCTCGACTACGGATGCGAGTTTTATGCATCCGCAGCCGAGCGTTTATTGCGGAAGGTGGATTCGATCCACCACACCGGCCTTCGCCTTGCGACCGGTGCCTTCTGCACTTCCCCCATTGAGAGCCTGTTGGTCGATGCTGTGGAGATGCCACTCGCTCCGGGCAGATGTCGAGATTATCTTCTGCTGGGTTCCTGGACATGTAGGAATTGCGGGGAATGAGCGCGCCGATGAGGGCGCCAAAGAGTCCGCGAGGACTCTGCGACCGGACCAGCGTTTCGCTCTTCCTCACTCCGACTACATGGCAGGAATACGGGCAGCTCTTCGGACTGCTTGGCAAAGAAGATGGGAGACGGTCGAAGGGAACTTAAAGTTGCATGCCATTGCGCCGCCACTGTTCCCATGGACCTATCCCCCAATGCCGCGGCGGCTTCAGGTTGCTTTCTGTCGTCTTCGAATCGGACACACTCGTGTGACTCATCGCTACTTGATGGAGCGCTCGCCTGCGCCCTATTGCAACGACTGCGTCGTCCCCCAGACTGTTCGGCATATTCTTGTCGAATGTCCCAGTCTGGGTGATCTTCGCGCACGATACCTGTCTCGGTACCGGGATGGGCTGGGTCGCTACCGCCTGTCCCTTGTACTCGGGACGAGTGCGTGCACCATGACTGGTGGACTTATTGACTTTTGGGGGGAGGCCGGGCTTCTCCCCTTTATTTAAGGTTCCTTTTTTTTATAGTTTTGTTGTTAGGTTGCACTCTCCTGCACCGGGGTGAGGGGGACCTCCCCCCGCGGCCGGAGATTGCTTCGATTGTTAAGTTTTTCCAATTTATATCATTAAGTTTTCATATTTTTACTTTAAAGTAGCCTAGTTCTAGGCTGTCGTGTTTTTCGGCGACTTATGCCCAAGTGGGTAGTTGCCAGATGGGCTCCATAAAATTAAAAAAAAAAAAATATCTTGTCGAATGTCCCAGTCTGGGTGATCTTCGCGCACGACACCTGTCCCGGTACCGGGATGGGCGGGGTCGATACCGCCTGTCCCTTGTACTCGGGACGAGTGCGTGCACTTTGACTGGTGGACTTAATGACTTTTTGGGGGAGGCCGGCCTTCTCCCTTTCATTTAACCTGGTTTAATTGTTCTTGTTGTTTTTGTTATTGCTTTGTTATTGTTATTTCTTTCTATTGTTTCGTGTTCAATTTTTTAAAGTAGCCTAGAACTAGGCTGCTTGTTTACGGCAACTTATGCCTAAGTCGGCAGTCGCCAGATAGCCCCTTAAATAAAAAAATAAAAAATGTCTTCACGGCTGAACTGGTGGCAATATACCACTCGGTACGGGAGATTATGCGAAGTGCCTGGTTCGGAGAACGGATTGTGATCTATAGCGACTCACAAAGCGCCCTGAGTGCTCTCGGGGCATTGGAATCTCCGCATCCCCTGGTTCGCGAAATCCGTGACGCCACGGTTTTGGCGAGCCGGGCAGATGTCAAGATATCTTCTTCTGGGTTCCTGGACATGTAGGAATTGCGGGGAATGAGGGCGCCAAAGAGTCCGCGAGGACTCTGCGACCGGACCAGCGTTTCGCTCTTCCTCACACTGACTACATGGCAGGAATACGGGCAGCTCTTCGTACTGCTTGGCAAAGAAGATGGTAGACGATCGAAGGGAACTTAAAGTTGCTTTCCATTGCTCCGCAACTGTTCCCATGGACCTACCCCCCAATGCCGCGACGGCTTCAGGTTGCTTTCTGTTGTCTCCGAATCGGACACACTCGTGTGACGCATTGCTATTTGATGGAGCGCTCGCCTGCGCCATATTTCGACGACTGCATCATCCCCCGGACTGTTTGGCACATTCTTGTCGAATGTCCCAGTCTGGGTGATCTGCGCGCACGTTACCTGTCCCGGTCCTGGGATGGGCGGGGTCGCTACCGCCTGTCCCTTGTACTCGAGACAAGTTCGTGCACATTGACTGATGGACTTGTTAACTTTTTTTTTTGGGGGGGGGGCCTTCTCCCTTTTATTTAACTAGGTTTTGTTGTTTTTGTTATTGTTATTTTTTCTTTCTAGGTCACATGCTCCTACGCCGGGTGGAGGGGGACCTCCTTCAGATGCCAGAGCGTGCTTCCTGATTGTTCTCTTTTTTATTGTTGTTTCTGTTCAAATATTTATTTTAAAGTAGTCTAAAACTAGGCTGTTTGTTTGCAGCTACTTATGCCCAAGTGGGCGGTCGCCAGATAGCCCCTTAAAAAAAAAAATGCTGATAACCATTTTATTCCTCCAAATTTAGATAGTTTATACCTCTCGGTTATTATGCAACAATTTTAGAAACCATGTCTTTTCTGTGACAAAAATTATGGAAGCTGTGATAGAAATACAGGCATTTATTTAACTTTGGGTATTATTTTCTTTTTTCTGGTAGTTAAACACGATTGAAAATCATTGAGAAAAATGTATAATGAAGTTTAACTGTAATTATGATATGTTGCATAATTCTTGCTTATTGTATTGATTTTGATTTTTCTTATTTCAGTGGAATGCAGTTGCATTATGGGCATGGGGTAAGTACAGATCATAAAGCATTGAAAAGAATTTTCACTATAATCCCTTCCTTATGATGATGAGTATGCATCCAGCATGACTATGTTCACTTGAGTCTCTGATTGCGAGCATCTGTTGATCAAAAATACCCTGCAGGGGATTACCCTGTATACCCACAGGAGCTGCACATCCTTCCAGCAGCCTGAGTGCAAATTAGGAGACCCCTGTTGTTGATGGCTCGACATGAACACTGATTGGGAAAGTTATTGGTGAGCTTCCCTCTCACTTCCTCGCACCACTACTTTATTTATTAGTAGTATTATGCTCACTAAACAAAAAAAATAGTCACTTGTAACCATAGTAAAGGCCTCTTGCATGCCACTTTGCTCCATATGTTCATGCCATGGAGTTCCCTGTGTAATGTTCTTTCTGAAATGGGTGGTGAAGGACCAGAATTGACGTTTTGTAGCAATTCCTGCCTGGAAGCAAATCGATTTGCAATTACAAGCCTGGAGATTCTAAGATGGCCCCTGTCTGACAACAACACCTTCCCTCTGTAATTCTGGCAAGAGTTTTTCGCGTTTTGGGAGTTCTGTCATTGCTTGTAAATTCGGATGACCTTACTCATTGAAACACTGCCAAATTCTGCCACCTCGTTCACATGATAACCTTTGGCATGTCCAAATGCACACACCTTTTTGCCATTGCATGATGTCGCTTTTCGGGCCCATTTTAAGTAGCGCTAATTTGCTATCTACAGATCTTCTCTCCATCTGCAACACAAATAAACCCTGACTAACGTTTTGACGTAAACTAAGCTACGCCTCTCAGCTGCCTAAGGTTCATATACACAGCAAGAAAGGAGCTTCGGCTCCTTCGCCCACGCCTAGTGGTGGACCGAGAGGCTCGGAGACGGTGGTCCCTCGAAAAGAGGGCCCCCCGCCTCCGAAGTCGCAACGCCAGCCAAAGGTTTCGAGGCGGAGGGAGGAAAAGACCCGCATGGCGAGCCCAACCTTTCCCAATAAGTCCTGGAAGGCAACAGCGCCTTCAGCGCTTTGTCCGGCCAACAGCGCCCGGGGTTCTGCCCCCGGGAAGCGTACGGCCATTCCCGTGAGAGTCTTCTGTTCGAAGAGGGCCCCCGCGTATCCTCCGAGCTAGGCCTGGAGGGCATATTCCTTCAATGGAATTGCCATGGACTCCGGGCCAACTGGGAGGAGCTGCGGAGGCTCGTCTCGTCCCGTTCCCCGTTAGCTATTTTTCTGCAAGAGACCATGCCCGCCCTATCGGGGTATATGGGTCTTGCGACCCCACCACCACGGGATGGCCGAGCTGGGGGATGCGCGGTTTACACCCGGCATAATGTCTCCGTTTTTCCTTTCTCTTTAGATACCTCCTTTCAGGCAGTGGCTGTGCAGCTGCACCTGGATAGGAGGTATACTATCATTTCTGCGTACATTGCACCGTCAGCTGACTTTGACGCGGGGCATTTCCGCCGCGTCGCGGCACGGTTGTCGAGGCCCTTTCTCATGCTTGGAGATGTGAATGGCAGGCATCCTCTCTGGGGAGATTACTCAATAAATCCCAGGGGACAAGTCCTTTGCCGATCTGATCGAAGAGCTTGAGATGGGTGTTGTAAACGTGGATGAGTTTACGCATCACTTTCCGAGAACCTGTCATTTTCTTGCCTTGACCTATCTTTGTGCTCTTCAGATGCACAGCCTGATTTTGATTGGGGGTGGTTGATGACCTCTATGGTAGTGATCACTTTCCCATTCAAATATCATTTTCAGGGCAACTGCCGCCTGAGAGCCCACCTCGGTGGTGCTTGGCGCTGGCACAGTGGCCTGCATTTCACGAAATAACTGAATTCTCTATCTCAGTCGAGGAGTTTAGGTCGGTAGATTAGGCCGTTGAATTCTTCTCCGGCAACCTCATCGCCGCGAGCCTGACTAATGTTCCTAGAATGTCTTTACCTCCAGAGGCGGAGAACCCTTCAACGACAGGTTTACTGTGAGTGAGTTGCGTTCCGCTCTTGCTTCGTGCGCGGACACCGCCCATGAACCGGACGATGTTCCGTACGCCATGCTTCGACACCTGCGTGAGCGAGGCATGGCCTTTCTGTTATATTTGTTCAACAGGGTCTGGGTAGAGGGGCTCCTCCCTGTGCTCGCCTTTCGCAAACCGGGGAGATATCACACTACTCCGGCCGGTTTCCGCCCAATCTCTCTAACCTCTTGCGTGTGCAAGTTGATGAAGAAATTGGTAAATGTTAGATTAGCCTTTTTCCTGGACAGCGGAGGCCATCTGTCTTCTGCACAGTGCGGCTTCCGCAAGTTGTACTCCACGTCGGATGCTCTGCTCCGCCTGAAAAATGCCATCTGCGAGGCTTTCCTTCGTAGACAGCTCTACGCCACGGTCTTTTTCGATCTGGAGAAGGCCTATGATACCGCATGGCGATACGGTATCATGGAGTCTCTCCACACGATGGGGGTGAGGGAACGCCTCCCAATGTTTATATCTGAATTTTTGTGAGATCGTCGATTCCGCCTACGGATGGGGGGAGCCCTCTCCGGCCCAAAGGAGCAGGGAAGTGTCTTCAGTGTCACACTCTTTGCCCTGAGCATCAACCGCATCACCTCGCTGCTGCCGGAAGATGTTCGCGCTACGCTCTACGTGGACGACCTTTCGATCTCTTTTGGCGCGGCCCAGATGCCAACTCTGGAGCGTCGACTCCAACAGGCATTGAACCGCGTCTCTCGCTATGCCTAAGCACACAGGTTTCGGTTTTCCTTGGCCAAGACTAAGGTGGTGCACTTCTGCCGCCATCCACGGCTCCACCGTGACCCAGACTTGTTTGTTAATGGGGTACGCCTGGAAGTTGTCGAATCGCACCGTTTCCTTGGTCTTGTATTTGGCCGACGCCTCACCTGGGAGGCCCATATTCGCACCCTTAGGATCTCTTGTACCTGCGCCATGGATATTCTCCGTTCCGTGACGTTCAGTGCTTAGGGTGCTGATAGGGCTACTGCCTTACTTTTTTATCGATCTTTTGTTCGTTCGAAGCTCGACTACGGATGCGAGTGTTATGCATCCACAGCCAAGCGTTCATTGCGGAAGGTGGACTCGATCCACCACACCGGCCTTCGCCTTGCGACCGGTGCCTTCCGCACTTCCCCCATTGAGAGCCTGTTGGTCGATGCTGGGGAGATGCCACTCGCTCTACACCGCGTGCAGTGCATCACTCACCTGTACGCGCGAGCCCAGCGCCTCCCACAGTCGCTAACAGCTCTCACTGCATCCGCAGCTGATCTCGACGACGGTGTCTATGCCGCCGAGCGACGCCAGTCATACCCTAAGCCTTTTCGGTTAAGGGCCAGGAAACTCCTTCGACAGCTAGGTATAGCTCCTGGGCTGGTGGCGCCCCTGGTTCTGCCCAGGATGCCACCCTGGAGGGTACCACATTTGGCTATTTGTCGCCACGCCTCTGCTCCCACAGCTTGTACAGCGCCGGGAGTATTGCGTTCGACCTTTTTGGAGCACACCTCGTGTCACGCTAGAACCGTGCCAGTGTATACAGATGACTCTAAGTCCCAAGAGGAGGTCGGCTTCCACGCCGTATCCCCTCTGTTTGAAGTCAGCGGGGCTCTACCAGGCGCTGCGTCTGTCTTCACGGACGAGCTGGTGGCAATACTCCATTCGGTACGGGAGATTACGCGACGTGCTCGGTTCGAAGACCTGATTGTGATCTGTAGCGACTCAAAGCGCCCTGAGTTCCCTCGGGTCATTGGAATCTCCGCATCCCCTGGCTCGCGATAAACGTGACACTACGGTTTTGGCGAGCCGGGCGGATGTCGAGATTATCTTCTGTTGGGTTCCTGGACATGTATGAATTGCGGGGAATGAGGGCGCTAAAGAGTCCGCAAGGAATCTGCGACCGGACCAGCAGTTCGCTGTTCCTCACACCGACTATATGGCAGGAATACGGGCAGCTCTTCGGACTGCTTGGCAAAGAAGATGGGAGACGGTCGAAAGGAACTTAAAGTGGCGTGCCATTGCGCCGTGACGCTTCAGGTCGCTTTCTGTCGTCTCCGAATCGGACATACTCGTGTGACGCATCGCTATTTGATGGAGCGCTCGCCTGCGCCCTATTGCGACGACTGCGTCGTCCCCCAGACTGTTCGGCACATTCTTGTTGAATACTCCAGTCTGGGTGTTCTCCGTGCACATTACCTGACCCGGTACCGGGATGGGCGGTGTCTCTACCGCCTGTCCCTTGTACTCCAGACGAGTGCGTGCACTTTGACTGGTGGACTTGTTGACTTTTGGGGGGAGGCCGGCCTTCTCCCTATTATTTAAGCAGGTTTTTATTTTGTTTTGTTTTGTTTCTTTTTCCCTTATAGGTCGCACGCTTCTGCACGGGGGGGACCTCCACCTGATGCAGGAGCTTGCTTACTGCTTGCTTTTTTCCCCCTATTTTTTTGGGGGGGGTTGTTTTTTATCTTTTTGTATTTTATTTTGAAATTGCCTAGTACTAGGCCAGTTTTTTATACAGCGACTAATGCCCAAGTAGGCATTCGCCAGATGAGCTCTTTATAAAAAAAATAATTAAAAAAATCTCATTACATACCGGCCTACGCTCTTCTATTGGCAGAGGTTCTGATTGCCCAGGGCTCTTTTGTCCTCTTATGAGCTATAGTTGAGTATCAATGTGTACTGTGAGGGCTGAAAGCCAGCTGGCTAGGGTAAGAATTAAATACAGGGTGTGTTGGGCTCGCCTTCCAGTACACATATAATGTGACTAATACCAGCACCATTCCTTATGGTTAAAGCTTGAGGATCAATTTTGACTGAATGACGGGGGTGAGTTGTCAAAGCCAATCATAGCTGGACCTGTGGAACAAGTACAATAGCAGCCATAATATAAGGGTCAGTAATAACAAGTGTATTTAAATATTTATTATAGAAGTTTAACAAAACGTTGAGACTATATATTATACACATTTAGATATATCTAAGATCTATCTTCCATGAAAATTTCAAGTGAATGGATTAAATATTTTGTAAGTTATGAGGAATAAACCAACTATCTTCCAAATTGCAGCAGCCAAAAGTTAAGGGTCACTTAGAAAAACAATGCAAAATGGAACCAGAAATCCTTAGTATTAATATTTTGTAAACCTTTCTTTTCCTAGCAATGACCTCCAGACATCTGTTACCCCAGGACTGAATTAATTACTCGCAAAAAAATGATGGGGTAATATTGTTCCATTTGTTTTTCAATAATTCCCAGAGTTCATTTTGGTTCTTTGGATTTCTCCTTCGTGCCCCATCTCCAATAATCTTTCAAACATTTTCTATAGGATTGAGATTGGGTCTTTAAGGGAGCCAGTCCATGAAATCAACCCATTTATCACTCAAAAAAATCATTGACTCTCTTCGCAGTGTGGCAGGGAGCGTTATCCTGCACAAAGATAGGAGGCTGAACTGATAAATATCACAGATGTAGAAGGGCATGCTGTCTAAGAATGTGCTTGTAGATTTCAGCATTGACAGTCCCTTGTAGAATAAGTGGACCAGGACCAGCAGCAGATATCACTCCCTATACCATTACTCTGTCTTCTTCACACATGCACAAGATAACCTTTTGCCACATCTTCACCTGATGTACATCCCACCATCAAAACCATTCAAATTAAACTTTGATTCATCGCTAAAATGAAGGTTGTTCTGTCCAAAGATGGGCTTTTTTATTCTTCTTGAAGATCAGAAGTTTCTCTGCCAGTTCCTGAGCAAGTAACCCAGAACCTCGTTACCTCTGGGAAACTGTTTTGCACCATACGTTGACATTCGAAGTGGAGCTGAACTCGAGAGATATCTCGCCAGCACTCTTCAACCTATCCTTCAGTGACATTCTAACCATAATACGATCCTGTCTTTGTGACATTTTACGAGGTCTAGACCTTCCTACAGTAGTTGCTATCACAGAATTTAACTTGCCCTCTTGGTGAAGGCACACAATCCTTTTGTTTTCATCACAGGACACCGGTCTCTCTCACAAGCCACCATTTTGACAGTTGAATGTTCCAATAATGTATGATCATAAGAAGTAAATGTTAGCCCATCAACAGTCTCCTAAAAACAAATAAATCAGTTGGTAGTTCATTTTTTCTAAGTGACCCTTAACTTTTGGCTGCTGCAATTTGGAAGATAGTTGTTTTATTCCTCATAATAAATATTTAAATACTCGTTCTTACTGACCCTTATATTATGGCTGCTAGTGTATGTGTAAATGATCACATTCTGGAACTTCATGATCCTATGGAGACTTTTCTCTTAACCTTCCAAGGCATTGGTAGGTCTTAATACAACACCTAGAAGTAATCTTTGGACCCTTCCTAGGCAGCCATGATTAGTGCTGCACTCTACCCTCTACCATGAACTTTGTGAAAGGAGTGCTTTATGCAAGGGAACACATGGAGAAAAATGTCCTGCCAACTTCCGCACAAACTTATGAGCATATGTATATAAGAAAGAGAAATTTGACATAAATGAGCAATGAGACAAGAAACAGGAATTTGTTAAAGGCAAAAGAAAGGTACATTGGAAGAACACAATGATTAAAGGATGGCATGATGAAGGCAATCCATACTGAGAAGTCAGAAATAATGCCCGGGGGTAAAAAGTTTGAATAATCCTGGCCAAGTAAGATGATATGGTATAAAAATACCTTGGAGGTTTTTAGCCTAGGGAGATACTGGGTTTGATAGGGGCATGTTTTTTGTGGAATCGAGTCACTGTGCCATGTAGCTTAATGATAGAGTATCTCACCAGCAATCAGCAGACCGGGTTTTGAGTCCCGGCCAGGTTTATTCAAACTTTTTTCCCTGGCATTATTTCTGTCTTCTCAGTATGGATTGCCTTCATTGTGCCATTCTTTGATCATTGTGTTCTTCCAATGTCCCTTTCTCTTGCCTTTAAAAAGTTGTTTCTTATCTTATTGCTCATATACATCAATTTATTTTTCTTTTGTCCTGTATTGTTATATGGTCTGCAATACAAGGTTTCTATCTTCAAAAGGTTTTTGAAGACAGAAATTATATATGTCAAAAGCCCTGTGGTGGTTGTTACCACCCGCAGAACTTTGTTTACTCTTTATATATATATATATATATATATATATATATATATATATATATATATATATATATATATATATATATATATATATTATCTTTTAACTGGTTTATGCTTTCTAGGGAAGTAAAATACACTTTAACTACAGAACTACAGAATCTAGGACCAACAAAGACCCTAAGGTCCGCTCGAGGCTAGTCCGCTACACTACATCCGAAACTACGATACACACTTATCTACGAGTGTATCTCTAACATGCTATATTTTTTATTTATTTTTAAATATATAATCTACTGTACACACTTATCTACATGTGTACAATGTCAGGCATATTAACTACTTCAACCTAGGGGGGGGGGTGATAGAAAGTTTTTCTTCTCAACTTCCGCAGCCCTCGACTGCTAGTGGTGAAAATCTAGTTATAGGATAGGCGGAAAAGAAAATGGATATCTAAACTACACATGCAAGAGAAATCGCTGGCATCATTTTTAGTCATCATTTTTACTCTCGTTGTTCCTCCGCTCCAAACTCCTTTTGCAAAGACGTTATTATTTACTGTGCTCAGACTACGTTATATTTATACTATTTAAGTGCGCGTCGAGACGGTTTTTAAACATATTTACCGACCTACTATCCACTACGTGGGTGGGTAGCCTATTCCAAATTTGAGTAATTTTAAACGTAAAATAGTTTTGGGCTATACTAGTGTTAAATCGCTTGTTCACTAATTTTAATCCGTGTTGCCGAGTATTTCCCCTATGATCCAATTCGAACAAATTCCTATAATCAACGTTTGAAAATCCTTTCAATATTTTAAATACTTCAATTAGCTGGCCACGTAATCTTCTGCCTTCGAGAGATGGCAAATCTAATGCCCTGAGTCTTTCCTCATAGGGCCTGTTTCTCAGCTCGGGAATTAATTTTGTAGCCCTACGCTGCACTCTTTCTAATTGCGCGATATCTTTGTTTAAGTATGGAGCCCAAAATTGAACCGCATATTCGAGCAGTGGACGCACAAGTGATTTATACAATGGTAAAATTATCTCTTTGGATTTGAACGTGAAATTACGCGCGATATAACCCAGCACACGATTTGCTTTTTTACATGCATCCGCGCATTGTTTCGTGACTTTGAAGTCATCCGAGACTAAAACTCCCAGGTCTTTTTCCAATTTAACTACGTCGAGGACCTGGCCTTTCATGGTATACTCTACCCTCAAATTATGGCAACCCAAATGCATCACCTTACATTTACTTAAATTAAACTGCATTTGCCACTTATCCGCCCATCTGACAATCAAGTTTAGGTCCTTTTGTAATTTTTCTACATCCGATCTTACATAGGCACGGTTGCCCAGCTTCGTGTCGTCAGCAAATTTAGAAATCGTACTAAATACGCCATTATCCAAATCGTTTATATATATATTAGAAACAATAATGGGCCAAGAACGGAGCCTTGTGGCACTCCACTACTGACGTTGACCCAATCTGAACATTCACCATTTATAACTACTCGCTGCGAACGATCCTTCAGCCAATTTCTAATCCAATTTAATATCTTACCCTTCACACCGACTGCTTTAACTTTCATTAATAATCTCTCGTGTGGAACGGTGTCAAACGCCTTTTTAAAGTCTAGATAGATTACATCTACAGCTTTGCTTTCGTCGTAAACGCAAATCATTTTATGGAAGAATTCGAGCAAATTTGTCAAGCACGATCTCGCCCGCCTAAACCCATGTTGGGAATCTTTAATCAGATTATTTACCTCGAGGTGGCACACTATTCTATCTCTAATTACCGATTCTAAAAGCTTTCCAACTACCGAAGTTAGACTAATAGGACGAAAATTCGTTGCTTCGTATCTATTCCCATTCTTAAATATTGGTGTAACGTTTGCACGCTTGAAGTCTACAGGGACTACGCCATCTTCTAATGAGCGATTGAAAATTGCACGCAACGGCTTCGCAAGCTCATTCTTAAGTTCCTTTAAATGAGTGGGGTAAACGCCATCGGGCCCGGGTGATTTCGACTTTTTCATCAGGTTAATATATTTAAGAATTTCCACTTCATTAACCGTTATATCGGATATGCAAATATCACTATTATCTACTTCTTCAACTAACGATCCTAATTGGGACGAATCTTCAATAGTAAAGACGCTTGTGAAATGTTCATTTAAAATTTTAGACATTTCCGCCGGAATTTCCGTCAAACGACCATCTTTGTCTTTAATCGGCCCTATTGAACCTTTTAAGGGTTTCCTACTGTTTACATAGCCGTAAAACCGTTTCGGTTCCTTCTTTGAATCCTTCGCCAGTTTTATTTCATATTTCCGCTTCGCATCTCTAACCGCCCGTTTAACTTCTCTTCGAGAATCTATGTAATTTTGCCGACTTATAAATGACTCGTTGTTCTTATGTATTTGAAATTTTCTATTTCGGTCCTTAATTAAGCTTAATATTAGTGGGCTAACCCACGGCGCTCTCATCGACTTCCCGCTCTTACGGCGCACATACTTTACTAAGTCGAAATTTACACTAAGGAGTGTACGCCGAAGCTCAGTGTACATTTCTCCTACCGACCTATTCTCGAAGCGCATTCCCCAGTCTACATCCTTAATCCTTTCGCGAAAAGTATCAAAATCACAGCTACCAAAACGTGGCATGAGCTGTGTACTAATTTTTACATCTACACACGTGTTAACCACGAATCTAATCGCATTATGGTCACTCGAGGCTAAATGCTCTCCTACACAAACATTTTCTACCAGTGACTCGTCAGTCGCCATGATTAAATCGAGGATATTATTATCACGAGTTGGTTCCTCCACTTTTTGAACGAGAAAATTCTCTAGAATAAAGTTTAGTAGTCTCTCCCCAGCTTTATTTGACGTTAGGTTACTATAATTAACGTTTGGATAGTTAAAATCGCCGCAGACTAATGTGGTTCCTTTTCTAACCCAAGATGAAAGCATATCAAAGAGTGCAGCATCTTCTCTTTCTATTTGCGATGGAGGACGATATATGACGGCTGAATTAATTTTATATTTTGCATTACAACATAATTGGATTAATAAGGCCTCACTTCTCATATCTGCCGTAGACGAGTCGATCGTTATAGCGTTTAAGTCATCTTTTATATACACTAATACGCCCCCTCCTCTACCAGTTTGTCTATTTGTATAATGAATTTTATAACCTGGTATATCAAATTCGCAAACACTGATCCCCGAATGTGTATCTATCCAAGTCTCGCTTAAGAATACGAGATCGTAGTCTCCCTCTAGAATTACGGCTTTTATTTCGGCAAGTTTATTTTTTAAGCTACGAACATTTGAATATATACATTTCAATTTGCGCTTTAGGTGGACTCCTCTATCACACGCGAATCTGTTCCGTTTCCCTGCTCCCCAATACTCATTGCCCCTTCAAGCGAGGAACGGTCTGGCGCATGGGCATCACGTGGCCCCGCAACTCTCCTACTTAATATGCTACGTACTGACTGGTCTAAAATCCTACCCAGCCGACTGTTTCCCACATTGCTTAAATGAATTCCGTCCGTTTGATAAAGTGAAGGTTGGTCTTGGAATTTATCCCAAACGTTAAAGAAGCTAACTCCAGTATCACGACACAAGCGCTTAAGGCACTCGTTTGTATATATAGCACGGGACTGCAGACGCAACGTGGATTTTAGTCGGGGTAAAATGCCAATTATTCCTACGTTATCCGCTTTAACTTTCGCAGTATGAATCAGAGTCTTAGCGCGGTTTACTATTCCTTCTGGGGTGCTGTCGTATCTGTGCACATCATTCCCCCCTACGAGCGTGAGGATCGTACGCCCGTCACGTGTTTGGTCCAATTTTTCAATTTCACTAACTACTTTATCTATGCGGCCACCAGGAAAGCAAAATCGTTTTCGTTTTGACGGGTTTCGCGCTGTGAATTCCGGCTCTTGGTTTTTAATTAGAGAATCCCCAATTAGTACAGTTTCTTCTTCCCCTTCGATAGGAGTTAGAAGTGCGAAGGTGTTTGAGCATGGTAATGTGAAATGTTGTTCCATCGATGGTCTAGCCCCATTTCTAACGGGCCTAAATTGCGAATCTTGGGGTCTATATTTTGAATCCTGGGGTCCAAACGAGTTCAAAATCCTTTGTTGCTGGTCAACAATTGTCTGATGATTCATACGAGTAGGCCGATTGTCGCGATTTCTATTTTCCCTCCCACGCATGTCATGAATGGTAGAATTTAGACTCGAATTTAATTCGTCGACTTTACGGTTGGTCGATATAACGTCCCTCGCGACGGAATTTAGTTCTAATTTAATTTCGCTAATCGCGTTAGCCAACTTACGCTCCAACGCATCGTTTAACATACAAAAACGGCAAATTCTAGTTTGTTCCATGTTAGAAGGAACGTAAATTTCCTTATTAAAGGAAGCCCCACAACTCGAACATTCAAACTTGATCACGGGCATTGTCGATTTCTAGAATACGTATGAAGATAAATAAAATTAACACAGCGAATAAGACGGCCAATCTTTTTAATACAGCGACTAATATTATATGAGCGCAGGAAGTATCTATAATTATTAAGTTACTCAGAAAACGAAATTTATGGGCACAGATGAATTAAGCAGGAGCACAGAGATAACAGTACAGTACAGTCGATCTCTCATATTCACGGGGGATAGGGACCACGAACCCCTGCGAATATTGAAAAAATGTGGATAGCTGATACTACCCCCAAAACACCCCCAACCCTTCCCAAACATCATAATACGCTCCCCATATTAATTCATAGAGCCAACAGCATTGGCACACATAATAAGAGTTAATCGATCCTTCATTGCTTTAAATCCGGATGCCTTATGGTCTGCAGATGCAGCTTCGCCATGCAACGATACAGACCTCAGTTGAAACTCTTTTTGGAATCTATCAAACCAGCCCTTACAGGCTTGAAATTCACATGAACGATGGCCTTCCGACGTTGATGATTGGGGATTGTTACCATCTTCAGGATTCGATTCCTGTTCATCCATTGTTTTATAGAGCTCCCTTGCCTTTTCACAAATGATATTAGTATCCAAAGGAACCCCTTTTTATGAGTCAGAAATCCAAATAATTAAAGCAGACTCCATGCTAACAAGAACCTTATCACACACTGAGTGGCTAGTCTTCATCACTTAGTTTACACTCACTGACACTCTCTCTCTAATAGCCTTTTAATAGCTTAAAATTGATCGAATTGTGCTTTCGTTCACACCAAACTCTTGAGCAACTTCGGCCGTTTTCTTGCCTTCTTTCAACCTATCTTAACACTTTCGCCTTCTCGTCCAAACTCATTACTTTCTTGGCAGGCTTAGGCATGTCTTTAGCAACACTAGACGATGCAGGGGGCTTAGGCATTGTTAATATTAAGGTGCAAAAAGCAAGAATTATTCAGGGTATAAAACGATTGACAAACAAGAAATAAAACACGCAAAATTATGACAAATACACAAATCACTGCTGACACATAAGAACATAAGAACATAAGAAAAGAAGGAGACTGCAAAAGACCATTCATGGCCTACACTTGGCAGCTCCTGTGGGACAAGTGGGACACAAGCGTACTGAATGGAGCGCAAGAAATCGGTATATATACTGTACATACTGTAGTCGAGCAAGCGATATCTGAACCCTAATTGGCTGGAATTGTCCCATCTCAGCCAACCAACACTTACATTTTATGACTATGTAGGTAGGTTTCTGCCGATGTCTGGAAATGGCGCAAATTTAGAATTTTAAGGCCCCCCCCCCAGATTTTCCGCAGATAGTTGAAGGCGCGGATGGATAACTAACCGCGAATAGCCGAGGGTCAACTGTATTAAATCCTGGGATCTTGGGCACCATTCATTTGTATTATTTAGTGTGATAATGTGATTTCTAAACATTTTTGTCTTGGTCTTCTAGCAAGCAGTCTATGAGTTGGTTCTCTGTCCTGAATCCACCAAAGTTTATTGAATTGATCATCCTGAGATGATCCAGTAAAATTGTCATAAAACAATGGTCAGACACGAATGCCAGTCCTGCATATCCTGATCCACATACACTTTCTGCCAACAAATATGCTCTCAAAGTTGAATTTTGGGGGATATTTCAGCTATGCAGACATACTGTCAAATATTATGCCAATGTATCTTTGCATTCATGAAAAGGGCTGCCTCATTCACAATCACAATGTTGTTGAAGAATGCAAGTTTATGGAGAAGCCTTCCATGCATCTTATAGGGATACCATTTTTTTTTATATATCCTGTTTGTCAATGCAGTTAAATGTTGACCGTTCCAACTTCATACCATTCTCTGATTGATGGCTTTGAATTTGAAGAAGTACCATCTGAACATTTTGAATATTTTTGGCTGTTCTTACAATTTTCCTATGATACAAAAAAGACTTGCAGAGATTTAAGCATGTTGCTTCTTCTTGCTGCTTCTGGACATTTTTCCAAATAGCGCCTTGCTTGGTGGATATCTATCAGGAAAATGTTGCTCTAATAAATATTGTACTTGTTTAATACTGCCACTTCTAATAAAGTTTGTGATAACAAATAATCATTAATTTATTGTTAACTGCATTATAAAAAAAGTTCTGAATTAGTTTTTTTCTATGATGTGTAGAAAAGATTTGATGTACCAATGAAAGAGAACATACTATTTTATATATTCCATTGGTATCAAAGCATTACTAAAATGTAACAAATTTTTATTAATGAAATAAAGCCATGGTAATTTAAATAGAATAAAATGTAACAAATTTCATGACAGACCCTCTTCCAGGATTGTATTACAACCATTTAAGTTATATACTATATAACCATATATTTAAAATAGATTTGAATACTCTGATGGGGCCTGGGAAAGTTGTTAATGCACTTTCACTTCACCCCCACTCAGCACTACTTTACCCTTTAAAAGCACTATTATTATTATTTAGTATTATAATTTAGCTATCTTTTTGCATGGGACCATGCTGGGCACCCCGTCCAGCCCCAGCTTAGCCTCTCTTCCTTCCTTCAAAACACTTGTTTCCTCTCTTTTCACACAACCTCTCCCACAACTTTCTCTGGTCAGCCTCTAATTTCACAGGGTAGATGCTGACCTTCCTTTCAGCCAACCGTCCCGCATCGGGGCTGAGGGGGTGGGGGACAATGTTCCCTAACCCCTGAGCTCCGGTCTGGGGTGGCTGGTTTTTAACTACCTGCTTCATCCCCACCCATACCTTCCTCACATCCCTTTTCCTCTCCTCTTCACAATCTACTAATTTTTACGCCGTGTCTAAGGTGGAGCCGCCATGCCGATGGACTGCCAGGCCACCAGGCGGGAGGGGTGGTCCCAAATGGCGGCGCCTGGCTCTGCCGGGCCGGTAAGCACCTCTTGCAGTGTGGGCTACTGCAAGAGGTGGTGAGCGATTGCGTCCCGTAAAACAAAGAGGGTCACCATGCCCAATGATGATAAAAAAACAAAACAAACCCAACCCTCAACTTCCCCTGTTCCATCAACGGAGCCGCCCTCGGGCAGCTCCAGCAAAAAAATGGAGGTCCCCCCGACCCTCCATATTTCTCTAACCGGAGAGGAGGCTTACTCCTCTCCTTCGCCTACGGGTGCAGGGGACTCCCCCTCACCCCCTTGTCTGGAGGTGCTTTCGGGCACCTCCCTTTTCCCAGTGGCAGTCCCCTCTTTTCTTTCCAAGGGGACTGCCAAGAAAGCCAGCAGGCAGCCCTTAGCCAGCCGCTCCCCATCAAAGCGGCTCGGTAGGGCAAACCCCCTTAGGGGGGAGAGGTAAGCCAGGCCCCTTCGGTCGCTTCCCTCAAAAGACCTGCTGGCAAGAATTTTAAACCTTGCTGGGGTCAAGGCCTGTGCCTCCCCACACAAGACTGGCGACACTGCCAAGGGGACCTGTGATGTCCTGGGAGGGAAAGGCCAACTGGAGGCCCCTCCTGTGATAAACATGGTCTTTGAGGAGACCCAGCCTCAGACGGTAGGGCCTTCCATGGGGGGGAATCCGGGCTCGGCGCCAAGCACCGAACCCGAATCCGCCCCTATGCAAGGTCCTCCTCAAATGGCTGAGGGCTCCGAGGCAGTAAAAGGAGGGGAGGGATCTCCTCCGACAGGTGCCCCTACGACAACCAGGACCTTCTCCATTTCGGAGAGGGACCTGGCTGAGGCCGGTCCATCTGGCCTGGGGGCTTCTGCCGGCGGAGGTGAAAAGCGGTTCATTCCCCGCCCTCTTCTCCAAAAAAGAAAAAGACTAAAAAGACGAAAAAGACTCGGGGCTCCTCTCCATCCGCGGGGGCTGCGGGGACGGATGGGTCTGCTGCCACTTTGGTAGGCGACCAAGCCAAGATCGGCACATCCGGCCCCTCTACCCCCTCGTGTGCGGAGCCCCTGACCAAGACTAACACCAAAAGTGCACAGGGCGGAGCCTCAATGACATCGGGGCCCCTGATTCAGAGGTTACCTGGCGTTTTCGAGCCCGCTGGCTTCAAACGCTTCCTCGTTATTCGCTCCACTGATGGCACCATGTTGTCCAAGGGCAACATGATCCATCAGAGGAGAGGATTAGCTAGTGCAATTGGTAGAGAGCCGAAGGTGACCCGTTTCTCGGACGGCAGCCTTCTGGCGAATGCGGCGAATCCCGCCGAGGCGGCCAAGATAAGTGCTCTTCGGACACTTCATGGCACCCCGGTGAGTGTGACGCCGCACTCTACCATGAACTTTGTGAAAGGAGTAGTTTATGCGAGGGAACTCGTTGACTACTCCATTGAGGACATCACCCTAGAGCTGGCCGACCATGGGGCGGTCAAGGTCGAACGTGTGATGAGAAAACAGGGAGGGGCTTCGAGACCCACCCCTACACTCTTCGTCACGTTCGACAGTGACAAGCTCCCTGAGTCGGTGCGTGCCGGTTGGTACCGCTACCGCGTGAAGGCATTTGTGCCACTGCCGCGGCGGTGCTATTACTGTCACCGCTTCGGCCATACGAATCGCTTATGTAGACGTGCAAAGTCGGGGTCACCCGAAGTCTGTGTAAATTGCTCCAAGGTCGCACACGATAAGTCCAAATCGTGTGTGGCCAAGTGTGTCAATTGCGGAGAGCCGCACCCTGCTTCTTCGAAGCAATGTGGTGCATATCTCCTGGAGAAAGAAATCCTGGCCGTTCAGGCCCAGGATAGACTCTCATTCCGCGAGGCTAAGGACTTGGTCCTGGCGCGCCCAGCTCTGCCTGGGACGTCATATGCCTCAGTAGTTCGAAAGGCACCCTCTGCTCCTGGCCCATCCAGGCCAACGAGCACGGTTGTTTCCGCGCCCATTCGGAGCCCTTCTGCGGGCTCTACCCAACCCGGGCGCTCACCTGGTAGAGCTGGCTGCAAAAAGGGTTCACACCCAGCCCCGGCTAAAACCAGGGCTCCCCCCTCTTCCCCCAGCGTGACCGTTTCCCGTAAGGCGAAACGGCCACGCGCCTCCACCGAGTCGTTAGACTCACAGGAGGCAACACCCCTGAAGATGGTCGCTAGGCCATCTTCCGGGGTTCCTAAAGCTGTCCCCCGAAAGGAGGACAGCAACAAAGGAGCTTCGGCTTCTTCGCCCACGCCCCGAGGTGGAGCGAGTGGCTCGGAGACGGTGGTTCCTCGAAAAGAGGGCCCCCCGCCTCCGAAGCCGCAGCGCCCGCCTAAGGTTTCGAGGCGGAGGTCAACCTCCCCCAATAAGTCCTCGAAGGCGACAGCGCCTCCAGCGCTTTGTCCGGCCAACAGCGCCCCGGGTTCTGCCCCTGGGAAGCGTACGGCCATTCCCGTGAGGGTCTTCAATTCGAGGAGGGCCCCCGCGTCTCCTCCGAGCTAGGCCTGGAGGGCATATTCCTTCAATGGAATTGCCGTGGACTCCGGGCCAACTGGGAGGAGCTGCGGAGGCTCGCCTCGTCCCGTTCCCCGTTAGCTATTTTTTTGCAGGAGACCATGCTAGGCGCGTGCCCCCTGCCTGCCCTCCCGGGGTATAAGGGTCTTGCGACCCCACCACCGCGGGATGGCCGGGCTGGGGGATGCGCGGTTTACACCCGGCATGATGTCTCCGTTCTTCCTTTCTCTTTAGATACCTCCTTTCAGGCAGTGGCTGTGCAGCTGCACCTGGATAGGAGGTATACTATCATTTCTGAGTACATTCCACCGTCAGCTGACTTCGACGCGGGGGACTTCCGCCGCGTCGTGGCACGGTTGCCGAGGCCCTATCTCTTGCTTGGAGATCTGAACTGCAGGCATCCTCTCTGGGGAGATTACTCCATAAATCCCAGGGGACAAGTCCTTGCCGATCTGATCGAAGAGCTTGAGATGGGTGTCCTAAACGTGGATGAGTTTACGCATCACTGTCCGAGAACCGCTTCATTTTCTTGCCTTGACCTATCTTTGTGCTCTTCGGATGCACAGCCTGATTTTGATTGGGGGGTGGTCGATGACCTCCATGGTAGTGATCACTTTCCCATTCAAATATCCTTTTCAGGGCAACTGCCGCCTGAGAGACCACCTAGGTGGTGCTTGGCGCGGGCGCGGTGGCCTGCATTTCAGGAAATGACTGAATTCTCTATCTCAGTCGAGGAGTTTAGGTCGGTAGATGAGGCCGTTGAGTTCTTCTCCGGCAACCTCATCGCCGTGGGCCTGACTACTATTCCTACGACGTCTGGCCGTTTCGCACGCCGACCACTCCCATGGTGGTCGGCCGAGTGTGAGACGGCCCTCAAACAGAAGCGTTATGCCTACATGCGCTATAAGCGCCGCCCGAACGATTTCACTGTCGCTGAATTTGGTTGGGCTAGGGCTAGGACTAGGTTCCGGTATATTTCGAAGCACGCCCGCCGCTCTTGTTGGCGGGCATACGTGTCTTCACTTAACGGGAAGACCCCTTTAGCTGAGGTGTGGAAGCGAGTCAAAAGGATTCGGGGCAAGTTCTCGCAGGACCCCCCTCCCGTTCTCCAGGAGAATGGGACCGCAATCTCGGACGGACCCCGCGTCCGTGGCGGAATCCTTAGCGACCGCTTTCTCCGCATTCTCTAGCCGCGATGCTGCTCCGCCAGCATTCAATGCACGTCGTGATGTGGCGGAAGGCCGCCGACTGGACTTTACCTCCAGAGGCGGAGAACCCTTCAACGACAAGTTTACTGTGAGTGAGTTGCGTTCCGCTCTCGCTTCGTGCGCGGACACCGCCCATGGTCCGGACGATGTCCCGTACGCCATGCTTCGACACCTGGGTGAGCGAGGCATGGCCTTTCTGTTAGATCTGTTCAACAGGATCTGGGTGGAAGGTCTTCTCCCAGACTCCTGGCGAATCGCTACTGTGCTCGCCTTTCGCAAGCCGGGGAGAGATCACTAGTCCGACCGGTTTCCGCCCAATCTCTCTAACCTCTTGCGTGTGCAAGCTGATGGAGAAATTGGTAAATGTTAGATTAGCCTATTTCCTGGACAGCGGAGGCCATCTGTCTTCTGCACAGTGCGGCTTCCGTAAGTTTCACTCCACGTCGGATGCTCTGCTCCGACTGGAAAATGCCGTCTGCGAGGCTTTCCTTCGTAGACAGCACTACGCCACGGTGTTTTTTGATCTGGAGAAGGCCTATGATACCGCATGGCGATACGGTATCATGGAGACTCTCCACACGATGGGGGCGAGGGGACGCCTCCCAATGTTTATATCTGAATTTTTGCGAGATCGTCGATTCCGCGTACGGGTGGGGGGAGCCCTCTCTGCCCCAAAGGAGCAGGAAGAGGGTGTCCCGCAGGGAAGTGTCCTCAGTGTCACACTCTTTGCCCTGAGCATCAACGGCATCACCTCGGTTCTGCCAGAAGATGTTCTCGCTACGCTCTATGTGGACGACCTTTCGATCTCTTTTGGCGCGGCCCAGATGCCAACTCTGGAGCGTCGACTCCAACAGGCATTGAACCGCGTCTCTCGCTATGCCGAAGCGCACAGGTTTCGTTTTTCTTTGGCCAAGACTAAGGTGGTGCACTTGTGCCGCCATCCACGGCTTCACCCCGACCCAGATTTGTTTCTTAATGGGGTGCGCCTGGATGTGGTTGAGTCGCACCGTTTCCTTGGTCTTGTATTCGACCGACGCCTCACCTGGGAGGCTCATATTCGCAGCCTTAGGGTCTCTTGTACCCGCGCCATGGACATTGTCCGTTCCGTGACGTTCAGCGCTTGGGGCGCTGATAGGGCTACCGCCTTACTTTTTTATCGATCCTTTGTTCGCTCGAAGCTCGACTACGGATGCGAGTTTTATGCATCCGCAGCCGAGCGTTTATTGCGGAAGGTGGATTCAATCCACCACACCGGCCTTCGCCTTGCGACCGGTGCCTTCCGCACTTCCCCCATTGAGAGCCTGTTGGTCGATGCTGGGGAGATGCCACTCGCTCTGCGCCGCGTGCAGTGCATCACTCGCCTGTACGCGCGAGCCCGGTGCCTCCCTCAGTCGCCAACAGCTCTCACTGCATCCGCAGCTGATCTCGATGGTGCCTATGCCGCCGAGAGACGCCAGTTATACCCTAAGCCCTTTGGGTTTAGGGCCAGGAAACTCCTTCGAGAGGTAGATATAGCTCTCGGGCCGGTGGCGCCCCTGGTTCTGCCCAGGACGCCACCCTGGAGGGTACCACATTTGGCTATTTGTTGCCACGCCTCTGCTCCCAAAGCTTGTACTGCGCCGGGAGTATTGCGTTCGACCTTTTTGGAGCACACATCGTGTCACGCTGGTACCGTGCCAGTGTATACGGATGGCTCCAAGTCCCAAGAGGGGGTCGGCTTCCACGCCGTATCCCCTCTGTTTGAAGTCAGCGGGGCTCTACCAGGCGCTGCGTCTGTCTTCACGGCCGAGCTGGTGGCAATACACCACTCGGTACGGGAGATTACTCGACGTGCCCGGTTCGGAGACCGGATTGTGATCTATAGCGACTCACAAAGCGCCCTGAGTGCTCTCGGGGCATTGGAATCTCCGCATCCCCTCGTTCGTGATATCCGTGACGCCACGGTTTTGGCGAGCCGGGCAGATGTCGAGATTATCTTCTGCTGGGTTCCTGGACATGTAGGAATTGCGGGGAATGAGGGCGCCAAAGAGTCCGCGAGGACTCTGCGACCGGACCAGCGTTTCGCTTTTCCTCACACCGACTACATGGCAGGAATACGGGCAGCTCTTCGGACTGCTTGACAAAGAAGATGGGAGACGGTCGAAGGGAACTTAAAGTTGCGTGCCATTGCGCCGCGACTGTTCCCATGGACCTATCCCCCAATGCCGCGGCGGCTTCAGGTTGCTTTCTGTCGTCTCCGAATCGGACACACTCGTGTGACGCATCGCTATCTGATGGAGCGCTCGCCTGCGCCCTATTGCAACGACTGCGTCGTCCCCCAGACTGTTCGGCACATTCTTGTCGAATGTCCCAGTCTGGGTGATCTTCGCGCACGATACCTGTCCTGGTACCAAGATGGGCGTGCACACACACTTGTGGTGAAATATTTCACTTTTGGAGATTCATCCATTTTATTTGACTCATTGGTGATGGTTGTGCTTCCTTCTTGTTTTTTGTTGTTGTTGTTTTTTTTAATGTAATACTGGCATTTGGCTATGAGATAATTACAGAGACTTTTGCCCTTGTCGGCAGTCACCAGATGGATGCTAAAACAAGAAGAAAAAAAATCCCTTGCCCATCAATTGTCTTGCAAGGTTGCCCCTTACACCTAAGGGTTGGGGGATCCCTCTCTCTGATTCAATCAAGAAGAGGAGATTATCACCTTGAGCATCAAGGTATCATTTCTGTGCCAGAAAATGTTCACTATGCTGACAGAAGTGTTCTGTCAGCAACCGTAGCTTCTTCACCATGACCCATACTTGTTCCATAATGGGGCTTTCCTGAAGTTAATTCCAAAAGATTATTACTACAGTGAGAACACTTTGAAAATGAAACGTGAAGTAGGACTAGTGGCTGAGGAAGAGGAAGCTACCCTTGAAATAGATGATAGTTTAACCTCAAAAGTGGAAGGAATAAGTTTTTGCCTTATTAGAAAGGTACAAATTAGTAGTGTGTAAATCAGATAAAGATAAGAAAAACTGACCTAGTACAATGGCATACTATTAAATTACATCATGAAACCATGGTCAATCTTTGTTCATTAAAGAATGAAAGATAAAAAGAGTAATAGTGTGTTTCATTTTTAGGGGCTGAAATTTGTCATGATACAGGTTTGATAGAATATTTCACATGAAATAATTATTCTTCTCATCATGGTTGGTGGTAAGTCAAAAATCACCCGCATTATATATTGATAATCTGTAATTTGGTTCTTTTCTTTTTTATAGATATTGTTGTTGATAATTGTGCTATTTGCCGCAATCACATAATGGACTTGTGTATTGAGTGCCAGGCTAATCAGTCATCAGTCACATCAGAGGAATGCACTGTAGCGTGGGGAGTTTGTAATGTAAGTAATTTTTCCTAAATTGCTCAAAAGTGGTTAAGCTGGTGATTTTGTCAAAAAATGTCTGCTTAGTAGTTTAACTAATTGAATTTCAATTTATGAAAATCTTTAGCTTGAAAACTCTTAACCTCTTAGATGTGGGAGGCTTTGAACAAATATGAATGGGGTCATTTTCCCCTGAATTGAAAATAATTTTTTTCTAAATTTGTTCATATTATTTTGCTCATTTATACAAAATTATTATTGTTTTACCTAATTTACTTTCTATATATACAGGGTAATATAAATTTGATAAATACTTGAAAATACTGACAATTTTTAAATGGAAAGTTATTTACAATTTAAAGCATTTTGTAGCAGAGATGAATATTTTGCATTGTTTGAACCCAAATTGAACAGGCTTTGTTTTCTTGTCAAACTGCCTACTTTGGTGTCCTCAAGCAGTCGCGGGAGATTCTTTCAAAAAAAAAAATTATGGCCAGTTAGATGAGTTGGGCCTGATGATTTGTTGTCCTACAACTAAATCTTGAAATATCGTTGCTATATCCATATATCTAAATATAACTCCATAATCACTCTTTCAACTGCACTGAAGTAATTATTTCAGTACACATATCCAAGAAAGCTAAGTAAATCTTATAATACTTCTTCAGATGAGATCTTGCACAATTCATAGCCAAAGTAATTGATCCATGCAAACTCTTGACTTTTGCTCTTTACACCACCTCAGGCTGTTATAGTTTTCATTTCGGAATCATGAATAGTACTCATGTCTAAAACAACTTTTCAATCTTTCCATTTCATGACCATCATTTTTTTTCTCTATAAAACAGCTGTTTCACCTTTTCTCAACTTTCTTAGTGTCACTTCCTTTGACATGCCTTTCGTGTTTTTTTCCCACAGTTCCATCTGCATCTGTTTTGTGTAATACAAAATTATCAAAACTACACTTGAATAGTAATTATCTAGGCTTAGGAAGCAGCCTTTATCTAATAAATTTTCCATAAGTGCAATGACTTAGTTGAATGGAGCTTTTGTTGGCTCAACATCAACAACATTTCTAAGTCTTTGTTCTTTGCTTGTATATTAGGGTGAGTAAAAAAAATCAAGTGTGTTCGGACTATAATGTGGAACCCAGCAGTTCATGCGTATTGATGAGGAAACACTACAAGCAAAATCTAAGTCTTGTAGCATGATATCTTCATGTCGTGCAGATGCTTTGATGTTTGTTCCTATTGCACCACCCCATGCACCAAAGACATGGTCCCGCTTCGTACAGGTTTGCAGTGCAAGAATTGGTTTCAGTATTGTTTTATGTTATGGAGAGATCTTCATCTTATTCTCATGTTTTTCTTTTTTTATAGATGTTTTCCACCTGCTCCACTGACAAGTTATGCCACTTAGAAGCCCCAGCAACTCAACAGCTGCCATCGAGTGTTCACCCGAATCGTGAGGAAGTCCTGTGTGTTTTGCAGTACCATGCAAAGCTAAACCCCTGTGATTTGACATTCTCAGTTTGGTAGACTGCACTCAAAGTTCACATCAGTACTCCAAGGCGAATATTCCAACCATTGATCCGTGTGATATCCTCAAGAAAGTACGGCGTCTGCACGAAGAGTACAACGGATTGAATAAATCAAAAATCCCAAACAACAGGGCTAGCTAAGGAAAACCGAGCAAATTTTGTTGCTTCCCTGAAAAATTTGTTGGATGTAGCACATCGCCGGGCCATGTACTTGATCAAGATCAAATAGGACCGTGAGTTGCTTGAAGATACATGGCAGGATGGGAGGTCAAGCAGTGAATGGGGAAAGATGGGTAGGGTTGAGGACCTTTCTGTTAAGTTTAGGCAAAGAAGATTGAGATGGTTTGGAAAAAGTGGAGCAGGTGTGTGAGGTAGAATATGGATATGTTGGGAATAGAGGATTATATGGCACAAGATCAACAAATGTGGAGGATACTCATCACCCGTTCAATCCCATAATGGGAAAACATAGACATTAAACAATAACAATGATGATATAACAGTCCATTCCAAATCTTGCAATTTTGAGGGGAATATAGATTTTCTGGCAAAACCTTCCCTTCCATAGTAATAAGTCTTCATCAGTTGAAATGTTGTGAGAATGGACATAGGCATTTTGAAAGCTTTCTTTATAAAATCCTAGGAGCTCATCAATTTTGTAGTTTATTGCTTGAGTCAGTACTGATAAGATATGATTGGAAAGTAGGCTTTGGTCTAATTCCCACCAAAAGAAATATTCCTTACTTTATAAACAGAAACCACTCCTGTCATGAAGCCTATTGTGTTTATAAATTCCAAGTAGGTGCCATCTCACTTCTAAAATATTCTTTGCAGCATATTTAGTTCATTCTATACCCCCATAAGGGGTGCAGCGATTTGTCATCCTGGCCAATGTGCTGACAGGATTCAGCACCCCATCCGACCCCAGCTTAGCCTCTTCCCCTTCCTTCAGACACTTGTGTTTTCCTGCTGTTTCCTCGCTTTTTATACAACCTCTCCAACAACTTTCTCTGGTCAGCCTCTAATTTCACAGTGTAGATGCTGACCTTCTTCTCAGCCAACTGTCCCGGATGGGTGGGGGGGTGGGGGAGGGGACAATGGTCCATCACCCGTGAGCTCTGGTTTAGGATGGGGGTATTTTAACAACCTGCTTTATCCCCAGCCATACCTTCCTCACTTCACACTCTATCAATTTTACGCCGTGCCAAAGGTGGAGCTGCCATGCTGAAGGGCTGCCAGGTCACGAGGCGAGAAGGGTGGCTTTAAATTGCGGCACCTGGCTCTGCCAGGTATGTAAGCACACCTTGCAGAGCGGGCTACTGAGAGGGGTGATGAAGGATTGCTTCCCATATAAAATATAGGGTCACCACGCCCAATGATGAACAAATAAAAAATCATCCCTCAACTTTCCATGTTCCATCGACGGAGCCGCCCTCGGGCAGCTCCACAGAAAAAGTGGAGGTCCCCCCCCACCTGTGCTTGCGCAGGGGACCCTCCAAATTTCTCTAACCGGAGAGGAGGCTTACTCCTCTCCTTTGCCTACGGGTGTAGGGAACTCCCCCTCACCTCCTTCTCTGGAGGTGCTTTCGGTCACCTCCCTGTTCCCAGCCGCAGTGCCCCCTTTTCTTTCCAAGGGGACTGCCAAGAAAGCCAGCAGGCAGCCCATAGCCGACCACTCCCAATTAGAGCGGCTCGGTAGGGCAAACCCCCTTAGGGGGGAGAGGGAAGCCAGGCCCCTTCGGTTGCTTCCCTCAAACGACCTGCTGGCAAGAATATTAAACCTTGCCAGGGTCAAGGCCTGTGCCTCCCCAGACGTGACTAGAGACAGCTCTCTCAATGGGACCTGTGATGTCCTGGGGGGGATGGCTAACTGGAGGACCCCCCTGAGATAGCCATGGTCCTTGAGGCAACCCAGCCTCTGATGGTAGGGCCTTCCATGGAAGGGAATTCGATCTCGACACCCAGCACTGAACCTGAATCCACCCCTATGCAAAGTCCTCCTCAAATGGCTAGGGTTTCCGAGGCAGTACAAGGAGGGGAGGGATCTCCTCCGACCGGTGTCCCTATGACTGCCAGGACCTAGCTGAGGCCAGTCTATCTGGCCTGGGGGCTCCTGCTGGCGGAGGGGAGAAGCGGGTTCATTCCACTCCCTCCTCACCTAAAAAGAAAAGGAAAATAAAAAAACTAAAAAGATTCGGGACTCCTCTCCATCCGCGGTGGCTGCATGGACGGATGGGTCTGCTGCTTTGGTAAGCGACCAAACCAAGATCGGTACATCCGACCTCTCTGTCCCCCGGGTGGGGAGCCCCCGACTAAGACCAAAAGTGCGCAAGGCAGAGCCTCAATAACATCGGGACCCCTCTTTCAGAGGTTACCTGGCGTTTTAGAGCCCACTGGCTTCAAACACTTCCTCGTTATTCGCTCCACTGATGGCAGCATTTTGGCCAAGGGCAACATGATCCATCAGAGAAGAGCTTTAGCTAGTGTAATTGGTAGAGAGCTGAAGGTGACCCGCATTTGCCTTCTGGCAAATGAGGCGAATCCATCCGAGGCGGCCAAGATAAGTGATCCTCGGACACTTGATGGCACCCCGGTGATTGTGACGCCGCATTTTACCATGAACTTTGTGAAAGGAGTAGTTTATGTGAGGGAACTCGTTGACTACTCCATAGAAGACATCACCTTAGAGCTCGCCGACCATGGGGTGGTCAAGGTTGAACGTGTGATGATAAAACAGGAAGGGGCCTCGAGACCCACCCCTACACTCTGTCACGTTCGACTGTGACAAGCTCCCTGAGTCGGTGCGTGCCGGTTGGTACCGCTACCGCGTGAAGGCATTTGTGCCACTGCTGCGCTGGCGCTATTACTGTCACCACTTCGGCCATACAAATTGCTCATGTAGACATGCGAAGTCGGCGTCCAAATCGTTTGTGGCCAATTGTATCAATTGCGGAGAGCCGCACTCCGCTTCTTCGAAGCAATGTGGTGCATATCTCCTTGAGAAAGAAATCCTGGCCATTTAGGCCCAGGATCGACTCTCATTCCGCGAGGCTAAGGACTTGGTCATGGGACGTCTTAGACCTCAATAGTTAGAAAGACACCGTCTGCTCCTGACCCATCCAGGCCAAAGAGCACAGTTGTTTCCGTGCCCATTCGGAGCCCTTCTGCGGGTTCTACTCAACCCGGGTGCCTCCCTGGTGAAGCTGTTGGTACAACGGGTTTACACCCAGCCCTGGCTAAAACCAGGGCTTCCCCCAGCGTGACCGTTTTCCGTAAGGCGAAACGGCCACGCGGCTCCACCGAGTTGTCAGCCTCACAAGAGGCAATATCCCTGAAGTTGGTCGTCAGGCCATCTTCCGGGGTTCCTAAAGCTGTCCCCCGAAAGGAGGACAGTAACAAAGGAGCTTCGGCTCCTTAACCCACGCCTAGTGGTGGGCTGAGTGGCTCGGAGACGGTGAATCCTCGAAAAGAGGGCCCCCTGCCTCCGAAGCCGCAACGCCCACCTAAGGTTTCGATGCAGAGGGCTGAAAAGACTCGCATGGCGAGCCCAACGTCCTCAAATAAGTCCTCGAAGGCGACAGCGCCTTCAGCGCTTTGTCCGGCCAACAGCGCCCTGGGTTCTGCCTCCGGGAAGCGTACGGCCATTCCCGTGAGGGTCTTCTCTTCGAGGAGGGCCCCCGCGTCTCCTCCGAGCTAGGCCTGGAGGGCATATTCCTTCAATGGAATTGCCGTAGACAAGGGGCCAACTAGGAGGAGCTGTGGAGACTCGTCTCGTCCTGTTTTCCATTAGCTATTTTTCTACAGGAGACCATGTTGGCGTGTGCTCCCTGCCCGCCCTCCTGTGATATAAGGGTTTTGCGACCCCACCACCATGAGATGGCCGGGCTGGGGGATGCGCGGTTTACACCCGGCATGATGTCTCCATTTTTCTTTTCACTTTAGATACCTCCTTTCAGGCAGTGGCTGTACACCTTTCCCTGGATAGGAGGTATACTATCATTTTTGCATACATTCCACCGTCAGCTGACTTCGACGCGGAGGACTTCGTCTGCGTCGTGGCACGGTTGCCGAGACCCTTTCTCTTGCTTGGAGATCTGAACGGCAGGCATCCTCTCTGGGGGATTACTCAATAAATCCCAGGGGACAAATCCTTGCCGATCTGATCGAAGAGCTTGAGATAGGTGTCCTAAATGTGGATGAATTTACTCATCACTGCCCCAGAACCGCTTCATTTTCTTGCCTTGATCTATCTTTGTGCTCTTCGGATGCTCAGCCTGATTTTGATTGGGGGATGGTCGATGGCCTCCATGGTAGTGATCACTTTCCCATTTAAATATTATTTTCAGGGCAACTGCCGCCTGAGAGCCCACTTCGGTGGTGCTTGGCACAAGCGGGAGCCTGCATTTCAGGAACTGACTGAATTCTCTATCTCTGTCGAAGAGTTTAGGTCTGTTGATGAGGTCGTTGAGTTCTTATCCGGTAATCTGATCGCCGCGGGCCTGACTACTATTCCCAGAACGTCTGGCCGTTTTGCACGCCGACCACTCCCGTGGGGGTCTGCTGAGTATGAAACGACCCTCAAACAGAAGCGTTATGCCAACATGCGCTATAAGCGACGCCTGAACGATTTCACTCGGTGAATTTCGTCGGGCTAGGGCTAGGTTCCGGTATATTTCGAAGCACGCCCGCTGCTCTTCTTGGCGGGGGCATACGTGTCTTCACTTAACGGTAAGACCCCTCTAGCAGAGGTGTGGAAGCGAGTCAAAAGGATTCGGGGCAAGTTCTCGCAGGACCCCCCTCCCGTTCTCCAGGAGAATGGGACCGCAATATTGGACCCCGCGTCCCTGCGGAATCCTTCACGACAGCTTCTCCGCATTCTCTAGCCGGGATACTGCTCCGCCAGCATTCAATGTACGCTGGGATGTGGAAGGTCGCCGACTGGACTTTACCTCCAGAGGCGGAGAACCCTTCAACGACAAGTTTACTGTGAGTGAGTTGCGTTCCGCTCTTGCTTCGTGCGCGGACACCGCCCATGAACCGGACCATGTCCCGTACGCCATGCTTCGACACCTGAGTGAGCGAGGCATAGCCTTTCTGTTATATTTGTTCAACAGGGTCTGGGTAGAGGGGCTCCTCCCGGATTACTGGCGTAATCGCTACTGTCTACTCCGGCCGCTTTCCGCACAATCTCTCCAACCTCTTGCGTGTGCAAGTTGATGGAGAAATTGGTAAATTTTAGATTAGCCTTTTTCCTCGACAGCCTAGGTCATCTGTCTTCTGCACAGTGCGGCTTCCGCAAGTTGCGCTCCACGTCGGATGCTCTGCTCCGACTGGAAAATGCCGTCTGCGATGCCTTCCTTTGTAAACAGCACTACGCCACGGTGTTTTTCGATCTGGAGAAGGCCTATGATACCGCATGGCGATACGGTATCATGGAGACTCTCCACACGATGGGGGCAAGGGGACGCCTCCCAATGTTTAGATCTGAATTTTTGCGAGATCGTCGATTCCGCCTACGTGTGGGGGGGTGCCCTCTCCGGCCCAATGGAGCAGGAAGAGGGTGTCCCCAGTGTCACACTCTTTGCCCTGAGCATCAACCGCATCACCTCGGTGCTGCTGCCGGATGTTCTCGCTACGCTCTACGTGGACGACCTCTCGATTTCTTTTGGCTCTGTCCAGAGGCCAACTCTGGAGCGTCGACTCCAACAGGCATTTAACCGCGTCTCTTCCTATGCCGAAACGCACAGGTTTCGGTTTTCCTTGGCCAAGACTAAGGTGGTGCACTTATGCCGCCATCCACGGCTCCACCCCGACCCAGATTTGTTTCTTAATGGGGTGAGCCTGGAAGTATTTGAATCGCACTGTTTCCTTGGTCTTGTATTTGACGGACGCCTCACCTGGGAAGCTCATATTCAAAGACTTAGGGTCTCTTGTACCCGTGCCATAGATATATCCTTTCCTCGGTGACGTTCAGCGCTTGGGGCGCTGATAGGGCTACTTCCTTACTTTTTTATCGATCCTTTGTTGGTTCGAAGCTCGACTACGGATTCGAGTTTTATGCATCCGCAGCCGAGCGTTTATTGCGGAAGGTGGACTCGATCCACCACACCGGCCTTCGCCTGGCGACCGGTGCCTTCCGCACTTCCCCCATTGAGAGCCTATTAGTCGATGCTGGGGAGATGCCACTCGCCTGTACGCGCGAGCCCGGCGCCTCCCTCAGTCGCATCTGCAGCTGATTTCGACGGTGCCTATGCCGCCTAGAGACTCCAGTCATACCCTAAGCCTTTTGGGTTTAGGGCCAGGAAACTCCTTCGAGAGCTAGGTATAGCTCTCGGGCTGGTGGCGCCCCTGGTTCTGCCCAGGACGCCACCCTGGAGGGTACCACATTTGGCTATTTGTCGCCACGCCTCTGCTCACAAAGCTTGTACAGCCCTGGGAGTATTGCGTTCGACATTTTTGGAGCACACCTCGCGTCACGCTAGAATCGTGCCAATGTATACGGATGGCTCCAAGTTCCAAGAGAGGGTCGGCTTCCACGCCTTATCTCCTCTGTTTGAAGTCACGGGACTCTGCCAGGCGCTGCGTCTCTCTTCACGGCCCAGCTAGTGGTAATACACCCCTCTGTACGGAAGATTACGCGACGTGCCCGGTTCGGAGACCGGATTGTGATCTATAGCGACTCACAAAGCGCCCTGAGTGCTCTCGGGTCATTGGAATCCCCGCATCCCCTGGTTCCTTGATATCCGTGATGCCACGGTTTTGGCGAGCCGGGCGGATGTCGAGATTATCTTCTGCTGAGTTCCTGGACATGTAGGAATTGCGGTAAATGACGCCCCACAAAGAGTCCGCGAGTACTCTGCGACCAGACCAGCGTTTCGCTCTTCCTCACACCGACTATATGGCAGGAATACGGGCAACTTGGCAAAGAAGATGGGAGACGGTCGAGGGGAACTTAAAGTTGCATGCCATTGCGCCGCGACTGTTCCCATGGACCTATCCCCCAATGCCGCGACGGCTTCAGGTCGCTTTCTGTCGTCTCTGAGTCGGACACACTCGTTTGACGTATCGCTATTTGATGGAGCGCTTTCCTGCGCCCAGACTGTTTGGCACATTCTTGTCGAATGTCCCAGTCTGGGTGATCTTCGCGCACGTTACCTGTCACAGTACCGGGATGGGCGGGGTCGCTACCCCCTCTCCCTTGTGCTCGGACGGTTTCGTGCACACCGACCTATGGACTTTTAGACTTTTTGGAGGAGTCCTGCCTTCTCCCCGTTATTTAATATTCAAATATGGATCGCGGTCTTCTTAGGCGGCGGTGGGCGGGCCTTTCCCCGTTGAAGGAGCTCGCTCTATATTTTTTCAATTCGTTTGTTGTTGTTTTTTGCTTTTCTTTTTTTCTTTTCTTTTTTTTCTAATTTGGCTTCTAATATAGCCTAGCTACAGGCTAGCTTGACTACGGCGATTTATGCCCTAGAAGGCACTCGCCAGATGAGATGATTGAAAAAAAAAAAAACTTCATTCTATATTATTACTAATTTTATGGCCACCATCACTCGTAAATGGGGAAGAACTTTGCACATTAACATTTAGACATCATGGCTAATTAGTTGGGGAAATGGCTACATTATCAGATTCACTGATTCAAATCAGATTCAGTATCAGAATTAAAGACATCAGAAAGATACAATCGAACAGTCTTAATCCATAAGGGGCACAGCAGTGTGTTTTCCTGGCCCTGTGCTGATGGGATTCATTTCCCTGTTTGACTGAAGCTTAGCCTCTCCTTCTCATAAAATCTACTTTCTACCTTTTTGTGCCAACCCTCCTTATCTCCTGTTACATTTGTTACCCGGAGGAGTTGCACATGCTCCCAGTCTGATTACCAATTAGGGATGCTCTATCATTGGGTTGACATGAACACTGAACAAGTTGTGCTTCCACCTCATTCCCTCTCACCATTTGTTTTTCTATATAACTATCCCCTCAACCCATGGTCTAGATTTAAGGACCAGACAAGCTACGGGTCTTGAGCATGCTCTTGCTTATGTCTTGTTTGGGGGATTGCACTCTATCCCTTGGTCTATTTTTTAATTACCCCAGAAATATGCTTGACTGTAATTTCACGGCCGTGTCCAGGCTGCCAGAAGAGAACTTAAAAAAGCGCTCATGCTGCTTCTTCGTCCTTTGCAGCACGCCTTTCACTTTCACTGCATCTCCCGTTGGCTGAAGACACGACAAGTTTGCCCCCTCGACAACCGAGAATGGGAATTTCAAAAGTAAGATATTGTAGTATATTTGTTGTTTTAGTAGTTTATCCCTGCACCCGATTGGCCTTCCCATCTCAGTGGAAATCCGAACCACAGGTCAACTAAACATACGGCAACCGCCACTCAGTCTCCCCGAATTGTGACTCCATTTATGAAATAACCACACTAGATGTGAGTTAACTTTGGTCACGTGGTCGAGTTTAGATTCGACAAGACGTAATCCCAACAAGGTAAGGTCAAAACGCATCAATACTAGCCCAAAATACCCCCCTTTCCCTTCTACTCTTCTTTTAACCCACTCATCTCCACTATCACCACAAAATACCATAAGTGTTTACAACCGATCTGCAATCATTATGAAGTCCTTTATTTCTGCGGGGGGATCTCCCAGCAACGGTGGATTTGAACCACGTGTATCTATAGCTATGGCAACCGCTGGTAAGTCGACGCGAAACGTGACCATCCGGAAACTTGCCACAGCCGATGTCTTTTAATTTTGTTGCAATAGTAAATTTTGCACTGTGCAAGGCCGTATCTTCCCCCCCCCCATCCTTGTGTATCTTGGTAATGGCCCTTCCTAGCGATGGGGCACGATGTGCAAGAGCACACCTACTACGCACGTACTTTACCATGCACACAAGTTGTCTCATCAGTTGCTATCTCACATTCACCTAAATCACTCTTCAGGACTATCTTCGTTTCGTGACATTCAAAATCTGGGGTGCTGATAGCGGTACCATTTTGCTTTTCTACCGTTCCTTTATTCGCTCGAAGCTCTACTATGGGTACCACTTTTATGCATCTGCAACCTGTTACAATTGGAGCTGAATGAGCCCCCGGCCTAAATAATCATTACCTTCCACCCACACCTTCCTCTCTCTTTTCAATGTCCATCGATTTTGCACCCAGCCCAAGGTGGAGCGCCATGCCAAAGGGCTGCCTGACCACTGGGTGGAAAGGTGTGGTCCTAAATGGCGGCAGCTGGTTCTGCCAGCCCTGTTTTCACCCCTCGCAGAGCGGGCTGCTGCGAGAGAGTGATTAGCGTTTGCATCCCGTGTGAACTATAGGGTCACCATGTGTCCAATGATTGAAATAAAAAAATATCCCTCCCTCCACTTCCCCTTCACCGACGGAGCCGCCCTCATGTAGCTGCACAGTAGGAAACGAGGTTTCCCCTCTGCACTATCTCAGGGGCCCCTCCAAACTTCTCTTACCGGAGAGGAGGCTTACTCCTCTACCATGCCCATAGGTGTAGGGGACTCTCCCCTCACCCACTTCTTCGGAGTCGCCCTTGAGTGACTCCGTCTTACTAGCGGCAGTCTCCCTTTGCTTTTCAAGGGAATTACCAAGAAAGCGCGCAGGCGGCCGAATATTGACGGCTCTCGATAGGGCCGAGGGATGACAGGGAGCGTCGGCCCGTGCCCTCAAAATTCCTGCTGAAGCGCTTATTGATCTTACGTGCCCCCTGCTCTTTCCTGAATGATGCCGGTTCGCTGGCCCAAGAAGATGAGAGGAAAGGCTCCTTGAATGGGATCCATATCTTGTCGCGGGTGGACTTGGTCCCTGAGGTGACCCATTCCCAAATGGTAGGACCTTCAGTGGGGTCGATTCTGGGCTCGGTGCCAAGCACTGAACCTGAGTCCTATCCTGTGCAAGGTCTTCCTCAGACGGCTCAGGCGCCCGAGGCTTTACAAGGAGGGGAGGGATCTGCTCACCTGGCTGGTTCTCCTGTGACAGCCAAGACGTTGTCCATTTCAGAGAAGGATCTTGCTGAGGCCGCTCCATCTGGTCTGGGGGCTACTACCGGCGGAGGAGAGAAGCGGGTTCATTCCCCGCCCTCTTCTCATAAAAAGAAAAAGACTCTGGGCTTCTCTCCCTCCACGGGGACGGACGGTTCTGCTGCCGTTTTGGTAAGCGACCAAGCCAAGCCCCGTTGCTTCCCCTGGTGGGGAGTCCCAGACGAAGACCAGAACTGCGCAGAGCGGAGCTTCGATTACGTCGAGGCCCCTCATTCAGAGGCTGCATGGCGTTTTCGAGCCCGCTGCCTTCAAACGCTTCCTTATTATTCGCTCCACTTATGGCAGCATGTTGGCTAAGGGCAACATGATTCATCAGAGGAGAGCTCTAGCTAGTGTGGTTGGTAGAGAGCCGAAAGTGACCCGTTTCTCGACGGGAGCCTTTTGGCGAATGTGTCTAATCCCCCCTCCCTCCCGAGTCGTCCATGATTGGGACACTTGATCGTACGCCTGTGTGTGTGACGCCGCACTCTACCATGAATGCCGCGACGGCTTCAGGGTGCTTTCTGTCTTCTAATAGGACACACTCGCGGGACGCACCGCCATTTGATGGAGCGCTCGCCTGCGCCATACTGTGAAAACTGCGTTGTCCCCCAGACTGTTCGGCACATTCTTGTTGAATGTCCCAGTCTGGGTGATCTCCGCGCACGTTACGTGTCCCGGGTGTCGCTACCGCTTGTCCCTTCTACTCGGGATGAGTTCGTGCACACAGACTTCTGTACTTTACGACTTTAAGCACCTGTGGCTCTGATAGGGGACACAGTTTTTCTATCGACCCTTTGTTCGTTCTAAGCTTGACTATGGATTAGTTTTATGCATCGATAGCCGAGCATGTTTTCCTGGAGGTTGACCCGAACCACTCTCTAAATATCTCAACCTTGGATCAATATTTCATCATTCTCATCCATTAGCAACACAACTATCAGCATGTGCGCGACAGTCCTGCCAATCTCATTGGCGGCCTCTATCCGGATTTAGTCCCTTTTACCACACGCACCCGAGTACTTACCTAAAAAACAAATTTAAAACCGTCCATCAATGCACAATTTAAAAAAATGAATTCTAATGTGTCCTCAGATTTTATTTTATTTTTTACAGGTATGGTCGTTGATTGCCTTTATGGATGCCGCTTGAAGAATCAAACTCATTTTTCTAGAAAATATATTGTTTCTTTAAGTGTCTGCCATTTCTCGGTGGTAAGTTGAATTACCCCGGGCAAATCTTGTCAACAGTTTCCTTGATCAGGGGCAAGTGCTGCCAGATAACATCAGGATTCCTGTAAGCCTCAACATCCACCTGTAATTTTATTATATTGAAATTCGTTAGTTCTCTCTGTTTTATTTATCAAACAAACAACAACAACCCTGAAGAGGTAAGAATACAATTACTCAGGTTTCGTCGGCTGTCCCTTATGAGTGAATATATGGGACCATATCCAATATGGAATTAGAATAAGGATATATATTTTACCCGCCCACCCGGCGAATGCTACCGCCGGCATAATTAATGTTTTGCCTGTTGTCAGGCTACATTACAAAGAACAACAGAAGTATTAGTCCCAAGGACGAGCGGGAGCGAAACTGCTCCTCCCAGTACTGGAGCAGAGATAACTCGCGCAGACTAAGCCATGCAACCAGGATGTCCCTAGGAGTCTGTGGTACATATACCGAGAGCTACAACCTTTCGAATTCGTCTCTTAAACCCAAACGGCTTACCGTATATGGGTCACGGATGCAATGATTGCCGTTGGCGACTGAGTGACCATCGGGCGCAGAGTAACTCATCGACAGGTATGAGGTCATTGGTCGCCAGACGGAAACTGAATACAGGATTAGTAGAAAAGCAAAGCAGAAGCCCTATTATCACCCCCAAGTGATGAGAGACCATAATGTTTCTCTAGTGAGGCGTTGGTCAATAACAACGGAAACTGCGAATTCACAACTACCTGTGCGCTTCCGCATAGAGAGAGATGCGATTCAATGTCTGTTGAAGTCGACGCTTCAGAATTGGTATCTGGGCCGCACCCAAACCGATCACCATCGTATGGAGAGTCTCCATGATGCCATATAGCCATGCGGTATCATAGGCCTTCTCCAGATCGAAAACACCGTGACATAGTGCTAACTTTTGGACTGGTGGAGCCGTGGATGACGGCGAGAGTGCACCACCTTAGTCATGGCCAAAGAAAAACTAAACTTGTGATCTTCGTCATAGTGAAAGATGTGGTTCAATGCCTGTTGTAATCGACGCTCCAGAGTTGGCATATGGGCCGCGCCTAAAGAGATCGAAAGGTCGTCCACGTAGACCGTAGAAAGAAAATTTTTCGGCAGCATTGAGGTGATTAGGTTGATGCTCAGGAAAAAGATTGTGACACTGAGGAAACTTCCTTGCGGGACACCCTCTTCCTGTTCCATTGGGCCATAGAGTGCTCCCCCCACTCGTAGTACGCTGAATCGACGATCTCGCAAAAATTCAGATATAAAGATTGTGACGCCTCCCCTCGCCGTCATCGTGTGGAGAGTGTCCATTATACCGTATCGCCATGTGGTATCATAAGCCTTCTCCATTTTTCAGTCGGAGCAGAGCATCCGACGTGGAGTGGGAGTGTGCAGAAGACAGATGCCCTCTGCTGTCCAGAAAAAAGGCTAATCTAACATTTGCCAATTCTCCAACAACTTACACACGCAGGAAGTTAGAGAGATTGGGCTGAAACCGTTCTTGGTAGAGTGATTTCTCCCCGGTCTACGAAAGGCGAGCACAGTAGCAATTCGCCAGGAGTCTGGGAGGATACCCTCTACCAAGATCCTGTTGAATAATTCTAACCGAAAGGCCATGGCTCGCTCACCCATGTGTCGGGTCATGGCGTACCAGGGGCGGTATCGGCGCACGAAGCAAGAACGGAACCCAACTCAGAGTAAATCTGTTGTTGAAGGGTTCTCCGTCTCTGGAGGAAAGTCCAATCGCCGGCCTTCCGCGAAACCACGCCGCGCATTCAATACCTGCGGAGCGGCATCCCAAATTGAGAATGTGGAGAAAGCGGTCGCGAAGGATTACGCCACGGATGTGGGTTCCGAGATTGCGATCCCATTCTCCTGGAGAACAGGAGGGGGATCCTGTGAGAACTTGACTCGATTCCAAACCTCTCCTAGAGGGGTCATCCGGTTAAGTGAAGACACGTATGCCCGCCAAGAAGAGCGCAGGAACCTAGCACTACCCCGACCAAATTCACCGACAGTGAAAGCGTTCGGGCGGCGCTTATAGCGCATGTAGGCATAACGCTTTTGTTTGAGAGCCACCTCACACTCCGCTCATTCCCACGAGAGTTGTCGTCGTGCAAAACGGCCAGACTTTCTAGGAATAGTAGCTAGGCCCGCGGCGATAAGGTTGCCGGAGAAGAACTCATCTACCGACCTAAACTCTTCGACTGATATAGAGAATTCAGTCATTTCCTGAAATGCAGACCACCGTGCCCGCGCCAAGCACCACCGGGGCGTGCCTCGGACGGCAGCGGCTAAGAAAATGATATTTGAATGGGAAATTGATCACTACCATGGAGGTCATCGACCACTACCCCACCCAAAATCAGGCTTTGCGTCGGGAGAGCACAAAGATAGATTTATGCAGTAAAATAAAGCACTACTCTGGCAGTGATGCGTAAACTCATCCACATTTAGGACACCTATATCAAGCTCGTCGATCATGTCAGCAAGGACTTGTCACCGGGGATTAAACGATTAGTTTCCCCAGATGGGATGTCTACCGTTCAGATCTCTAAGAGAAAGGGCCTCGCTAATTGCCACGACGCGGAGGAACCCCCCCGCGTCTAAGTCTGCTGATGGTGGAATATACGCGAAAATAACAGTATACCTCCTATCCAGGTGCAGTTGCAAAGCTACTGCCCTCAAGGAATTATCTAAAGCAAAGAGAAGAACGGAGACATCATGACGGGTGTAAATCGCGTATCCTCCTCCCCGGCCCCCATCCCATAGTGGTGGTATAGGTTTTAAATGAATATTGCGGCAATATCCTACATAGCTCATAGATCACAAACATAAAAACCTATATTTCGTTATTCAAGGGAATGAAATGTTAAATCACGCGAGTCTAAATTTTTGCAGACGAATTCCTTAGGCCTAATCTGTGCGACGTTGGGAAAATACTTAAATTAAAAACAAAATAGTCTTTAGAAAAAAATATTGAATAAACAGTTGGATTATTTAAGGGTTAATTTATACAGTAACAGTTTATGATTGGATTGAGAATTACTCTTGAATTAAATTTGAATGAGTTAACGGGAATGGATTTACAATTGATAAATATGGTTTGGTAATTAGAGTATAGCAATTGATAATTGGTAAATAGAGTATAATAAATGATGATTGATTATAAGTAAATTTGGTAAATAGATTGGATTATAGGTAAATTGGTAATAGATTGGCTAAATAGTAATTGGTTTATAAGTAAATTAGATAAATAGTTATTTGTATTATAAGTAATTTGGATTGGTGAGTAATTGGATTATAAGTAAATTGGTAAATTGGATGATAAGTAATTGGTGGATGAATGAATGAATGGTACATAAAAGGCGAATGCTGCGTAGGTCCAAGTGGACGAACTCGCAGCCATTTTCAAAAAGGGTTCGTTAAAATTTCAAATATTCGTTAAAAAACGTAGACTATGGTCACAAATCTAGAATAAAAGTGAGTAAAACCGTAGAAAATAAAAGGGAGTAAAATCATAGAAAAATAAATGTCTCTTAAAATAAGGGAAAATCAAAATAAAGTAATAAAACATGTCTATCTCATTCTAAAAATGATAAAATACTAAATTTCCTTTAGTAGATTCGCTTCTGATAAAAACTTTAGCACTTTGTTCATATTAAAGGTGTTCTCGTGCTCAGAAAGGAGATACTTCTCAGGGCCTGCTGAGAACGCATCCCTTGGCAAATAAAAGGGAAAAGTCTCTGCGCCTTAGGGTTTGGAAGCGTGTGCGTTCGGTGAATAGGTGGAGTACGGACAGTGGTACTCCACAGTGAGTGCCCATTGGAGGCTGTTGAAGGCTTTCCATTAGAAAGTCGTGTGTTTGGCGACAATGCCCAATTCTCAGCCGGCATAGAATAACATCCTGAGAACAGGGCCTAGTAGTGCATAGCCAAGGAAGGACTGACTGTTTGATGGTATGCAGTTTGGTTGGGGGGATTTCACCCCATGTCCTCTGCCATTGGTTGACCACATATGCAAGAAGAGGGGCAGGGGTGGTGGTTCCTAGAGATGCTGCTGTCTTGGCAACAGTGTCTGCTCTCTCATTCCCTTTTATACCTATGTGGCTAGGTACCCAGCAGAATAAGATTTTGTGGAGCGAGGACATAAAAAAAAGCCACTTCTGTATCTTTGAAACCAATGGGTGATCTGGGAATGGATTGGCTAAGGCTTCTAAAGAGCTGAGGGAATCGGAGAATATCGTATATGATTCTGAGGGTGAAGAAGCGATGGTATACAGTGCAGCCAGCATCGCGACAAGCTCAGCCGTGAAGATAGAGGCTGCAATAGGCAGGCACACACACATGATGGAAGGGGAGGATAGCAGAGGCTCCTACCCGGTCAAGGAATTTCGTTCGATCTGTCTGTGTATATAAAGGTGCTTGGTTTGTGGCGCACAGTATGTTCATGGAAGAGGCATCGTAGAACGGAAGGTAGGAACTTGGTCTGCCAGCACCTTGCAGACCCTCACTGGTGGTAATAGCCATGGGGGTACTTTTGGGATCTGATATGGGATTACTGATAGTTGCCTCAGTTGACCCGTATCTTCAGTCATGCGCAGGGCAAATGGTCGAGTCAGTGAAGGGAACCTGTCATATGAGGCTACGAGTGAATATTGCAGGTGCACTCATATACAGGTGATTGGGATTTTTTGCAATCTGAAAGGTACTGCAGGTTAAGGTTGAGGCGGTGAAAGGGTAGTGGGAGAACCCCACTCTCTGGATAAAGACTAGGTATTGGGGAGGACTTGAATGCTCCCAAAGCTAAACGCACGCCCTGGTTCCTGATGGAATTGAGTTTATCCAGGCTAGACTGGATCAAGGCTGTATACAATAGCCACAGGGTACGGCAGTTACTTCCCCACGAAACATGTGATAAGAGTTTTAGAATGTCCATTCTCTTCAGGCAGGATTTTTTCAAAGCAGTTATATGGGGGACCCAAGAGAGCTTTGAGTCAAAGATAACCCCTAAGAAATTTGAAGTGGGGCTCAAATGAGATGTGGGAGTCATATAGAAATAGGGTTGGCTGTTCCCACTCAACTCGCCTGAAGTTATAGAAGTGAACTGCCTTTGTTTTTGAGGATGATATTCGTAACCCTTTTGCGGTGGCATTCTTGGCAATGATATTAATGGCTTGTTGCAATTTTCGGCTGACAAAGGGCAGCCGAGGTGATGTTGAGACAATTGCCAAGTCATCCACATAGAGAGTTGATATTGTCTCTGCTGGAAGGTCAGTAATGATACTGTTGATGGCCACCAAGAAGCAGGTGACGCTCAAAACACCTCCCTGTGGTAAGCCCTCTATCTGGTCAACTTCCTCCGACTCTCACTCGGAATGTGCGTCTAGCAAGAAATTGTTGTATGAATCTGGGGAGGTGACCCTTGATACCCGAGTCATGCAGTTGCTTCAAGATACCACACCTCCAAGTGGTATCATAGGCTTTTTCTATGTCAAAAAATACAGCGATGGAGTGCTGTCTTTTTGAGAAAGCTTGTCGGATGCAATCCTCAATCCTGACCAGCAGATCTGTGGAGCATTGCTTTTTCCACAAACGTGCTTGTGAGGGAAAAAAGTTTATTTCTCTCCAGAAACCATACCAGCCTGGCATTCACCATTCTTTCGAAAAGCTTGCATGGGGAGCAAGGTTGGGCAATTGGGCGATAGTGGGTCGGAAGTGTCCCATCCTTTCCCGATTTATGAAAGGGAAGTATAATTGCTTCCCTCCAATAGGACGGGATATAGCCCTTAATCCAGATATGGTTAAATATATCAAGAAGGTGTGATACGAGTGTTGAATACATATTCCTGATCATATCATAAGAGATACCATCAGGGCCAGTTGCGGTAGATCCACATTTCTTAAGAGCACTTTGAAGTTCATGGATGTAAAAAAGCTTGTTATATGGTTCATTATCCATACAAGGATCCATGAAGTTCAGTATGCACTGTTCTTGCATTTTCCTGACACGTTGGAATTCTAGGGGGTAATTCTTGGGGCTAGAGATGTCAGCAAATGTCTTTGCCAGGACATTTGAAAATTTCAATGTCTCACAAAAGCTCAGCTGCTTCAACTATATTGGGGGCAGAGAAGCCACTTGTTCTGCCCATGAGCTTCTTCACTCTCTTCCAGACTTTGTCTGGTGCAGTATGGTGATTGATAGAGTTTATGTACCCTTTTATGGAGATTCGGCGAGCCTGGCCGAGGGTACGCTGTCGCACTGCCCTGGCTCGGTTGCGGGCATACTTATTGGTAGTACTAGGGTTCCGGTGGTAGTGACGACAAGCTCGTTTGCATTCTGTCACTGCTTTACTGCATTCCTCAGACCAAAAAGGGAGATGGATCTTGTGGGAAGCAATTTTGGAAAGGGGCATAGATGAATTTGCCGCTTGGTTGACGTGGTCATGCAAGTTCTCCAAGATCATGTCAATGTCACCCTGAGGGAAGTGTCCAGAATGATGGGAGAGGTGTTTAAATTTTGGCCAGTTGGCTTTTTTAGTGTTCCACCTATTACTCGGTGGGGGGAGGGGGCGGTCAAGCATGAGGTCATTACAACTGGGTAGTGATCGCTTCCTCTCAGGTCAGGATCCAGAGACCAGCTGAAATCTGCTCTCCAGCCTGATGAGCAAAGTGATAGATCTACACAGGTAGAGCTGTTAGTCTGGACATGAAAAGATGTTGGAGTGCCATCATTAAAAAATGACACATCCATGGTCTCTATACATCTCACGATCATGTTTTCCTTGGGGATGTTATCATAGTCTCCCCAAAGTTGATGCCTTGCGTTAAGGTCTCTAACCAGTAGGAATGGGGGTGGCAGTTGGGTGATGAGATTGGCTAATTTGTTAGCCAGATCTGAGGCAACTACTACTTCACTAGGAGGGAGGTACAGTGAGCAGACTGTGTATAAACGGTTGGTGTACACACGGATCGCTACTGCTTGAAGATCTGTTCTCAATAGGATTACTAAGTGAGAACAGTCTTTGTGGACAAAAAATAACAACCATGTATGGGTTCTGGTGGGTTTTTAAAGTATCCCCCATAGTTGGGGATATTGGGTAATTGACGATTACCCAATTGTGTTTCTTGCAATGCTATACAACAATGGTTGTAATCGTGAAGGAGTATTTTCAGTTCTTCCCATTTGAGGAAGATTCATTGTTAATTCCAATGTATAATTGGGGGGTATATTCATCTTTTAAGAGTAATTAGGTTTTTCTTTGTACCTGGTAAAGGTAACTGGGGTTTTGAGCCTTTTAGGTTTCTGGATGTTATTAGTACTTGAGGCATTGGTAGATTTAGGGTTTTAGGGATGGTACTTTTATTAGTTGGCAAAGAACCATCTGTCAGCTGTGCATCATTTCTAGGACACATTTGGGCTGGTTCGCCACATTTAGCAACGAAGTCTTCATAAACGTTGAAAATATCAGCCTTACTCAATGGCTTATCGTTATCTGATTTCAGTAGTGCAAATTTTCCATAGTCAAAGTCATCGTCGACCTCAGAACAGAACCAAAAGGATCGAGTCTACGGAAAACACGGTCATTGACGGCACGGGGACCAGAAGCCTGCGCCCTCTGGGAAAAGTTTTTATTGTTTTTACCCATATATATTTGTGTTAATAAGAACATGTACCCTGGGGGAATGGACATGCTACTGTAGCTGCCCCAGACAGGGCGCTTTACACCGTCCTCGGGGTAGCCCTCCCCTACGCTACGTCTAGAGTTTAAAAACAGTCCAGCGTCATGAATGGAAATTTGAGGACGGCTAGGCTAAGACCAAAGCTGTGGGCAGCTTTCAGCTCCAGAACAAGTACGGCCTATGACGATACCTCTGGCGAACAAATCGGCAATCCGTACAGTGGTACTCAACACGAGGGTGTGAGGATCGTTAGTTTGACTCCTCTACAGTGGCCTGTTCAGCAAGGTTGCACCCCTGAAGACCGACTGATGGGAAGTAGTGACCATCTTGATTCAGTCTTCACTGACATAGCCCACTGCATCATTCGAGTACGCAAGCCCCTCCACCACGACAAGGTGATCCTCATGGAGGGGAATTGGTGGATAGTAATTGGATGATAGATAATTAGATTGGGTAAACAGTAATTGGAATTATAGTAATTTAGATTATAACGGACCATTGCGCCGCAAATGTTCCCATCGACCTACCCCCGATGTCGCGACGACTTCATGTTGTTTTCTATCATGTCCGAATTGGACACACTAGCGGGAAGCACCGCCATTTGATGGGGCACTCTCCGGTACTTTATTATGATGACTGCGTTGTCCTCCAGACTGTTCGGCACATTATTGTTGAATGTTATGATCTTCGCGCAATTTAGCTGTCCCGGTTCCTGGACGAGCGGGTTCGTGTACACAGACTTGCGAACTATATGACTTTTTGGAGGAGGCTGGCCTCTACTTTATTTGACTGTTTTAGGTCGCATATTCCTGCGCCGGGCTAACCCAAACGCCAGAGCGCACTTCGTTCTTGTTGTCTTTTTGCTTATCTTTTTTTTTAGCTTGTTTCTAAGCCTTCGTTCGTTTTTTTTTTAATCTCTGTATTTGTTATTTACTTGTTTTTTTTTTTAATTTAGCCTAGTTTGGGGCTGTAGCGTCAACTAAACATACGGCAACCGCCACGAAGTCAACCCGAATTGTGACTCTATTTATGAAATAACCACACTAGATGTGAGTTAACTTTGGTCAAGTGGTCGAGTTTAGATTCGACAAGACGCAATCCCAACAAGGTAAGGTCAAAACGCATCAATACTAGCCCAAAATACCCCCCTTTCCCTTCTACTCTTCTTTTAACCCACTCATCTCCACTATCACCACAAAATACCATAAGTGTTTACAACCGATCTGCAATCATTATGAAGTCCTTTATTTCTGCGGGGAGATCTCCCAGCAACGGTGGATTTGAACCACGTGTATCTATAGCTATGGCAACCGCTGGTAAGTCGACGCTAAATGTGAACTCACCCGGAGACTCGCCACAGCCGATGTCTTTTAACTTTATTGTAATAGTAAATTCTTCACTGTGCTAGGCCGTATCCCCCCCTTCTTGTTTACCTTGGTATTGGCCCTTCCTACGATGGGGCACGATGTGCAAGAGCACACCTACGCACGTACTTTACCATGCACACAAGTTGTCCCATCAGTTGCTATCTCACATTCACCTAAATCACTCTACAAGATTATCTTCGTTTCGTGACATTCAAAATCTGGGGTGTTGATAGCGGTACCATTTTGCTTTTCTACCGTTCCTTTATTCTCTCGAAGCTCTACTATGGGTACCACTTTTACGCATCTGCAACCTGTTACACATGGAACTGGATGAGCTCCCAGCCTGAATCACAATTAGGGATGCTCTATCACACGGTTGACTTGAACTCTGATGGGGCCTGGGAATGTTGTTGGTGCGCTTTTCCCTCGCCCCTACTCAGCACTACTTTGCCTTTTTATTATTAATATAATTATCATATGATTTACTTTTAGTTTTATCACTATTTACCCACGCTCTGTAGCAGGAAGACCGTTCCCTCCTGAACAGAGTTTGGTCCGATGATGACTTGGTGAACTGCATGCTATTCTGAGATCACCCAGCACCAGAGTATGATAAATATAGGACATCACCCACCGTACTCAGTGGAGATGCCTATATCTACACTTTATTACTTACCGCGTTCCACACCCCCGTAAGGGGAGCAGCGATTTGCCTTATTGGCTGCCGTGCTGACGGCGGCGTGTTTTTACCCTACAACCTCTCCTACAACTTTCTCTGGTCGGCCTCTAATTCCATAGGGTAGACGCAGACCAGCTTCCTCTCACCCAACTATGCCGAATTTGGGCTGAGGGGGCAGGGGACAACGTTCCAACACCCCTGAGCTCCGGTCTGGGATGGTTGGCTTTTAACAAATCTACTTCATCCCCACCCACACCTGCATCTCTCTTTTCAATATCCATCGATTTTACACCCAGTCCAAGGTGGAGCCGTCATGCCAAAGGGCTGCCTGGCCACTGGGTGGAAAGGTGTGGTCCTAAATGGCGGCAGCTGGTTCTGTCAGCCCTGTGTTCACCCCTCGCAGACCGGGCTACTGCGTGCTGTGATTAGAGTTTGCATCCCATGTAAACTATAGAGTCACCATGTCCAATGATGGAAATAAAAAAAATCCCTCCCTTCACTTCCCCTTCACCACCGACGAAGCCGCCCTCATGTAGCTGCACAGTAGGAAAGATTCCCAGCCTGCACTATCTCAGGGTCCCCTGCAAACTTCTCTTACTGGAGAGGAGGCTTAGTCATTTCCCATGCCCATGGGTGTAGGGGGCTTTTCCCCTCACCAACTCCTTTGGAGTCGACCTTGGGTGACTCCACCTTACTACCCCCAGATTAGCCTCTTCTCCTTCCTTCAAAACACTTGTTTCCTTGCTTTTCATACAACCTCTCCCACAACTTTCTCAGGTCAGCCTCTAATTTCACAGGGTAGATGCTGACCTTCTCGGCCAACCGTCCGGGATCGGGGCTGAGGGAGGAGAAGACAATGTTCCCTAACCCCTGAGCTCCGGTCTGGGGTGGCTGGTTTTTAAAAACCTGCTTCATCCCCGCCCATACCTTCCTCACTTCCCTTTTCTTCTCGTCTTCAAAATCTATCTGTTTTACGCCGTGTCTAAGGTGGAGCCGCCATGCCGATGGACTGCCAGGCCACCAGGCCACCAGGCGGGAAGGGTGGTCCCAAATGGCGGCGCCTGGCTCTGCCGGGCCTGTAAGCACCTCTTGAAGTGCAGGATACTGCGAGAGGTGATGCTCGATGGCGTCCCGTGATACAAATAGGGTCACCATGCCCAATGATGAATATAAAAAAAAACCCAACCCCCAACTTTCCCTGTAACATCGACGGAGCCGCCCTCAGGCAGCTCCAGCAAAAATATGGAGGTTCCCCCCAGCCCCTGTGCTTGCGCAGGGGACCTTCCATATCTCTCTAACCGGAGAGGAGGCTCACTCCTCTCCTTCGCCTACAGGTGTAGGGGACTCCTCCTCACCCTCTTTTCTGGAGGTGCTTTCGGGCACCTCCCTCTTTCCAGCGGCAGTCCCCTCTGTTCTTTCCAAGGGGACTACCAAGAAAGCCAGCAGGCAGCCCTTAGCCAGCCGCTACACATCGAAGCAGCTCGGTAGGGCAAACCCCCTTAGGAAAAGAGGGAAGCCAGGCCCCTTCGGTCGCTTCCGTCAAAAGACCTGCTGGCAAGAATTTTAAACCTTGCCGGAATCAAGGCCTGTTCCTCCCCAAACAAAACTGGTGACGCTGCCAAGGGAACCTGCGATGTCCTGGGAAGGGATGGCCAACTAGAGGCCCCTCCTGTTATAGACATGGTATTTGAGGAAACCCAGCCTCAAGACGGTAGGGCCTTCCATGGGGGAGAATCCGGGCTCGGCGCCAAGCACCGAACCCGAATCCGCCCCTATGCAAGGTCCTCCTCAAACGGCTGACATCTCCGAGGCAGTACTAAGGAGGGAAGGGATCTCCTCCAACCGGTGCCCATGCGACCACCAGGACCATCTCCATTTTGGAGAAGGACCTGACTGAGGCCGGTCCATCTGGCCTGGGGCTCCTATTGGCGGAGGTGAGAAGCGGGTTCATTCCCCGCCCCCCTCTCCAAAAAAGAAAAGGACGAAAAAGACCAAAAAGACAAAAAAACTTGGGGCTCCATCTGTGAGGGTTACGGGGACGGATGGGTCTGCTGCCACTTTAGCAAGCGACCAAGCCAAAATCGGCACATCCGGCACCTGGGCCCCCCCCGCCCCCCTCCTGGTTGCGGAGCCCCTGAGTAAGACCAAAAGTGCACAGGGCGGAGCCTCGATGACATCGGGGCTCCTCATTCAGAGGTTACCTGGCGTTTTCGAGCCCGTTGGCGTCAAACGCTTCCTCGTTATTCGATCCACTGATGGTAACATGTTGGCCAAGGGCAACATGATCCATCAGAGCAGAGGATTAGCTAGTGCAATTGGTAGAGAGCCGAAGGTGACCCGTTTCTCGGACGGGCGCCTTCTGGCGAATGCGGCGAATCCCGCTGAGGCGGCCAAGATAAGTGCTCTTCGGACACTTCATGGCACCCCGGTGAGTGTGACGCCGCACTCTACCATGAACTTTGTGAAAGGAGTAGTTTATGCGAGGGAATTCGTTGACTACTCTATTAAGGACATCACCTTATAGCTGGCCGACCATGGGGCGGTCAAGGTCGAACGTGTGATGACAAAACAGGGAGTAGCCTCGAGACCCACCCCTACACTCTTCGTCACGTTCGACTGTGAAAGCTCCCTGAGTCGGTGCGTGCTGGTTGGTACTGCTACCGCGTGAAGGCATTCGTGCCACTGCCGTGGCGGTGCTATTACTGTCACCGCTTCGGCCATACGAATCGATCTTGTAGACGTGCAAAGTCAGGGTCATGTGTGGCCAAGTGTGTCAATTGCGGAGACCCTCACCCCGCTATTTCGAAGCAATGTGGTTCATATCTCCTCGAGAAAAAATCCTGGCTGTTCAGGCCCAGGATCGAATCTGATTCCGAAAGGCTCAGGACTTGGTCCTAGCGCGCCCGGCTCTGCCTGGGACGTCATATGCCTCAATAGTTAGAATGGCACCCTCCACTACTGGCCCATTCAGAGCCATTCTGCGGGCTCTACTCAACCCGGGAGCTTCCCTGGTAAAGCTGGCGGCAAAAAGGGTTCCTATCCAGCCCCGGCTAAAACCAGGGCTTTCCCCTCTTCCCCCAGCGTGACCGTTTACCGTAAGGCGAAACGACCACGCGCCTCCACCGAGTTGTTAGACTTACAGGGGGCAACACCCTTGAAGCTGGTCGCCAGGCCATCTTCCGGGGTTCATAAAGCTGTCCCCCGAAAGGAGGACATCAACAAAGGAGTTTCAGCTCCTTCGCCCACGCCCAGAGGTAGTGCGAGTGGCTCGGAGACGGTGGTTCCTCGAAATGAGGGCCTCCCGCCTCGGAAGCCGCAACGCCCGCCTAAGGTTTCGAAGCAGAGGGAGGAAAAGACTCGCATGGTGAGCCCAACCTCCCCCAATAAGTCCTCGAAGGCGACAGCGCCTTCAACGCTTTGTCCGGCCAACAGCGCCCAGGATTCTGCCTCCGGGAAGCGTACGGCCATTCCCCTGATAGTCTTCTGTTAGAGGAGGGCCCCCGCGTCTCCGAGCTAGGCCTGGAGGGCATATTCATTCAATGGATTTGCTGTGGACTCTGGGCCAAGTGGGAGTAGCTGCGGAGGCTCGTCTCATCCCGTTCCCCATTAGCCATCTTTTTGCAGGAGCCCTACCCTCCCTCCCGGGGTATAAGGGTCTTTCGACCCCACCACCACGGGATGGCGTGGTTTACACCTTGCATGATGTCTCCGTTCTTCCTTTATCTTTAGATACCTCCTTTCAGGCAGTGGCTGTGCAGCTGCACCTGGATAGGAGGTATACTATCATTTCTGCGTACATTGCACTGTCAGCTGACTTCGACGCTGGGGACTTCCGCAGCGTCGTGGCACGGTTGCCGAGGCCCTTTCTCTTGCTTGGAGATCTGAACGGCAGGCATCCTCTCTGGGGAGAATACTCAATAAATCCCAGGGGACAAATCCTTGCCGATCTGATTGAAGAGCTTGAGATATGTGTCCTAAACGTGGATGAGTTTACACATCACTGTCCGAGAACCGCTTCATTTTCTTGCCTTGACCTATTTTTGTGCTCTTCGGATGCACAGCCTGATTTTGATTAGGGGGTGGTCGATGACCTCTATGGTAGTGATCACTTTTCCATTTACATATCATTTTCAGGGCAACTGCCCCCTGAGATCCCACCTCGGTGGTGCTTGGCACTACCTTGGTACTACCTCTGACCATTTGTTGCCTTGCCTCTGCACCCAAAGCTTGTACAGCGCCGTGAGTATTGCGTTCGACCTTTTGGGAACATTCCTCGTGTCACGCTGGAACCGTTTCAGAGTATACGGATGGCTCCAAGTCCCAAGAGGGGATCGGCTTCCACGCCCTATCCCCTCTGTTTGAAGTCAGCGGGGCTCTGCCAGGCGTTGCGTCTGTCTTCACGGCCGAGCTGGTGGCAATACACCACTCGGTACGGGAGATTACGCGACGTGCCCGGTTCGGAGACCGGATTGTGATCTATAGCAACTCACAAAGTGCCCTGAGTGCTCTCGGGGCATTGGATCTCCGCATCCCCTGGTTCGCGATATCCGTGACGCCACGGTTTTTGGCGACTTGGGTGGATGTTGAGATTATCTCCTGCTGGGTTCCTGGACATGTAGGAATTGCAGGGAATGAGCGCGCCGATGAGGGCGACAAAGAGTCCGCGAGGACTCTGCGACTGGACCAGCGTTTTGCTCTTCCTCACACCGACTACATGGCAGGAATACGGGCAGCTCTTCGGACTGCTTGGCAAAGATGGGAGACGGTCGAAGGGAACTTAAAGTTGCGTGCCATTGCGCCGCGACTGTTCCCATGGACCTATCCCCCAATGCCGCGACGGCTTCAGGTCACTTTCTGTCGTCTCCGAATCGAACACACTCGTGTGACGCATCGCTATTTGATAGGAGCGCTCTCCTGTGCCCTATTGCGACGACTGCGTCGTCCCCCAGACTGTTCGGCACATTCTTGTCGAATGTCCCAGTTTGGGTGATCTTTGCGCACGTTACCTCTCCCGGTACCGGGATGGACGGGGTCGCTACCGCCTGTCCTTTGTACTCGGGATGAGTGCGTGCACATTGACTGGTGGACTTGTTGACTTTTGGGGGGAGGCCGGCCTACTTCCTTTCATAAAACTAGGTTTATTTGTTGTTTTTGTTATTGTTTTGTTATTGCTTCCTAATTGTTATTTTTGTTATTGTTTTCTTTTCAATTTTTTTAAAGTAGCCTAGAACTAGGCTGTTGGTTTACGGCGACTTATGCTTAAGTTGGCAGTCGCCATATAGCCCCTTAATTTTTTTTTAAAAAAATCCGTCTTACTAGCGGCAGTCCCCACTTTGCTTTTCAAGGCGATTACCAAGAAAGCGCGCAGGCGACCGAATATTGACGTCTCTCGATAAGGACAAGGGATGACAGGGACCATCGGCCCATGCCCTCAAAAGTCCTTCAGGAGCGCTTATTGATCTTACGTGTCCCCTGCTTTTCACCGAAAGATGCCGGTTCGTTGGCCCAAGAAGATGAGAGGAAAGGCTCCTCGAATGGGATCCGTAATATCTTGTCGGGGGTAGGGGGCACATGGAGCGCGCCCCCTCCCCTTGAGCTGGACTTGCTCCCTGAGGTGACCCAGTCCCAAATGGTAGCACCTTCAGTGGGGTCGAATCTGGGCTCGGTGCCAAGCACTGAACCTGAGTCCTCCACTATGCAAGGTCTTCTTCAGACGGATCAGGCGCCCGAGGCCTTACAAAGAGGGGAGGGATCTGCTCAACTGGCTGGTTCTCCTGTGACAACCAAGACGTTGTCCATTTCATGGAAGGATCTTGCTGAGGCCCTTCCATCTGGCCTGGGGGGCTACTACCAGTGGAGGAGAGAAGCGGGTGTATTCCCCGCCCTCCTCTCGTAAAAAGAAAAAGACTGGGGGCTCCTCTCCCTCCGCGGGGACGGACGGTTCTGCTTAGGTTTTGGTTAGCGACCAAGCTAAGCCCCGTTGATTTTCCTGATAGGGAGTCCCAGACAAAGACCAGAACTGCGCAGAACGGCGCTTCGATTACGTCGAGGCCCATCATTCAGAGGCTACCTGGTGTTTTCAAGCCGGCTGGCTTCAAACGCATCCTTGTTATTCGCTCCAATGATTGCAGCATGTTGGTTAAGGGCAACATGATCCATCAGAGGAGAGCTCTAATTAGTGCGATTGGTAGAGAGGCGAAGGTGACCCGTTTCTCGACGGGACTCTTGACGAATAGGTCTAATACCTCTGAGGCGGAAATGATTGGTCCCCTTCGGACACTTTATGGCACCCCGGTGATTATGACGCTGTACTCTACCATGAACTTCGTGAAAGCGGTAGTTTATGCGAGGGATCTCGTGGACTACTCCATGGAGGACATCACCTTAAAGCTTGCCGACTATGGGGTGGTCAAGGTCGAACGTGTGATGAGAAAACAGGGAGGGGCGCGAGACCACCCCTACACTCTTCGTCCCGTTCGAATGTGACAAGCTCCCTGAGTTGGTGCGTGCCGGTTGGAACCGCTACCGTGTGAAGGCATTCGTGTCAGTGCGGCTGAGGTGCTATTACTGCCACCGCTTCGACCATACTAATCACTCATGTAGACGTGCAAAGTCGGGTTTACCCGAAACCTGTGTAAGTTGCTACAATGCCACAAACTATAAGTCCAAATCGTGTGTGATCAAGTGTGTCAATTGCAAAGAGTCGCACCCCGCTTCTTCGAAGCTATATGGTGCGTCTCTCCTTGAGAAAGAAATCCTGGCCGTTCAGGCTTAGGACCATCTTGCATTGCGAGGCTAAGGAATTGGTCCTGGCGCGCCTGGCTCTGTCTGGGACGTCCTATGCCTTAATGTTGAAAAAGACACCCTCTGCTCCTGACCCCTCCAGGCCTACGAGTACGGTCGTTTCCGCGCCCATTCTGCGGGTTCTACCCATGGTGGGCGCTCCCCTGGTAAAACTGGCGGCACAAAGGGTCCATACCCAGCCCCGGCTAAAACCAGGGCTCCCCTCCCTTCCCCCAGCGTGACGGTTTTCCGTAAGGAGAAACGGCCACGCGACTCCATTGAGAGTTTAGACTCATATGAGGCAACACCCCTGAAGTTGGTCGCCAGGCCATCTTCCGGGGTTCTTAAAGCTGCTCCCCGAAAGAAGGACAACAACCAAGGAGCTTTGGCTCCTTTGGTGGGCTGGGTGGATCACAGACAGTGGATCCTCGAAAAAAGGGCCGCAATGCGCGCCTAAGGTTTCGAGGCGGAGTGGGGAAAAGACTCGCATAGCGAGCCCAACCTTCCCCAATAAGTCGTCGAAGGCGACAGCGACTTCAGGAAATTGTCAGGCTAACAGCGCCCGGGGTTCTGCCTCCGGGAAGCATACTGCCATTTCCGTGAGGGTCTTGTCTTCGAATAGGACCCCCGCCTCTCCTCGAGCTAGGCCTGGAGGGCATATCCCTTTACTGGAATTACCGTGGACTCCTGACCAACCGGGAGTTGCTGGTGGAGGGTCGTCTCGTCCCGTTCCCCGTTAGCTATATTTTTGCAGGAGACCATGCTAGGCACATGCCCCTTGCTCACCCTCCCGGGGTATAGTTTTGCGACCTCACCACCACAGGATAGGGGTCGGGCGGGATGATGTGCGATTTACCTCCTTTCAGGCAGTAACTGTGGCGCTGCACCTTGATAGGAGGTATACTGTTATTTCCGCGTACATTCCACTGTCAGCAGACTTCGACGCGAGGAAATGCCACCGCGTCGTGGCACAGTTGCCGAGGGACTTTCTCTTGCTCGGAGATATAAACGGTAGACACCCCTTCTGGGGAGACTACTCTATCAATCCCCGGGGTCAAGCCCTTGCCGACCTAATCGACGAGCTTGAGATGGGTGTCATAAATGTGGATGAGTTGACGCATCAATGACCGAGAATCATTATATTTTCCTGCCTCGATCAAGATATCTTTGTGCTATCCGGACCTCCATGGTAGTGACCACTTTCCCATTCAAATATCATTTTCTGGGCCGCTGTAGTCCTAGATCCCGCCCCTGTGGTGCTTGGCGCGGGCGTGGTGTTCTGCATTTCAGGAAATGACTGAATTCTCTATCTCATTCGAGTTTATGTAGGTAAATGAGGCCGTTGAGTTCTTCTACGTCAACCTCATTGCCCCGGGCCTAGCTATTATCAGTAGCTCTGGCCTTTTGCTCGCCCACCACCCCCCTGGTGGTCAGCCGATTGTGAGACGGCCATTTAGCAAAAGAGCTATGCCTACATGCGATATAAGCGCTGCCCGAACGACTTCACTCAGGGAAATTTGGTCGGGCTAGGGCAAGGGCTAGGTTCTGGTATATTTCGAAGCACGCCCGCCCCTCTTCTTGGCGGGCATACTCTTTTCATGAAAGGGGAAGACCCCTCTAGCAGAGGTGTCAAAAAGATTCGGGGAAAGTTCTCGCAGGACCTCCCCTCCTGTTCTCCAGGAAAATGGAACTGCAATATTAGACCCGGCGTCCGTGGCGGAATCCTTCGCGACCTCTTTCTCTGCATTATCTAGCCAGATAATGCTCCGCCAGCATTCAATGCACTCCGTGATCACGCAGAAGTCGGCCGGCTAAAATTTACATGCAGAAGCGGAGAGCCCTTCAACGAAAGGTTTAATTTGAGTGAGTTGCGTTCCGCTCTTGCTTCGTGAGCGGACACCGCCCATAGTCCAGGCGATTTCCTGTACGATGTGCTTCGACACCTGGGTGAGGGAGGCATGGCCTTTTTGTTAGATTTGTTCAACATCATCTTATTTGTGGGTCTCCTCCCGGAGACCCACCTTTCGCAAACCGGGGAGAGATCACTCTACTCCGGTCAGTTTCCGCTCAATCTCTCTAACCTCTTGCGTGTGCAAGTTGATGGAGAAATTGGTAAATGTTAGATTAGCCTTTTTCCTGGACAGTGGAGGCCATCTGTCTTCTGCACAGTGCGGCTTCCGCAAGTTCCACTCCACGTCGGATGCTATGCAACAACTGGAAAATGCCGTCTGCGAGGCCTTCCTTCATAGGCAGCACTACGCGACCGTGTTTTTCGATCTGGAGAAGGCCTATGATACCGCATGGTGATACGGTATCATGGAGACTCTCTGCACAATGGGGGCGAGGGGACGCCTCCCAATCTTTATATCTGGATTAATCGAGATCGACGATTCCTGGTACGGGTGGGGGAACCTTCCGCGGTACAATGGGCGGATGTCGAGATTATCTTCTGTTGGGTTCCTGGACATGTAAGAATTGCTGGGAGTGAGCGCGCCGATAAGGGCGCCAAAGATTTGGTGAGGACTCTGCGACCAGACCAGCCATTCTCTCTTCCTCACACCGACGGCATCACCTCTGTGAGGCCGGAACATGTTCTCGCGCGGCTCAGATGTCAACTCTGGATCGTCGACTCCAATAGGCATTGATCTGTGTCTCTCGCCGTGCCGAAGCGCACAGGTTTCGATTTTCCTTGGCCAAGACTAAGGTGGTGAACTTTTGCCGGCATCCACGGCTCCACCCTGACCCAGACCCGTTTCTTAATGGGGTACGCCTGGAAGTGGTTGAATCGCACCGTTTCCTTGGTCTTGTATTTGACCGACGCCTCACCTGGGAGGCTCATATTCGCAGCCTTAGGGTCTCTTGTGCCCGCTCCATAGATATTCTCCGCTCCGTGACGTTCAGAGCTTGGGGCGCTAGTAGGGCTATTGCCTTGCTTTTTTTAGCGATCCTTTGTTCGTTCGAAGGGCGACTACGGATAGAGTTTTATGCATACGCAGCCGACCGTGTATTGCGGAATGTTGACTCGATCCACCACACCGGCCTTCGCCTGGCGACTAGTGCCTTCCGCACTTTCCCCATTGAGAGGCTTCTAGTCGATGCTTGGGAAATGCCACTCGGTCTTGGCCGTGTACAGTGCATAATTCGCCTGTACTCGCAAGCCCGGCGACTCCCTCAGTCGCCAACAGCTCTCACTGCATCCGCAGCTAATTTCGACGGTACCCTAAGCCCTTTGGGTTTAGGGCCAGGAAACTCCTTCGACAGCTAGGTATAGCTCTTGGGCCGGTGGCTTCCCTGGTTCTGCCCAGGACGCCACCCTGGACGGTACCACATTTGGCTGTTTATCGCCACGCTTCTGCTCCCAAAGCTTGTACAGCGCCGGGAGTATTGCGTTCGACCTTTTTGGAGCACACCTCGTGCCATGCTAGAACCGTCCCAGTGTATACGGATGGTTCCACGCCTCAAGAGGGGTCGGCTTCGACGCCATATCCCCTATGTTTGAAGTCAGGGGGCTCTGCCAGGCGCTGCGTCTGTCTTCACGGCCGAGCTGGTGACAATACACCACTCGGTACGGGAAAATACGCGACGTGCCCGGTTCGGAGACCGGAATGTGATATATAGCCACTAACAAAGCGGCCTGAGTGTTCTCGGGGCATTGGATTCCCCACACCCCCTGGTTTGCAATATCCGTCACGCCACGGTTTCGGCGAGCCGGGTGGATGTCGAGATTATCTTCTGTTTGGTTCCTAGACATGTAAGAATTGCGGGCAATGAGCGTGCCGATAAGGGCGCCAAAGATTCCGCGTCGACTGTAGGACCGAACCAGCGTTTCGCTCTTCCTCACACCGACTACATGGCAGAAATACAAGCAGCTCTTCGGTCTGCTTGGCAAAGAAGATATGAAACGGTCGAAGGGAACTTAAAGTTGCGTGCGATTTCGCCTCGAATGTTCCCATGGATTTTTTTTTATTATTATTTAAGGGACTATCTGGCGACTGCCGACTTAGGCATAAGTCGCCGTAAACAAACAGCCTAGTTCTAGGCTACTTTAAAAAATTGACCAGGAAACAACAATAAAAAGAAATAACAGTAACAATAACAAAACGATAACAAAAACAGCAATTAAACCTGGTTAAATGAAAGGGAGAAGGCCGGCCTTCCCCAAAAGTCAACAAGTCCACCAGTCAATGTGCACGCACCCGTCCCAAGCACAAGGGACAGGCGGTAGCGACCCCGCTTATCCCGGTACCGGGACAGGTATCGTGCGCAAACATCACCCAGACTGGGACATTCGACAAGAATGTGCCGAACAGTCTGGGGGACTACGCAGTCGTTGCAATAGGGCGCAGGCTAGCGCTCCATCAAATAGCGATGCGTCACACGAGTGTGTCCGATTCGGAGACGACAGTAAGCACCCTGAAGCCGCCGCGGAATTGGGTGATAGGTCCATGGGAACAGTCGCCGCACAATGGCACGCAACTTTAAGTTCCCTTCGACCGTCTCCCATCTTCTTTGCCAATCAGTCCGAAGAGCTGCCCGTATTCCTGCCATGTAGTCAGTGTGAAGAAGAGCGAAACGCTGGTCCGGTCGCAGAGTCCTCGCGGACTCTTTGGCGCCCTCATTCCCCGCAATTCCTACATGTCAAGGAACCCAGCAGAAGATAATCTCGACATCCACCCGGCTCGCCAAAACCGTGGCGTCACGGATATCGCGAACCAGGGGATGCGGAGATTCCAGTGCCCCGAGAACACTCAGGGCGCTTTTTAAGTCACTATAGATCACAATCCGGTCTCCGAACCGGGCACGTCGCGTAATCTCCCGTACCGAGTGGTGTATGCAACCAGCTTGGCCGTGAAATAGGACGCAGTGCCTGGTAGAGCCCCGCTGACTTCAAACAGAGGGTATACGGCGTGGAAGCCGACCTCTTCTTGGGACTTGGAGCCATCCGTATACACTGGCACGGTTTCAGCGTTACACGGTGTGTGCTCCAAAAATGTCGAACGCAATACTCCTGGCGCCGTACAAGCTTTGGGAGCAGAGGCATGGCGACAAATAGCCAAATGTGGTACCCTCCAGGGTGGCGTTCTTGGCAGGACCAGGGGCGCCACCGGTCCGAGAGCTTTTTCTACCTCTCGAAGGAGTTTCCTGACCCTAAACCCGAAGGGCTTAGGGTAAGACTGGCGTCTCTCGGCGGCATAGGCACCATCGAGATCAGCTGCGGAAGCAGTGAGAGCTGTTGGCGACTGAGAGAGGCGCCGGGCTCACGCGTATAGGCGGGTGATGCACTGCACGCGGCGCAGAGCGAGTGGCATCTCCCTAGCATCGACCAACAGGCTCTCAATGAGGGAAGTGCAAAGTTGCACCTACGTGGGTTGAGGATGCGTCTGATGCGACGCTGATGGGGGCTCCTGGAGGAGGATGAGCCAATTCCACAGCGCAAGGCAATAGCTACTTTGGTGCGAGAATGAATCGCACGCCTCAGCGGACCATTCAAGAGGAGAGTCCTTTTTGGTCTTGGTGAACATAGAGTTAAGAGGTTGCATGACATGGGCACATTTAGGGATGAATCTGTGGTAGAAATTGACCATGCCATAGAAACTCCTGAGTTGTTTGCGTGATGTAGGACGAGAAAAGTTTCGCATCGCGGTAAGTTTATCTTCGAGTGGGCTAATCCCTGCACTCGAGACATGGTGCCCCAAGAATGAGAGTTGCGGGACTCCAAAGAGGCACTTGGAGGTGTTTAGTAGGATACCGTACTCCTGAAGACGAGAAAAAATTTGGCGAAGGTGAGAAAGGTGTTCCTCAAGCAAGAAAGATGATATTAGAAGGTCATCGATGTATCAAAATACAAACGGATGATCCCTAAGGACTTGATCCATAAAGCGCTGGAAAGTTTGCCCAGAGTTACGCAATCCATATGGCATCTCGACCATTTCAAAAGCACCAAACGGAGTGGCGATGTTAGTCTTTGCGACATCATCTGGGTGAATAGGGATCTGGTTGAAAGCACGAACCAGATCCCAGGGAGAAAAAATCGTACAGCCATGGAGAGAAGAGGTAAAATCGGCTAAGTACGGCAAGGATTAACGATCAGGAATTGTTACAGCGTTAAGAGCTCTGTAATCCCCAACTGCTCTGAATTCCCCTGGCGTGGATTTGGGCACAATGTGAAGTGGAGAGGCCCACGGAGAAGAGGAAGGCCTACAAATGCCTGAATCAATCATGAATTGGAATTCATCACGCATAGCAGAGAGTTTATCCGGTGCTAGACGACGTGGCCGTGAGAATACAGGACCTCCTGTTGTCTCAATCCAATGCACCACATTATGTTTATACGGCCTGTCCTTCGAAGGTTGAAGGGAGAGCTCAGGAAACTCCTGAAGAAGGCGCTGAAACGGTGGCTCGGTGGACGGGAGACGAATAGAGAGGAGGGAACTCTGAGAAGGTGAGTACGTATCTGAGACAGTGAGGAGACTTTTGCGGTCGACAAGCTTGCGTTGTCGAGAATCGACCAGGAGATCGTGAGCCGAAAGAAAGTCGAGGCCCAATGTTGGACAATCTACCTCGGCCATGATGAAAGTCCATCGAAAAACCCGACGGAGACCAAGTGAGACTTGAATGTTACGCCTTTCATAGATCCTAATATTTGTCGAATTGTCTACCTTCAGAACTAAATCTGAAGGAGCACAAGCTTTGTCGGCCTTAGAAATTGGTATAACAATGCATTCAGCACAAGTGTCCACCAGGAATGAAAATTCAGAAAGTGGGTCAAAAATACGAAATGGACGAGCTACTTGAGGAAATGAGGTGTAGGCAGGGGATGTAGACCCTTTTGTCCCATGCCTTTCTAGTTTAAAGTTTGTGATTAAGAGACTGAATAGCGAGGAATGCCAGAATTTGAAGTTTGAGGATTTGGAGAAAGTGGTTGAGTTGGGTAAAGTGAGAAAACTGGAGGATTTGAGGAATGAAGATTTGATTAAGGATTTGGAGAGTTGAGATTAGGTGGAGGTGTAGTTACTAGTTGTAAATATGAGCAAGGCTGTAAACATTTTGCGGCTTGTGCACCATATTTGTTATTATACCAGCACCACCGAGTTGGATGAGAGAAAAGGGAAAGTTATGTTTCGGGATGAGACTACTTGGCGCAGTATGTGAAGAAACATAACTCTGGCTACAAGGCTGTGTACAGGGTACAGCGTTGTGCCCGTACCTTTGATGATACCAGCATAGGACCTGATGGTGTGGAAGATGGTGAGAAAAGTTGGAAGAATGAGGGATGCCCTCGCTGGTTTCTCTTTCGTGAGCCAGAGCGGCACCTGCCAAACCCGTGTCCGTGCTCGCTCTGTGGTTCACGCTTTAGCTTTAACCACTGGGAGTCGGCTTCCATCCTCCGTGGGAAAGCCTCAAGGTCTCTCGATAAGGAAGATTGAACCCTTGAATGCTCGGCGCGTTCGTCAGAGGAGCTCGACGTGCCTCGAACCAGCAAAATTGAAGCATTGTTAATTGGGCCGTTGCCCCAATTCACATAAGGACTTTTATACAATTTATTTGCGGCTGCAGACAATCTCATCAATGCTCGTGGGGTTCGAGCTTAGGATTAATATCCTAATATTCTCGGGGACTCCATGAAAATTTCAGTGAGGAGTGTGTTAAAAAGATCGATGTGAGCACCTTTTACCCTGATAAGGTCCTTCAAATTGAGACTAAAAAGAAGGACTCTTATCTCCCATTTCCTGAGTATTCAGGAGCTCTCTCGGGTGATCTATTTGACACCTACCATATTTATTGAGGAAAGCCTCATTTTTTTATTATTATTTAAGGGACTATCTGGTGACTGCCGACTTAGGCATAAGTCGCCGTAAACAAAGAGCCTAGTTCTAGGCTACTTTAAAAATTTGAGCAGGAAACAACAATAAAAAGAAATATAAATAACAAAACAACAAAAACAACAATTAAACCTGGTTAAATGAAAGGAAGAAGGCCGGCCTCCCCCAAAATGTCAACAAGTCCACGAGTCAAAGTGCACGCACTCGTCCTGAGTACAAGGGACAGGCGGTAGCGACCCCGCCCATCCCGGTACCGGGACAGGTGTCGTGCGCGAAGATCACCCAGACTGGGACATTCGACAAGAATGTGCCAAACAGTCTGGGGGACGAAGCAGTCGTTGCAATAGGGCGCAGGCGAGCGCTCCATCAAATAGCGATGCGTCACACGAGTTTGCCCGATTCAGAGACGACAGAAGGCAACCTGAAGCCGCCGCGGCATTGGGGGATAGATCCTTGGGAACAGTCGTGGCGCAATGGCACGCAACTTTAAGTTCCCTTCGACTGTCTACCATCTTCTTTGCCAAGCAGTCCGAAGAGCTGCCCGTATTCCTGCCTTGTAGTCGGTGTGAGGAAGAGCGAAACGCTGGTCCGGTCGCAGAGTCCTCGCGGACCCTTCGGCACCCTTATCGGCGCACTCATTCCCCAAGATTCCTACATGTCCAGGAACCCAGCAGAAGATAATCGCGACATCCGCCCGGCTCGCCGAAACCGTGGAGTCACGGATTTCGCGAACAAGGGGATGCAGAGATTCCAATGCCCGGAGAGCACTAGGGCGCTTTGTGAGTCGCTATAGATCACAATCCGGTCTCCGAACCGGGCACGTCGTGTAATCTCCCGTACCGAGTGGTATATTGCCACCAGCTAGGCCATAAAGACGGACACAGCGCATGGTAGAGCCCAGCTGAGTTCAAACAGAGGGGATACGGCGTACAAGCCAACCCCCTCTTAGGACTTGGAGCCATCCGTATACAGTGGCACGGTTCCAGAGTGACATGATGTGTGCTCCAAAAAGGTCGAACGCAATACTCCCGGTGCAGTACAAGCTTTGGGAGCAGAGGCGTGGTGACAAATAGCCAAATGTGGTACTAACCAGAGTGGCGTCCTGGGCAGAACCAGGGGCGCCACCGGCCCGAGAGCTAAATCTACCTCTCGAAGGAGTTTCCTGGCCCTAAACCCAAGGGGCTTAGGGTATGACTGGCGTCTCTTGGCGGCATAGGCACCATCGAGATCAGCTGCGCATGCAGTGAGAGCTGTTGGCGACTGAGGGAGGCGCCGGGCTCGCGCGTACAGGCGAGTGATGCACTGCACGCGGCGCAGAGCGAGTGGCATCTCCCTATCCTCGACCAACAGGCTCTCAATGGGAGAAGTGCAGAAGGCACCGGTCGCAAGGCGAAGGCCGGTGCTGTCGATCGAATCCACCTTCCGCAATAAACGCTCGGCTGCTGATGCATAAAACTCGCATCCGTAGTCGAGTTTCGAACGAACAAAGGATCGATAAAAAAGTAAAGCAGTAGCCCTATCAACGCCCTCCTAACGTCACGGAACGGAGAATGTCCATGGCGCGGGTACAAGAGCCCCTAGGCTGCGAATATAAGCCTCCCATGTGAGGCGTTGGGCAAATACAAGACCAAGGAAACGGTGCGATTCGACCACTTCCAGGCGTACCCAATTAAGAAACAAATCTGGGTCGGGGTGAACTCGTGGATGGCGGCAGCACCACCTTAATCTTGGCCAAAAAGAAAACCGAAACCTGTGCGCTTTGGCATAGCGAGAGATGCGGTTCAATGCCTGTTGGAGTCGACGCTCCAGAGTAGGCATATGCGCCGCGCCAAAAGAGATCGAAAGGTCGTCCACGTAGAGCGTAGCGCGAACATCTTCAGGCAGCACCGAGGTGATGCCGTTGATGCTCAGGGCAAAGATTGCGGCACTGAGGACACTTCCCTGCGGGACACCCTCTTCCTGCTCCTTTGGGCCGGAGAGGGATCCATCCACCCGTACGCGGAATCGACGATCTCGCAAAGATTCAGATATAAACATTGGGAGGCGTCCCATCGCCCCCATCGTGTGGAGAGTCTCCATGATACCGTGGCGTAGTGCTGTCTACGAAGGAAAGCCTCGCAGACGGCATTTTCCAGTCGGAGCAGAGCATCCGACGTGGAGTGGAACTTACGGAAGCCGCACTGTGCAGAAGACAGATGGCCTCCGCTGTCCAGGAAAAAGGCTAATCTAACATTTACCAATTTCTCCATCAACTTGCACACGCAAGAGGTTAGAGAGATTGGGCGGAAACCGGTCGGAGTAGAGTGATCTCTCCCCGGTTTGTGAAAGGCGAGCACAGTAGCGATTCGCCAGGAGTCTGGGAAAAGACCTTCCACCCAGATCCTGTTGAACAAATCTAACAGAAAGGCCATGCCTCGCTCACCCAGGTGTCGAAGCATGGCGTACGGGAAACGCCCGGATCATAAAAGGTGTCCGCGCACGAAGCGAGAGCGGAACGCAACTCACTCACAGTAAACTTGTCGTTGAAGGGTTCTCCACCTCTGGAGGTAAAGTCCAGCTGGTGGCCTTCCGCAACATCACGACGTGCATTGAATGCTGGTGGAGCAGCATCACGGCTAGAGAATGCGGAAAAAGCGGTCGCTAAGGATTCCGCCACGGACGTGGGATCCGAGATTGCGGTCCCATTCTCCTGGAGAACGGGAGGGGGGTCCTGCGAGAACTTGCCCCGAATCCTTTTGACTCGCTTCCACACCTCAGCTAAAGAGTCTTCCCGTTAGGTGGCCAAGAAGAGCGGCGGGCGTGATTCGAAATATACCGGAACCTAGCCCTAGCCCGACGAAATTCAGCGACAGTGAAATCGTTCGGGCGGCGCTTATAGCGCATGTAGGCATAACACTTCTGTTTGAGGGCCGTCTCACACTCAGCCGACCACCATGGGAGTGGTCGGCGTGCAAAACGGCCAGACGTCCTAGGAATACTAGTCAGGCCCACGGCGATGAGGTTGCCGGAGAAGAAGTCAACGGCCTCATCTACCGACCTAAACTCCTCGACTGAGATAGAGAATTCAGTCATTTCCTGAAATGCAGGCCACCGCGCCCGCGCCAAGCACCACCGAGGTGGTCTCTCAGGCGGCAGTTGCCCTGAAAATGATATTTGAATGGGAAAGTGATCACTACCATGGAGGTCATCGACCACCTCCCAATCAAAATCAGGCTGTGCATCCGAAGAGTACAAAGATAGGTTGACGCAAGAAAATGAAGCGGTTCTCGGACAGTGATGCGTAAACTCATCCACGTTTAGGACACCCATCTCAAGCTCTTCGATCAGATCGGCAAGGACTTGTCTCCTGGGATTTATGGAGTAATCTCCCCAGAGAGGATGCCTACCCTTCAGATCTTCAAGCAAGAGATAGGGCCTCAGCAACCGTGCCACGACGAGGCCGAAGTCCCCCGCATCGAAGTCAGCTGACGGTGGAATGTACGCAGAAATCAGAGTATACCTCCTATCCAGGTGCAGCTGCACAGCCACTGCCTGAAAGGAGGTATCTAAAGAGAAAGGAAGAACGGAGACATCATGCCGGGTGTAAACCGCGCATCCCCCAGCCCGGCCATCCCGCGGTGGTGGGGTCGCAAGACCCTTATACCCCGGAAGGGCGGGCAGGGGGCACGTGCCTAGCATGGTCTCCTGCAAAACGATAGCTAACGGGGAACGGGATGAGACTAGCCTCCGCAGCTCCTCCCAGTTGGCCCGGAGTCCACGGCAATTCCATTGAAGGAATATGCACTCCAGGCCTAGCTCGGAGAGACGTGTTGAGGGCCTCCTCGAACTGAAGATCCTCGCGGGGCGCCCTCTTTTCGAGAACCACCGTCTCCGAGCCCCTCGCTCCACCTCGGGGACGGGGCGAAGGAGCCGAAGCTCCTTTGTTGCTGTCCTCATTTCGGGAAACAACTTTATGAATCCCGGAAGATGGCCTAGCGACCATCTTCAGGGTTGTTGCCACCTGTGAGTCTAACGACTCGTTGGAGGCGCGTGGCCGATTAGCCTTACGGAAAACGGTCACGCTGGAGGAAGAGGGGGAAGCCCTGGTTTTAGCCGAGGCAGTGTATGAACCCTTTTTGCCGCCAGCTTTACCAGGGGAGCGCCCGGGTTGGGTAGAGCCCGCAGAAGGGATCCGAATGGGCGCGGAAACAACCGTGCTCGTTGGCCTGGATGGGCCAGGAGCAGAGGGTGCCTAACTATTGAGGCATATGAAGTCCCAGGCAGAGCCGGGCGCGCCAGGACCAAGTCCTTTGCTTCGCGGAATAAGAGTCGATCCTGGGCCTGAACGGCCAGGATTTCTTTCTCAAGGAGATATGCACCACATTGCTTCGAAGAAGCAGGGTGCGGCTCTCCGCAATTGACACACTTGGCCACACACGATTTGGACTTATCGTGTGCGACCTTGGAGCAATTTACAGACTTGGGGTGACCCCGACTTTGCACGTCTACATGAGCGATTGGTATGGCCGAAGTGGTGACAGTAGTAGCACCGACGCGGCAGTGGCACGAATGCCTTCAGGCGGTAGCGGTACCAACCGGCACGCACCGACTCAGGGAGCTTGTCGCAGTCGAACGTGGCGGAGAGTGTAAGGGTGGGTCTCGAGGCCCCTCCCAGTTTTCTCATCACACGTTCGACCTTGACCACCCCATGGTCGGCCAGCTCTAGGGTGATGTCCTCAATGGAGTAGTCAACGAGTTCCGTCGCATAAACTACTTACTCCTTGTACAAAGTTCATAGTAGAGTGCGGCGTCACACTCACCGGGGTGCCATGAAGTGTCCGAAGAGCACTTATCTTGCCTGCCTCGGCGGGATTCGCCAGAAGGCTCCCGTCCGAGAAACGGGTTACCTTCGGCTCTCTACCAATTGCACTAGCTAATCCTCTCCTCTGATGGATCATGTTGCCCTTGGACAACATGCTGCCATCAGTGGAGCGAATAACGAGGAAGCGTTTGAAGCCAGTGGGCTCAAAAACGCCAGGTAACTTCTGAATGAGGTGCCCCGATCTCATCGAGGCTCCGCCCTGTGCACTTTTGGTCTTTGTCATGGTCATGAGCTCCGTACCCGGGGGGGCAGAGGGGCCGGATGTGCCGATCTTGGCTTAGTCGCTTGCCAAAGTGGCAGCAGACACCTCCGTCCCCGTAGCCTCCGCGGATGGAGAGGAGCCCCGAGTCTTCTTAGTCTTTCTTGTCTTCTTTTTCTTTTTAGGAGAGGAGGTCGGGGAATGAACCTGCTTCTCACCTCCGCCGGTAGAAGCCCCTAGGCCAGATGGAACGGCCTCAGCCAGGTCCTTCTCCGAAATGGAGAAGGTCCTGGTCGTCGCAGGGGCACCATCCGCATGAGATCTCTCCCCTCCTTGTGTTGCCTCAGAATGCTCAGCCATTTGAGGAAGACCTTGCATAGGGGCGGATTCGGGTTCAGGGCTTGGCGCCGACCCGGATTCTCCCCCATGGAAGACACTACCGTCTGAGGCTGAGTTTCCTCAAGGACCATGCCTTTCACAGGAGGGGCCTTCAGTTGGCCATCCCCTCCCAGGACATCGCAGGTCTCCTTGGCAGTGTCGCCAGTCTTTTGTGGGGAGGCACAGGTTTGACCCCGGCAAGGTTTAAAATTCTTGCCAGCAGGTCTTTTGACGGAAGCGACCGAAGGGGCCTGGCTTCCCTCTCCCCCCTAAGGGGGTTTGCCCTACCGAGCCGCTTACATGACGGGTGGTCAGCAATGGGCTGCCTGCTGGCTTTCTTGGCAGTCCCCTTGGAAAGAAAAGAGGGGACTGCCGCTGGAAAATGGAAGGTGCCCGAAAACACCTCCAGAGAAGGGGGTGAGGGGGAGTCCCCTGCACCCGTAGGTGAAGTAGAGGAGTAAGCCTCCTCTCCGGTTAGAGAAATATGGAGGGTCTCATGCGCAAGCACAGGGGAGGGGGGGACATACATTTTTTAGCTGGAGCTGCTCGAGGGTGGTTCCGTCGATGAGCAAGGGGGAGTTAAAGGGGTTTGAGGTTTTATGAGTTCATCCATGGGCATGGTGACCCTCTATGTGCCACGGGACGCAATAGCTCATCTCCTCTTGCCGTTGCCCGCACTGCAAGAGGTGCTTACAGGCCTGGCGCCACCATTTCGGACCACCCCTCTCGCCTGGTGGCCTGGCAGTCCATCGGCATGGCGGCTCCACCTTCGACACGGCCTAAAAAAATATAGATTGTGAAGAGCAGAGGAAAAGGATGTGAGGAAGGTCTGGGTGGGGATGAAGCAGGTTGTTAAAAACCAGCCACCCCAGACCGGAGCTCAGGGGTTAGGGAACATTGTCCCCCACCCCCTCAGCCCCAATGCGGGACGGTTTGCTGAGAGGAAGGTCAGCATCTACCCTGTGAAATTAGAGTCTGACCAGAGAAAGTTGTGGGAGAGGTTGTATGAAAAGCGAGGAAACAAGTGTTTTGAAGGAAAAAGAAGAGGCTAAGCTGGGGTCGGACGGGGTGCTGAGTACCGTCAGCACGGCGGCCAGGATGGCAAATCGCCGCACCCCTTACGGGGAAAATTGATAGAATGTGAAGAGGAGAGGAAAAGGGATGTGAGGAAGGTTTGGGTGGGGATGATGCAGGTTGTTAAAAATCAGCCACCCCAGACCGGAGCTGAGGGGTTAGGGAACATTGTCCCCTCCCCCCCGATGCGGGACGGTTGGATAGCGGAAGGTCAGCATCTACCCTGTGAAATTAGAGGCCCACCAGAAAAAGTTGTAGGAGAGGTTGTATGGAAAGCGACGAGGTAGGAGAGAAATACAAGCTATCTGAAGGAAGGAAGAGAGGCTAAGCTGAGGCAGGACGGAGCGCTGGATCCCGTCAGCACGGCGGTCAGGATGGCAAATCGCCGCGCCCCTTACGGGGAGAGGAAAGCCTCATTCAGGCGGTCTAAAACATCAGCCTGTTCCCCGTTAAGTAACACTTCCGTGAACTAAATAAAGGTACTTATGGGTAAGCGCTGGATGATCGCCGATACTTTCTCCTCCTCAGTGATGTTTTGTGGCTTAAGGAGGAGGGATGAGACTTCTAACTATGCAATTGGGTTTGCATGATCATACACGGGGAGAGAGAGGTACGCATGTGGTTAACATAACTTCACGGATGACAAAAGCCACAAGGACCTATCAAAGGTCATCCGCATCCGCCAAAACCCACCCACAAAAAGCACCATCGACAAGGAAAGACAAAATCAAAGTCCCCCACAGTATAATATAACAGATGACAAAAGCCACAAGGGCCCATCATAGGTCATCCGAGTCAAACGGCTTCTTTTTTAAGGTACCCAAACCCATAAAAACTTCATCCAGAGGATTGCGTCCACAAACAAGGGTATCACCAATCAAGGCTTGTCAAGAACTAAATCATGCAGCTATAGATATATACAAACAATATTAATATATACAAAACTTAGGAACCATCACAACCTTCCCTCCCCATAAACTCATCCAACCTACTCTTAAATACATTTAAATTTGGACTACCTTCTACCCTATATATATATATATATATATATATATATATATATATATATATATATATATATATATATATATATATATATATATATATATATATATATATATATATATATATATATATATATAAATATATATGTGTGTGTGTGTGTGTGTGTGAAATTTAAGAGATGTTCTTTGGAACAGTATACGTTAATTGAATTGACAAGAAAATAAATGAAATAATTAATTAAGTTTAACATAAATGATTTGATTTACAAAAGTTGAAGTAAATTAATTGAAAGTTTAAGTTAGAGTAAAATAAATGAATTAACTGTTAATTTAATCATTCATTATTTTACTCTAACTTAAATTTTCAATTAATTTACTTAAACTTTTGTAAATCAAATCATTTATGTTAAACTTAATTAATTATTTCATTTATTTTCTTGTCAATTCAATTAACGTATACTGTTCCAAACAACATCTCTTAAATTTCACACACACACACACACACATATATATTTATATATATATATATATATATATATATATATATATATATATATATATATATATATATATATATATATATATATATATATATATATATATATATATATATATATATATATATATATATATATATATATATATATATATATATATATATATATATATATATGAAAATTAATGCAATATCGCAACAAAAGATGAGGAATTAAACCACATTCTCCGAAGACAATTTAATTCAGAACAGTTTCGGTGTATCTCACACCCTTTTTCAACTGACATTGGCTAGAAAATATTAGAAAAGTGCTTACAAACATAACACGGGGTCAGGTCATGAAAGATCCCCTCTTTTTCCCCCAATCCCCTACTTGTGGCTAATCAGGGGAGGGGGAGGGGTTAGGCCTAAACATATTGAAGGGCTGACATTTTACAATTTTGTTTATTTGCTTTTGTATTACAGGATTAAAAGAAAATTGACCCTCAGATAGATTTAAATTAGGAACTGACGATATCAAGCTCGATTCTACGATTCTTCTCTTAACATAGTTAGCCGATTTAAATAACATTTTACTTCCATTGAAATCGATCGAATGATTCAAGTCTCTAACATTGCAAAATATTCCACTGCTTTGGCTGCCCACTCTAATATCTCTTTTGTGTTCGTACAATCTCTTGTCTAGATTTCTCCCCGTTTTCCCTATATAAACTTTATGGCAATCGTTGCATGGTATTGCATATACTCCTATGTTATGATGTTCTTTGGGTTTCCTAGCAATCATCAATTGGTTTAAGGAATTATTATATTTAAAGGCTAGATTAATACCCGCTTTTCCAAATATGTCGTTTAAACTATTTAATTTATTATTAAATGACAATGTTGAAATCATTATTGCAGGAAGGCTTATTACCATAGAAGGTTTTCCTAGCTGCAAAATGGGCAGACGATATGAACCAATCGGCGTAATACAAATTAAAAAAAATGGTCCTGATAATGACAATTTCTTCATCTAAATAGGAAGGATGACATATTTTGTATGCTCTAAGGAAAAGGTTAGAAATTACCGATTTTTTAACAGTATTATCGTGAAACGAAAAATAATGTATATAGGCATTCGAGTGGGTTGGTTTCCTATAAACGTCAAGTTTTAATTCATGGTGATCTTTATTAATGAGGACATCTAAAAAGGGTAATCTATTATCATATTCCCATTCATATTTAAATTTGATGGAGACATGCAAATTATTCAAATTATTAAAAAAGTTATCAAGATCATGGCCATTAGGCCATACAGAAAATACATCGTCATTGTATCTTAACCATATAAAGTTAGGGGGAGAAATTGTGGGAAGGAGTTCAGTCTCAAAATATTCCATGAAGAGACATGCCAATATCGGAGATAAACTATTTCCCATGCTAAGGCCAAATATTTGTCTATAAAACTCATTATTTACTCGAAACACATTGTCAGAGAGACATAATTCAACTAAATCGATAAATTTACTCGTAGAAATGGGAAGATCCAAATTAAGTCTAGGCATGATTTCCCGCAGAAGGCCCATGGTTTGGTCAACCGGAACTTTGGTAAACAAAGAGTTTAAATCAAAGCTCGCAAGTTTTCCATCCGGTAATTGCAGGTGGTTATGAACACTCAAGATTTCGTTGACCGCCTCAACCACCTGCAATTACTGGATGGAAAACTTGTGAGCTTTGATGTAAACTCTTTGTTTACCAAAGTTCCGGTTGACCAAACCATGGGCCTTCTGTGGGAAATCATGCCTCGACTTAATTTGGATCTTCCCATTTCTACGAGTAAATTTATCGATTTAGTTGAATTACGTCTCTCTGACAATATGTTTCAAGTAAATAATGAATTTTATAGACAAATATTTGGCCTTAGCATGGGAAATAGTTTATCTCCGATATTGGCATGTCTCTTCATGGAATATTTTGAGACTGAACTCCTTCCCACAATTTCTCCCCCTAACTTTATATGGTTAAGGTACATTAACGATGTATTTTATGTATGGCCAATAGGAAAACATTCTATGGTAATAAGCCTTCCCGCACTAATGATTACAACAAATGTATAACATTGCCATTTAATAATAAATTAAATAGTTTAAAGGACATATTTGGAAAAGCGGGTATTAATTTAGCCTTTAAATATAATAATTCCTTAAACCAATTGATGATTGCCAGGAAACCCAAAGAACATCATAACATAGGAGTATATGCAATACCATGCAACGATTGCCATAAAGTTTATATAGGGGAAACAGGGAGAAATCTAGACAAGAGATTGTACGAACACAAAAGCGATATTAGAGTGGGCAGCGAAAGCAGTGGAATATTTTGCCATGTTAGAGACTTGAATCATTCGATCGGTTTCAATGGAAGTAAAATGTTATTTAAATCGGCTAACTATGTTAAGAGAAGAATCGTAGAATCGAGCTTGATATCGTCAATTCCTAATTTAAATCTATCTGAGGGTCAATTTTCTTTTAATCCTGTAATACGAAAGCAAATAATCAAAATAGTAAAATGTCAGCCCTTCAATATGTTTAGGCCTAACCCTCCTCCCCCCAGATTAGCCACAAGTAGGGGATTGGGGGAAAAAGAGGGGATCTTTCACGACCTGACCCTTTGTTATTATGTTTGTATGCACTTTTCTTATATTTTCTATCCAGTGTCAGTTGAAAAAGGGTGTGAGATACACCGAAACTGTTCTGAATTAAATTGCCTTCGGAGAATGTGGTTTAATTCCTCATATATATATATATATATATAATTATATACATATTTAAGTTGGACAGGAGGTTTATATTATAGGAATGCCCAGAGGCATTGCTATACTAACACATTTAATATCTTTTGCTTTTTTTTAATCAGGCCATGCATTCTGAATTAATCCAGGCAAATGATCCGTCTCACAGTAAATGAACAAAGTTTAAGGTCCGCAGTTGCTGCTTTTGCAATACGAACAGAAAAAAATTCAGTCAGTTTTCTACTTTTATTTTAGGAATTAATATTTTAAATATGTTTATCCGTTTTTCCCTGCCTCTCTCCAGATGAGTTACACTGCCTTGAATTTCGCAACGACAAAATTTACAGGTTGTTCTTTCGATATTTGTTTTACTCGGTTCTAACCATGATGAAACTCGAGATCCAATAAAAGTATGTTTGATAATTTGATTATATTGTTTAATTATTTTCTTGGGCGGCGTTAAACTTGAGTCAATTTCGCCACTGCCTTTATCTTTCGTATTCTTGATCATTATGAAGGTTGCAAATCCTCGTAATTAATAAAAGTTTAACAATAGTAAGGAAGCTCTTGTCACTAACATTTACAACATGCTAACCGGCATGTGAAGCAGCAATATCGGATGGTACGTACAATACAAGTAATGAACACGTTTTAAACAGCCTCCTTATAAGATTTCGCCAAAAATATTTTGAAATAAAATTGTTAGTACAATGATAATGCAAAGTATTTATTGTTACATTGTTCACTTACGCTGAAAACTTATTTTTTACAGAAAGCGAAAAAAATGAAAAAGTACCAAATTATCGAAGCGTAGTACCAAAAGTACGGTTGCGCACCCAAAGTACCAAATTTGGTACAATAGTACCAGGTTCGCTGTAAACTTATTTTTTACAGAAAGCGAAAAAATTGAAAAAGTACCAAATTATCGAAGCGTAGTACCAAAAGTACGGTTGCGCACCCAAAGTACCAAATTTGGTACAATAGTACCAGGTTCGGCAAGCCTGAACTGAACAACAGGGGTGCCCACTGCCGAAATAATTTTAGCAATAGTACCAAACTTGCTCTGAAAACAACAAAATTGGTAAAATCGTACCAAACCTAATTAAAACATAAAACAAAGTATAATAGTATAAAAAAGTGCTTCTTTGCGGCAAAAGGGTACCAAATGTGTACGAATCATGGTATCAGAAGTGTTTCTTTACGGCAAAAAGGTATCAAATTTGTACGAACGTGCCAACTTCGGCAGCGCTGTTGAACAAAGCTTGAAACATCTTAGAATTGCATCAGCTGTTCTAAATGACGCCTGAGCCCTGAACAGGCCCTCATTTCACGCATATAAACAATTAAACATAAAATACCTTTCTTATACAGTCAGATTTTCAATATTAATTGATATTAAATAGTGATGCATTTTTGTCGACTAATCTAAATCTATAGGTAAATAACTTATTAAAGTTATAATAGGACAGATGAGTAGATACATAACTTGATGGACACTAACGGGAAATAAACAATGTTTAAAATTTTGATTCAGCTATTTGGCAAGTAGGAAAGAAAATTAAAAACTTTCAAAAAACACTTGAAAGATTCTCCGTACTGGAATTTTGAAGGAATCTTTTTGGGAATTGGAAGACTGGGATTCTCCCATAATTTACGATTCTCGTCTCATCGCTACTAGCTAGGGCAAGTATTACGTATAGAGTGCGCTGGACCGTCAAAATATTGGTAAATGTTAGATTAGCAGTTTTCCTGGACAGTGGAGGCCACTGCCTTCTGCAGTGTACTGCTTCCGCAAGTTCCATTCCGGTGTTTTCCGCTCTGGAGGACTATGATACGCATGGCGATACGGTATCATGGAGACTCTCCACACTTTTGAGGCGATGGGACGCCTCCCAATCTATATTTTAAGCTTTTGGGAGCCCTCTCCAGCCAAATGGAGCAAGAAGAGGGTGTTCTCCCGCAGGGAAATCTCCTCAGTGTCACTCTCTTTGCCTTGAGCATTACCTTGGTGGTGCCGGAAGATGTTGTCGCTACGCTGTACGTAAACGACATTTTGATTTCTTTTACTGCGGCCTGAATGCCAACTCTGGAGCGTCGACTTCAACGGGCATTGGTCCCCATCTCGCTATCCGGAAGACCAAGACGGTGCACTTAGGCCGTCATCCACGACTCCACCGTGACCCGGACTTATTCCTAAACGGGTTTCGTCTGAAAGTGGTGGACTCTCACCTTTTCTTAGTCTTGTTTTCGATCGACACCTTAGGCATTCTACATTTCATGACGTTAAGCACCTGTGGTACTGATAGGGCTACTACCTTGTTTTTCTATAGACCCTTTGTTCGTTCTAAGCTTGACTATGGATTAGTTTTATGCATCTACAGCCGAGATGTTTTCCTGAAGGTTGACCTGAGCCACCACACCGGTCTCCGCCTGCCAACCGATTTTTTCTGCTCATCTCCCATTGAGATCCTATGTCGAGCCCGGGGAGATGCCACTCACGCTGCGCCGTGAATACTGCATTATGTATTTGTACGCACGGGCTTAAGGTCTCCCTCACTGAATCCGCATGCTATTAATCTCCTAGATCTCGTTAGCGGCTCTGGTTCTGCCCAGGAAGCCACCCTGGATGATACCACCTTTGACTTTTTGTCGCTACGCCTCTGCTCCCAAAGCTTCCACCTCGACAGGAGTATTGCGATCGTCCTTTTTGGAGCACACTTTGTGTAACACTGGATCCGTGCTCGTGTACAGATGGCTCCCAAGTCAGAAGATCGGAAGAGGTAGGGGGCTGCTACCACGCCGTATCCTCTGTTTGAAGTCAAAGGGGCTCTACCAGGCCAAATTGATTGCAATACATCGCTCGGTTCGAGAGAACGGTTAATGGCTCTGAAACCTTCAGCAGCTTCTTGACACACGAGTAAACCTCTAGTGTGTGCGCGCTGGCAATCCGTCTCCTCTCTATCACCATTATTCACGATGCTGCCTTCTTAATTAAAACACTTGTTCAAAAGGGTAACACCTCTAATTCTAACATTAACCTACCCATATTCTCCCCAAGCACCAATATTGCATCATTCTCATCCACTTAGCAACACAACTATCAGCATATGCGCGACGGTCCTGCGGCCTCTATCTGGACTTAGTCCCTTTTACTACACGCACCTGAGGACTTACCTAAAAAAAAAATTAAAAAACCCATTAATGCACAATTTTAAAAAAATTAATTCTAATGTGTCCTCAGATTTTATTTTTTTACAGGTATGATCGTCAATCGCTTTGATGGATGCCGCTTGCAGAATCAAACTAATTTTTCTAGAAAATATAATTGTTTCTTTAACCCTTTAGCGCCCAAGTGGGATACTTAATTGCACCATTTTCAAATGATCGCCAAAAATTTTATAATGCTCAGATGGTAGATTTTCTGCACTCCCGGCAAATAAGAACTCGTCGTCTTTCAAATCGAACCAATCAGGTTTCAGGAATGTTCCCCGCCTTGCGGCACTAGAGCGCAGAATTTACCAATCTTATGCAAATGCTGCAAAGGCTAACATTTCATGTGAATTGCTGCTACATTCGATCTTCTTACGCCAATACCAATGGAAGTATGTAAGTTTATCATAACTTAACCTAACCACACAAAAAAGCTAAGAATTTTAAAAAAAAAATGCACAAGAGTAAAAACATCATGTATTTTGCCTGTAGTTTAACATCCTAAAAGCATTTTCCAAATTTTTTAAGGAAAGGCAAAGTGAACTTTAAAGGGTTGTGTCTGCCATTCCTCGGTGGTAAGTTGAATTACACAGGGCAAATCTTGTCAACAGTTTCCTTGATCAGGGGCAAGTGCTGCCAGATAACATCAGGATTCTTGTAAGTCGCAACATCCACCTGTAATTTCATTATATTAAAATTCGTTAGTTCTCTCTGTTTTATTTATCAAACAAACAACAACAACCCTGAAGAGGTAAAAAAAACATTCCTCAGGTTTCGTCGGCTGTCCCTTATAAGTGAATATATGGGACCATATCCAATATGGAATTAGAATAAGGATATATATTTAACCCGCCCACCCGGCGAATGCTACCGCCGGCATAATTAATGTTTTGCCTGTTGTCAGGCTACATTAAAAAGAACAACAGAAGTATTAGTCCCAAGGACGAGCGGGAGCGAAACTGCTCCTCCCAGTACTGGAGCAGAGATAACTCACGCAGACTAAGCCATGCAACTAGGATGTCCCTAGGAGTCTGTGGTACATATACCGAGAGCTACAACCTTTCGAATTCGTCTCTTAAACCCAAACGGCTTACCGTATATGGGTCACGGTTGCAATGATTGCCGTTGGCGACTGAGTGACCATCGGGCCCGCGTGTACAAGCGGGCGCAAAGTAACTGGCATCGACAGGTATGAAGTCATTGGTCGCCAGACGGAAACTGAATAAAGGATCAGTAGAAAAGCAAGGCAGAAGCCCTATTATCACCCACAAGTGATAAAAGATCATAATGTTTCTCTAGTGAGTTGCCGGTCAAAAACAAAGAAACTACGAATCCACAACTACCTGTGCGCTTCCGCAGAGAGAGAGATGCGATTCAATGTCTGTTGAAGTTGACGCTCCAGAGTTGGTATCTGGGCCGCACTCAAACGATCACCATCGTGTGGAGATTCTCCATGATGCCGTCTCATAAGCCTTCTCCAGATCGAAAACACCGTGACGTAGCGCTACCTTTAGGAGGGGTGGAGCCGTGGATAACGCCGAGAATGCACCACCTTAGTCTTGGTTAAGGAAAAACTAAACTTGTGCGCTTCCGCATAAGTTCAATGCCTGTTGGAATCGAAGCTCCAGAGTTAGACCCTGGGCCGCGCCAGAGATCGAAAAGTCGTCCACGTAGAGCGTAGAAAGAACATTTTTCGGCAGCACAGAGGTGATTAGGTTGATGCTCAGGGAAAAGAGTGTGACACTGAGGACAATTCCTTCTTCCTGCTCCACTGGGCCGGAGAGGGCTCCCCACCACCCGTACGCAGAATTGACAATCTCGCAAAAATTCAGATATAAAGATTGTGTGGCGTCCCCTAGCCCCCATCGTGTGGAGAGTGTCCATGATACCGTATCGCCAGGCGGTATCATAAGCCTTGTCAAGATCGAAAAACGCCGTGACATAGTGCTGTCTACGAAGGAAGGCCTCGCAGACGGCATTTTGCAGTCGGAGCAGAACATCCTACGTAGAGTGCAAATGTGCAAAGACAGATGGCCTCGGATGTCCAGAAAAAAGGCTAATCTAAAATTTACCAATTTCTCCATCAACTTGCACACGCAGGCAAGTTAGAGAGATTGGGCGGAAACCGGTCGGGGTAGAGTGATTTCTCCACGGTTTGCAAAAAGTGAGGTCAGTACCGATTGGCCAGGAATCTGGGAGGATACCCACTACGCAGATCCTGTTGAATAAATCTAAGAGAAAGGCCATGGCTCGCTCACCCAGATGTCGAGGAATAGAGTACGGGGCATCGCGTGACCAGGGGCGGTGTCCGCGCACGAAGCGAGAGCGGAACGCAACTCACCCAGAGTAAACCTACCGTTGAATGGTTCTCCATCTCTGGAGGTAAAGTCCAGTCTGCGGCCTTCCGCGACATTACGACGCGCATTGAATGCTGGCGGAGCAGCATCCCGGCTAGAGAATGCGGAGAAATCGGTCCCATTCTCCTGGAGAACGGAAGTGGTGTCCTGCGAGAACTTGCCTCGAAGCCTTTTGACTCTTATCCACACCTCTGCTAGATGGGTCTTCCAGTTAAGTGAAGATACGTATGCTAGCCAAGAGTAGCGCCGGAACCTAGCCCTAGCCCGACGAAATTCACCGACAGTGAAATCTTTCGGGCGATCCTTATAGCGAACGTAGGCATAGCACTACTGTTTGGGGCCCGTCTCACACTCCGTTGACCACCACGGGAGTGGTCGGCATGCAAAACTGCCATCAGTGGAGCGAATAACGAGGAAGCGTTTGAAGCCAGCTGGCTCGAAAACGCCAGGTAACCTCTGAATGAGAGGTCCCGATTTTATCGAGGCTCCGCACCCGTGGCGGTAGAGGGGCCGGATGTGCCGATCTTGGCTTGGTCGCTTACCGTAGCAGCAGCCCCTGCGGATGGAGAGTAGCCCGGATTCTTCTTACTCTTTTTAGGAGAGGAGGGCGGGGAATGAACCCGCTTTTCACCTCCGCCGGCAGGAGCCCCCAGGCAACATGGACCGGCCTCAGCCAGGTCCTTCTCCAAAATGGAGAAGGTCCTGGCAGTCGTAGGGGCACCGGTCGGAGCAGATTCCTCCCCTCCTTGTACTGCCTCGGAAACCCTAGCCGTTTGAGGAGGACCTTGCATAGGGGCGAATTCGGGTTTGGTGCTTGGCGCTGAGCCCGGATTTCCCCCCCTCCCATGGAAGGCTCTACCGTCTGAGGCTGGGTTGCTTCAAGGACCATGTCTATTTCAGGAAGGGGCCTCCAGTTGGTCATCCCCTCCCAGGATATCGCAGGTCCCGTTGGCAGCGTCATCAGTAATTTGTGGGGAGGCACAGGCCTTGACCCCGGCAAGGTTAAATATTCTGGCCAGCAGGGCTTTTGAGGGAAGCGACCGAAGGGTCCTGGCTTCCCTCTCCCCCCTAAGGGGTTTTCCCTACCGAGCCGCTTCACTGGGGAGCGGTCGGATATGAGATGCCTGCAGGCTTTCTTGGCAGTCCCCTTGGAAATAAAAGGGGGGGGGGGGGGGTGGAGTCCCCTACACCCGTAGGCGAAGGAGAGGAGTAAGTCTCCTCTACAGTTAGAGAAATATGTAGTGTCCCCTGTGCAAACACAGGGGGGTACCTCCATTTCTTCTGTGGAGCTGCCCGAGGGCGGCTCCGACGATGGAAAAGGGGAAATTGAGGGGAGATTTTTTATTTTCTCATCATTGGGTATTGTGACCATATTTTTTTACGGGAAGCAATCACTCATCATTCCTCGCAAGGGGTGCGTACAGGCCTGGCAGAGCCAGGTGCCGCCATTCAATACCACTCCTCCCGCCTGGTGGCCTGGCAGTCCCTCAGCATGACGGCTCCATCTTGGACACGGCGTAAAATTTATAGAGTGTGAAGAGAAAAGGAAAAGAGATGTAAGGAAGGTATGGGTGGGGATGAAGCAGGTTGTTAAAAAACCACCATCCCAAACCGGAGCTCAGGGGTTAGGGAACATTGTCCCCTTCCCCCTCAGCCCCGATCCGAGACGGTTGGCTGAGAAGGAGGTCAGCATCTACCCTGTGAAATTAGAGTCTGACCAGAGAAAGTTGTGGGAGAGGTTGTAGGGGAAGTGAGGAAGTAGGTGAGAAATACAGGCTATCTGAAGGAAGGAAGAGTCTAAGCTGGGGCCGGACGGAGCGCTGGATCCCGTCAGCACGGCGGCCAGGATGGCAAATCGCCGCGCCCCTTACGGGGGGAATGAAGCAGGTTGTTTAAAACCCACCATCCCAAACCAGAACTCAGGGGTTAGGGAACATTATCCACTCCCCCTCTCAGCCCCGATCCGGAATAGTTGGCTGTGAAGAAGGTTGGCATATACCCTGTGAAAATAGAGGCCGACCAGAGAAAGTTGTGGGAGAGGTTGTAGGAAAAGTGATGAAGTAGGGGAGAAATACAGGCTGTCTGAAACACAAGTGTTCTGAAGGAAGGAGGAGAGGCTAAGCTGGGGCCGGACGGGGTGCTGAGTCCCGTCAGCACGGCGGTCAGGTAGGCAAATCGCCTCGCCCCTTACGGGGCAAACAGAGGGGATACGGCGAGGAAACCGACAACTTATTAGGACTTGAAGCCATCTGTATACAGTGGCACGGTTCCAGCCTGACATGAAGTTTGCTACAAAGAGGCCGAACGCAATACTCACGGCGCTGTAGAAGCTTTGGGAGAAGAGGCGTAGCGACAAATAGTCAAAAGTAGAACCCTCCAGCTTGGTTACCGCCCCGAGACCTAGCTCTTTAAGTAGTTTCCTAGACCTAAACACAAAGGGCTTAGGGTATGACAGGTGTCTCTCGGCGGCATAAGTAAGAGCTGTTGGCGACTGAAGGAGGCGCCGGGCTCGCGTGTATAGGCGAATAATGCACTGTGGACGGAAGAGAGCGAGTGGCATCTGTCCAGCATAGATAAGTAGGCTCTCAATGGGATAAGTCCGGAAGGCACCAGTCGCCTGGCGAAGGCCGGTGTGGTGGATCGAGTCCACCTTTCGCAATACATGCTCGGCTGCAGATGCATAAAACTCGTATCCGTAGTCGAGCTTCGAACGAACAAAGAATCGATAAAAAAGTAAGGCAGTAGCCCTATCATCGCCCCAGGCGCTGAATGTCACAGAACAAAAAATATCCATGGGGCGGATACAAGAGACCTTAAGGCTGCGAATATGAGCCTCCCAGGTGAGTCGTTGGTCAAATACAAGACCAAGGAAACGGTGCGAGTCCACTACTTCTAGGCGCACCCCATTGATAAACAAGTTTGGGTCGGGGTGGAGCCGTGGATGGCGGAAGAAGTGCACCACCTTAGTCTTGGCCGAGGAAAAACCGAAACCTGTGCGCTACGGCATAGCGAGAGACGCGGTTCAATGCCTGTTGGAGTTGACGCTCCAGAGTTGGCATCTGGGCCGCGCCAAAAAAGATCGAAAAGTGGTCCACGTAGAGCGTAGCGAGAACATCTTCCGGCCAGACTGAGGTGATGCCGTTGATGCTCAGGGAAATGTGTGACACGGGAGAACTTCCCTGCTCCATCGGCGAGAGGGGTCACCCCACCCATACGCGGAATCGACGATCTCGCAAAAATTCAGATAAAATAATTGGAAGGTGTACCTTCGGCCCCACATAGTGTGGAGAGTCTCCATGATACCGTATCGCCATGTGGTATCATAGGCCTTCTCCAGATCGAAAAATACCGTTGCGTAGTGCTGTCCACAAAGGAATGACTCGCATACGGCATTTTCTAGTCGGAGCAGAGTATTCGACATGGAATGGAACTTGCGGAAGCCACACTGTGCAGAAGACAGATGGCCTCCACAAACCAGAAAAAAAGCTAATCTAACATTTACCAATTTCTCCATCAACTTACACACGCAGGAAGTTAGAGAATTTGGGGAAAACCGGCCGGGGTAGTGATCTCTCCCCGATTTGCTAAAAGCGAGCACAGTACCGATTCGCCAGCAATCTGGGAGGATACCCTCTACGCAGATCCTGTTGAACAAATCTAACAGAAAGGCCATACCTCGCTCATCCAACTGTCGAAGCATGGCGTACAGGATATCGTCTGGACCAGGGGGGACGGGTGCCCACGCAGACTTGCTGATCTTACCTTGGTTACTTACTAAAACGGCAGGACTGTTTTTGTTCTTTTTAGGAGAGGAGAGAAGGAAATCAACCTGCTTCTCTCCTCCGTCAGTAGCAGCCCCTAGGCTAGATGGACTGGCCTCAGCAAGATCCTTCTGAAATGGAGAATGTCTTGGCTGACATAGGGGCACTAGCCGGGAAAGGAGATCCCTCCCCTACTTGTAAGGCCTCGGGGAGCCCGAGCCATCTGCGGATGTCCTTGCACAGGGGCGGAATTGGGTTCAGTGCTTGGCACCGAGCCCGGGTTCGACCCCATGCAAGGTCCTACCATCTGAGCTTGGGTCACCTCAGGGACCAAGTCCATCTCAAGGGGACCCTCCATGTGGCCATCCCGCCCTCTGACATCAAAGATCCCATTTGAGGTTCTTTTTTTATCTGTTGAGGAAGAGAGTGAGTCAGGTACACTGACCCCCTGCACAGGTCGGCCGACAAGCCCTGACGTCCTTTGCTCCCCTAATAGGGTTGGCCCTATTGAGCCAGCCGAACCTCCTCTCTGGTAGAAGAAATTTGGAAGGTCCCATGAGAGCACAGGGGTTTTCAGTGGAGCTGCCCAAACTCATCATTGGGCATGGTCACCCTTTGTAATTCACAGAATGCACACACGCTCATCACCCCACGCAGTAGCTCACTCTGCAAGGGGTGAATATGGGGCCGGAAGAACCAACTGCCGCCATTTGAGGCCACTCCTCCCACCTAGTGACCTGGCAGCCCATCGGCATGGCCGCTCCACCTTAGGCACGGCATAAAAAATGATAGATAGTGAAAGGAGGAAAAAAGGGGATGTGAAGAAGGTAGGGGTGAAGCAGTTTTTTATCTGTTGAGGAAGAGAGTGAGTCAGGTACACTGACCCCCTGCACAGGTCGGCCGACAAGCCCTGACGTCCTTTGCTCCCCTAATAGGGTTGGCCCTATTGAGCCAGCCGAACCTCCTCTCTGGTAGAAGAAATTTGGAAGGTCCCATGAGAGCACAGGGGTTTTCAGTGGAGCTGCCCAAACTCATCATTGGGCATGGTCACCCTTTGTAATTCACAGAATGCACACACGCTCATCACCCCACGCAGTAGCTCACTCTGCAAGGGGTGAATATGGGGCCGGAAGAACCAACTGCCGCCATTTGAGGCCACTCCTCCCACCTAGTGACCTGGCAGCCCATCGGCATGGCCGCTCCACCTTAGGCACGGCATAAAAAATGATAGATAGTGAAAGGAGGAAAAAAGGGGATGTGAAGAAGGTAGGGGTGAAGCAAGTTGTTAAAAACCCACAATCCCAAACCGGAGGGGGCATTGTCCCCTCCTACCTCAGCCCCGATCCGGGATGGTTGGCATTTACCCTGTGAAATTAGAGGCCGACCAGAGAAAGTTGCGGGAGAAATTGTATGGAAAGTGAGAAAGCAAGGTAAGAAGACAGGGTGTCAGAAAGGAGAAGAAGAAGCTAAGCTGGGGCGCTGACTCTGGTCAGCATTTTGTTGTATAAGATGGAGCCGAGTCTTGTTGGAATATCCAAGGTCTGTCGCCATACCATTCCCTTATTTGAGGCAGTAAACGACCTTTAAGAACTTCTATATACTTTTCTCGGTTCATAGTTTTCTCAACAATGTGCAAATGACTTGTTCCATGCACCAAAATGGCTGCCCACACTAGCACTGCAATGGTTGATTCGTCAGAGAAAACTACCTGCAAAAGTAGAAAATACAACGTAAGTAGTTGAACAGCCATAGATGTATTGGAAAAGCCAACTAAGCATAAAATAAACTTTATGGTTTGAAAAGATTGGAGCCATTACAAAAATGCAGCACTTTTAAGGTTAGTAAATATTAATGTTTTTTTATGAATTACAGGTAACTGGTTATCTAGATGTGTTATTCTTACCTTTCCCCATTGTTCTGAAGTCCACTCAAGGTGATTCTTTGCCCAGGAATAGCGTGCTTATCTTGTTCTGTGAGTTGAAGCTTCTTTCTTGGGCGATATGATTTCAATCCAGCTTCCAAAAGCCTGTCATTCCCTGTTTTGGGGGCAAGGCTAACACCCTCTGCTGCCAGCTCAATAGAAATCTTATTGCAAGATGTTCTTCTGTTTTTAAGAGCATGTTGTATTAATTTTCTATCTGTTCTGGGAGTTGTTTTTATTTTTGACTACAATTTACAACCCATTTTGAGTTTAAATCTTTATCCTTATCATTTTTTTTCTTAATAATGATGACTGTTTGAGTTGAAACAACTAGTTTTATGGGCTATTTCTTTCTGTTTTAATTTAGTTTCTTTCAGTAAAATGTTTATTTGTCCAGTTTTTCAAGGACTTAAATTACTCTGTTTACCCATTTTGGTTTAATTCATTTATAGCTAAAAAAATATCTGAAACACAAAATCAAACTATTAAAATAACTAATAAACTATCTGAAAGACACAAAAACACTATAAATAACAAAACATTCTATTTGCACTCTAAAGCCAAGATACCAACTGACTCACACAACTGGCTGTGACTTCATTGAAATAGTCCAATGCAGTGCTGTTCCTTCAGTGTTACCAATTATACTTGCAAAGTAACCTTAAGCTCTTGGAACTAAAAGTTAAATAGTTGCTCGGTGTTGGTGCATAAAATAAATCCATTTGCAATCAATGCAATTGATTTCACTGGCTTTTTTGCAGAAAAAAGTCAAATTTGGGGGAAAATCCATAATAATTCCGCCAGTACTGTATACCCCTTACATTTCATACCAACACTTGATTCACACTGATCTGAATTAACCAGCCTGATAGCAGAGGGTCCATAACAGACACACCCATTACAGGGGGTGGCTTCCAGGTTTAGGTGCTTTTTACAACACACAGTAGAGGATGGTATGGGTATAGTTGTAGCCCCAAATGAACAAATTATGGGGTGGGAGGGGTGAGTAGTTTTAGTGGCATTGAAGAAAGCCAACCTTACTTTGAGAGAAACTAGTAGATGTTGAAGTTAAGGCTTATTAAGGTATCAAATTTGTCATGGCAGTTGTGCAGTGTAGAAAATGACTAATTATGATTGCATCCCTCAGCTTGGAAACATGCTTCATTGTATAATAATCCTATAAGTACATTGAATAACTTCTGATCAATTCTTGAAACTGCCTATAGGTGGGACAGGAACCCATAGCATTTTTCAGAGCCTAGTACTCAGTGCATCCAGTTTTTTCAACTAGTGCGATATGCAATAGTATAGCACATATCATCCTATTACTAGAAGCGATAATTAGTCATGTAAAAATTATGTGGGATTTTACCCTTGATAGGGAAATCCCCACCTACCTTTAGGCAAGTTATCCCACCCCCCCCCAATAAATTTATTACATATCTCTTACTCCATTTTTTCATCCTAGAGCATTAAATCAGTTATTGCCAGTTATCTGGAGAAACCCTTACCTGCAGCTTGGACATAGGTGCTTCCCTCAGGCACCATTCTTTGAGGATGCCATCTGTGCCCTTCTCGTAATAAAGCCGAGTATCACTCACATGAATCATCACATGGTCAACACGAAGATAGTGTCGAAAAACAACAAAGAACCCACTTGACATCACTCTCTAGCAATCACAAGAAGAAAATCAAAATAGAACATTATTTTTTGCAGCAGTCATTTCAGTGAAGCATTCATAAATCAAAAAGAATCTTTTCAAAAACATATTTTTGTTCCTCAGGGATGCTACCTTGGCTTTATTTGTTCATGGGTGGTGTAATAAAAGGTATGCACAAAAATTATTACAAAAGATATGACTTGGCTTAAAGACCATAACCCTTTAATAAAGCCTTACTGAATACTGTCTTGATATACAATGCTGAAAATTAACAATGGAAGCATGGACAAATATGTGCGAAAGAAGAAAGCTAAAAGTGAGTGTAGAGGAGAAAAATGGTTGGGGGTTTTATCAATGATCACCTCCTTCCTCCACATCCACTTCTAGCTTTTTTCCTCTCATACATAGTTGCATGTTTCCAGCATTGTTAATTTTTGGCCTCAGATATCAGCACAAATGTGAAGTGAATGCACAGGTGAGGGTGAAGAAGCCAGTAATGTATGTAAAAATAGTGTGGAACTAGAATATATAAATATCTTGGAATTGTGGTGAACCTCATGAAAACAGAGAAAGCTGAAGAGTAGAAGAATCCAAGGACTATCAACTTTAATGTATGGCAAAAAGACTGTAGTCTAGGAGAAAGGTAGTTCAAATGGAAAGCTTGAGTTTGCTATGTATTGGAAAGTAGAATTCGGAATGATGTCAGAGAAATTAAAGGAGTGAAAAAGTGTATTAACAATGTGATTACTGGCAATATTTTGAGATGGTAGGGAAGAGTTGGTCAAATAGACCCAGAAAGGTTAATGTAAAAAACTATGATGGAGAAGTAGTGTGAATCGGTTGAGAGAAAAAATGGAATGACTGAAAGTATGCAAGAGAGATGCTACCTCAAAAGCAGGGAGAATCAAATGTAATAAGCATGCATCCCTGTCATAATCAATGAAGGCTTTGAATGGAAAATGCCAGGGCTAAACTGAAATATGTAGATGCTATATAGGTAAGGGTAGGTTTTTGATTAATCTAGTGCAGTTTATTTTTTAAGTATGACACTGATACCTGCCAAGGACAGAGCTTACATACCCTCAGAATAAAGGCAAAAATTACAAAAGATAAGAATGTAAAAATTGACTAACCACTTTGACAATACAACGACTGCATCCATTATCATCTAGTTCATCTTCATACAAGTATATTTCCTTGTAAAATAAGATTTCCTCTTGGATTTTTAGCTTTTCAAGATCAATCCTTTCATTTGTGGGTAAAATTTTCAGAGGGCCTTTTATTGTTCCTGAATAAGAAGTAGAATAGGTCCAGTCATAGTCCTTCACTATTCGCTTAGCATACTTGCAATCAGACCTTTCAGAATATTTCAAAGTAAATTTTGTATCTTTGTTTATCACTAAAATATAATTCAAACACATTTTCAACTGACTTACATCAGACAATTTTAGAAATACATTATAAATTTAATTACTTAACCAATATTTGTTCAATTTACACAGTCATCCAATGCAGTCTAAGATATGAAAGTTCAACTAGAAGAATTACATATATTTTAAAACTAATCCTCAAATTGAAATACAGGTAAACCTGGTAAAACATGGTAGATATAGAAAATCAGAAAGTATGGTAGATGCGGATGACCTTTGATAGGCCATTGTGACTTTTGTCACCCGTGAAGTTATGTTACACCTCACCCCCTAATTTGATAAAAAAATCTACCCCATTTTATTCTCCAGTTGGTCTAATAATGTCAGTCATTAAAATAACTTTTCCTATTGAAATTTGGTGATTTCAAATCATATCTAAATAAAAACTATTTTCCAAATATGCAATATTTTGTTTATGGAATGTTACCAAATAAGCGCTCTAATAAAGAAAGCCCCCAAATCTTGTACAGGTAATCATCCTATTTTACCCTGCAATACCTAAAAAAATGTATGACATGTTTGTTATGCAAGATTTACTTAACCTGTATGTAATATTTGTCTAAAATAGAGTAAATAAGTTGCGCAGGGGTGGAGGGAATGTGAGGGTATTTGTAGGGCCATTCTCCCACCCCCTTTCTAGCAGACCTCTCCCTCCTTATGTAAGAATGTGTGTGTGAATGGGGATATTATTTTTTCATATATAAAATATTTATTCTGGATATCATGTTCTATTTTTTAAAAAATTCTCTTTCCAGAAGCCACTCTGTTAAATTTTGTGAGATTATTACTTTCTTTTATAAAGAGTGGCTGGCATTGTAAAGTTGGAGTAATATAATCAGGCCTTTAAAATGCATGCAATGACCTTTTAGTCACAATGAGTGACAGCTGGGAGGATTTCCCCTTGGGAACCATAAACCACATGAAAAAAGGCTTCTCTTGTTTGTTTGTTTATATTTGTAAATATTTTTTTGTTTATCAGTAGGATCGTTTTCTTTGTATGTATATATATATATATATATATATATATATATATATATATATATATATATATATATATATATATATATATATATATATATATCCCTATTTTTTGTAAATACAGGACTGTATATCTAATCGTTTCATTCTCCCTCAGGTTTTCATGTCCAATTTAGTGTAGGAAGCGGGTTGGATCGATTGAGGGTTTAGTGTAGATTCGCGGCCCACTACAGCACCATCAATATCTCATATTGTGGATGAGATACCCCAACCAAATAATGAAATGCAAAAGATAAGAATTGCTGAGGGGGTAAGGAGGCACCCATTCCACATCAAGGGCACTAGTACTCCACATTATGGGCATAAAGATAAGAGTACCCCCATAGGATATTCTAACACAGACATTGTGCTGTGAAGACAGGAAAGTAATGAAAGGTGGTGTAATCGTTGGCTATATAAATGGAGATACTTATACACTTGTGGGGATAAGTTAGCATATCCATGAATGTGTAGCCAGATCATGATGCAGCTGAAAGTTTTATATCCATGAAGACTAGGTTCAAACCAGTGCCTTGATGCTAGAAATCTGACACTGTATCTACAAGGCTAAGCTAAAGCTCATTAACTGCTCTAAGACAAAAATATGAAAAATGGGGTTATATAAGTAATCAGTGTTTTGTACTCTGTGATAAAATATAATTTTATGTATAATACAAAAAATGTGTTGTAATGTGTTGTCGTACAAGGTTAACCTGTAGCATGTAATATTTCACGAGGAATAAGCAAACTGGTTAAGTAATTAAGTTTCAATTAGTGCAACATGATCAATTCCATTATTTTAATGCACAAAGTCTTATGATATCTTCCTTATCCTTATGATTACAAGACTCATCATAGAACTACTACACATCACTTGTAAAAGAATTACTTGCCAAAATTTAATTATAATTTAGAAAATAGAAATTTCAAATAGTGTGTTGTTACATAGGGTCCAAATAATTTTTCTTTTTTACAGAAAAATACTTTGAAGGGATCAGTGAGAAATATAAGACCATGACCTTTACAAATACAAGAAATACCTGGCATCCTGCCATATTTTTGCATGAGCAACTTCAATTTGAGATGCATCTTTTCTAACTTCCTTTAAAGCATCAAGAGCATTAAATTCAATGCTTCCTCCATTAGAATGGCAAAATATTAACTGATTGTCTGCAAATACCATGTCAGGAAGAGAAGATAATGATAGTTCTTTTCCATAGCTGAAAAAATAAAAGTAAATTTGAAGCAATTCACATATAATCATACCAGGCAATGGCTTTGCCCTCCCCACGGGGGAAGCTTGCACTTCGCAACTAAGTTTAAAATTTAAAATAAAAAAAAAGCAGCCATGGTTAAATTTGTATAAATTTTCTGAACTTTGCTAATTATAATAATTTTAAAAAGTAACTCTAAACTAAATTTGCCCCCTTTCAAAATATCCTGTTGCTAACATATAGTTATAGAAGATTAATAAAAATAAATTTTCTGAACTTCAACATTTGTAATTCTTTAGGTTTTAAACAATTCACAAAATTTTGATACTTATATTTATTTCTGAACTTCATCAGTTTGTTTTTTGATATTATAAAGGAATTATTAGAAATAAATTTGATAAAAAACATACCATAACCAAACTAAGATGAAATTATTAATCAAATACTCAAAAAATACCCTTCTTAAATTATAGTTAGTGATGATGAAAAAAAAAAATTATAATCATTCTGTAAATGGACAACAAATAGCTATCTACTGTGATATGTGAAAAAAAATGCTATGTTTTCTGTTTTTTAAATTTTATAAGGAGTTAATAAAAAGCTATACTAGAATTGAAAATATGTAGAAAGTACATAGCCTAAATAAGAAAAATAGATAATGTGAGGTATGAAGCATCCCAATTCCACAATGAATGTTTTGGGTTTTTAAAATTTTTTAGGAGCCTATCTGGCAACTATCCACGTGAGCACAAGTTGCCACAATCACAACAGCCCAGCACTAGGCTACTTTAAAAACAGAATATGAAAACACAACAAAAAAAAGGGAAAAGCCAACAATTAGGAAGCAAGTTCCAGCGTAGGGGTGAGGTCTGCCTCCACCTGGCGCAGGTGCATGTGACCTAGAAAGAAAACGACCAGAAAACCTAGTTAAATAAAGGGGAGAAGGCCGGCCTCCCCCCAAAAGTCTATAAGTCCACCATTCAATGTGCATGAACTCGTCCCGAGTAAAAGAACAGGCGGTAGCGACCCCACCCATTCCGGTACTAGGACAGGTAACATGTGCGAAGATCACCCAGACTGGTACATTTAATAAGAATGTGCCGAACAGTCTGGAGGTCAATGCAGTCTTCACAGTAGGGCACTGGCAAGCGCTCCATCAAATGACGGTGCGTCCCGCGAGTGTGCCCAATTCGGAGATGACAGGAAAGCAAGTTGAAGCCTTCGCGGCATTGTGAGGAAGGATCATGGGAACATTCGCGGCGCAATGAAACACCACTTTAAGTTACCTTCGACCGTCTCCCATCTTCTTTGCCAAGCAGCCCGTATTCCTACCATGTAGTAGGTGTGAGGAAGCGTGAAACGCTGGTCCGGTCGCAGAGTCCTCGCGGACTCATTGACGCCCTCATTCCCCGCAATTCCTACATGTCCAGGAACCCAGCAGAAAATAATCTCGACATCCGCCTGGCTTGCCAAATCCGTGGCGTCAAGAATATCGCGAACCAGGGGATGCGGAGATTCCAATGCCCCGAGAGTACTCAGGGCGCTTTGTAAGTCGCTATAGATCACAATCCAGTCTCCGAATTGGGCACATCGCATACTCTCCCGTACAGAGTGGTGTATTGCCACCAGCTCAGCCGTGAAGACAGACCCCTCTTGGGACTTGGAGCCATCCGTATACACTGGCACGGTTCCAGCGTGACACAAGATGAGCTCCAGGGTGGCATCCTGGGCAGAACCGGGGGCGCCATCGGCCCGAGAGCTATACCTAGCTCTTGAAGGAGTTTCTTGGCCCTAAACCCAAAGGGCTTAGGGTATGACTGGCGTCTCTCGGCGGCATAGGCACCGTCGAAAACAGCAGCATTTTTTTTTTCAAGGGGCCATCTGACGACTGCCCACTTGGGCATAAGTCACTGTAAACAAACAGCCTAGTTCTAGGCTACTTTAAAAAATTTGAACAGAAAACAACAATAAAATAAATAACAATTAGGAAGCGATAACAATAAAAATAACAAAAACAACAACAAAACTTAGTTAAATGAAAGGGAGAAGGCTGGCGTCCCCCCAAAGGTCAACAAGTCCACCAGTCAATGTGCACGCACTCGTCCCGAGTACAAGGGACAGGCGGTAGCGACCCCGCCCATCCCGGTACCGGGACAGGTAACGTGCGCGAAGATCACCCAGACTGAGACATTAGACAAGAATGTGACGAACAGTCTGGGAAACGACGCAGTCGTCACAATAGGGCGCAGGCGAGCGCTCCATCAAATAGCGATGTGTCACACGAGTGTGTCCGAATCAGAGAAGACAGAAACGACCTGAAGCCGTCGCGGCATAGGTGGATAGGTCCATGGGAACAGTGGCAGCGCAATGGCACGCAACTTTAAGTTCCCTTCGACCGTCTCCCATCTTCTTTGCCAGGAAGTCCGAAGAGCTGCCCGTATTCCTGCCATGTAGTCAGTGTGAGGAAGAGCGAAACGCTGGTCCGGTCGCAGAGTCCTCGCGGACTCTTTGGCGCGCTCATTCCCCGCAATTCCTACATGTCCAGGAACCCAGCAGAAGATAATCTCGACATCCGCCCAGCTCGCCAAGACCGTGGCGTCACGGATATCGCGGACCAGGGGATGCGGAGATTCCAATGCCCCGAGATTACAATCCGGTCTCCGAACCGGGCGCGTCGTGTAATCTCCCATACCGAGTGCTGTATTGCCACCAGCTCGGCCGTGAAGAGACATGAAGCGCCTGGCAGAGCCCCGCTAACTTCGAACCGCGGGGATACGGCGTGGAAGCCGACCACCTCGTGGGACTTGGAGCCATCCGTATAGACTGGCCAGGTTCCCGCGTGACACGAGGTGTGCTCTAAAAATGTCAAATGCAATACTCACGGCGCTGTACAAGCTTTGGGAGTAGAGGCATGGCGAAAAATAGCCAAATGTGGTACCCTCCAGGGTGGCATCCTGGGCAGAACCAGGGGCGCCACTGGCCCGAGAGCTATACCTAGCCCTTGAAGGAGTTTCTTGGCCCTAAACCCAAAGGGCTTAGGGTATGACTGGCGTCTCTCGGCGGCATAGGCACCGTCGAAAACAGCAGCATTTTTTTTTTCAAGGGGCCATCTGACGACTGCCCACTTGGGCATAAGTCACTGTAAACAAACAGCCTAGTTCTAGGCTACTTTAAAAAATTTGAACAGAAAACAACAATAAAATAAATAACAATTAGGAAGCGATAACAATAAAAATAACAAAAACAACAACAAAACTTAGTTAAATGAAAGGGAGAAGGCTGGCGTCCCCCCAAAGGTCAACAAGTCCACCAGTCAATGTGCACGCACTCGTCCCGAGTACAAGGGACAGGCGGTAGCGACCCCGCCCATCCCGGTACCGGGACAGGTAACGTGCGCGAAGATCACCCAGACTGAGACATTAGACAAGAATGTGACGAACAGTCTGGGAAACGACGCAGTCGTCACAATAGGGCGCAGGCGAGCGCTCCATCAAATAGCGATGCGTCACACGAGTGTGTCCGAATCAGAGAAGACAGAAACGACCTGAAGCCGTCGCGGCATTGGTGGATAGGTCCATGGGAACAGTGGCAGCGCAATGGCACGCAACTTTAAGTTCCCTTCGACCGTCTCCCATCTTCTTTGCCAGGCAGTCCGAAGAGCTGCCCGTATTCCTGCCATGTAGTCAGTGTGAGGAAGAGCGAAACGCTGGTCCGGTCGCAGAGTCCTCACGGACTCTTTGGCGCGCTCATTCCCCGCAATTCCTACATGTCCAGGAACCCAGCAGAAGATAATCTCGACATCCGCCCAGCTCGCCAAGACCGTGGCGTCACGGATATCGCGGACCAGGGGATGCGGAGATTCCAATGCCCCGAGATTACAATCCGGTCTCCGAACCGGGCGCGTCGTGTAATCTCCCATACCGAGTGCTGTATTGCCACCAGCTCGGCCGTGAAGAGACATGAAGCGCCTGGCAGAGCCCCGCTAACTTCGAACCGCGGGGATACGGCGTGGAAGCCGACCACCTCGTGGGACTTGGAGCCATCCGTATAGACTGGCCAGGTTCCCGCGTGACACGAGGTGTGCTCTAAAAATGTCAAATGCAATACTCACGGCGCTGTACAAGCTTTGGGAGTAGAGGCATGGCGAAAAATAGCCAAATGTGGTACCCTCCAGGGTGGCATCCTGGGCAGAACCAGGGGCGCCACTGGCCCGAGAGCTATACCTAGCCCTTGAAGGAGTTTCTTGGCCCTAAACCCAAAGGGCTTAGGGTATGACTGGCGTCGCTCTGCGGCATAGACAGCGTCGAGATCAGCTGCGGAAGCAGTGAGAGCTGTTGGCGACTGAGGGAGGCGCCGGGCTCGCGCGTACAGGCGAGTAATGCACTGCACGCGGCGTAGAGCGAGTGGCATCTCCCTAGCATCAACCAACAGGCTCTCAATGGGGGAAGTGCGGAAGGCACCGGCCGCAAGGCGAAGGCCGGTGTGGTGGATTAAATCCACCTCCCTCAATAAACGCTCGGCTGCGGATGCAAAAACTCGCATGCGTAGTCAAGCTTCGAACGAACAAGGGATCGATAAAAAAGTAAGGCAGTAGCCCTATCAGCGCCCCAAGCGCTGAACGTCACGGAACGGAGAATATCCAAAGCGCGGGTACAAGAGACCCTAAGGCTGTGAATATGAGCCTCCAACGTGAGGCATCGGTCAAATACAAGACCAAGGAAACGGTGTGATTCAACCACTTTCAGGCGTACCCCATTAAAAAACAAGTCTGGGTTAGGGTGGAGCCGTAGATGGTGGCAGAAGCGCACCACCTTAGTCTTGGCCAAGGAAAACCGAAACTTGTGCGCTTTGGCATGGCGAGAGACGCAGTTCAATGCCTGTTGGAGTCGACGCTCCAGAGTTGGCATCTGGGCCGCGCCAAAAGGGATCGAAAAGTCGTCGACGTAGAGCGTAGCGAGAACATCTTGCGGCAGTACCGAGGTTATGCCATTGATGCTCAGGGAACTTCTCTGCGGGACACCCTCTTCCTAATCCATTGTACCGGGAAAGGCTCCCCCACCCGTAATAGGAATCGTCGATCTCGAAAAATTAAGATATAAAGATTGGGAGGCGTCCCCTCGCCCCCATCGTGTGGAGAGTCTCCATGATACCGTATCGCCATGCGGTCTCATAGACCTCCTCCAGATTGAAAAACACGGTCGCGTAGTGCTGTCTACGAAGGAAGGACTCGCAGACGGCATTTTCCATGAGGAGCAGAGCATCTGACGTGGAGTGGAACTTGCGGAAGCCGCACTGTGCAGAAGACAGATGGCCCCCGCTGTCCAGGAAAAAGGCTAATCTAACATTTACCAATTTCTCCATCAACTTACACAAGCAAGAGGTTAGAGAGATTGGGCGGAAGCCGGCCGGAGTAGAGTGATCTCCCTTGTTTGCAAAAGGCGAGCACAGCAGTGATTCGCCAGGAATCTCGGATGAGACCCTCCACCCGGATCCTGTTGAACAAATCTAACAGAAAGGCCATGCCTCGCTCACCTAGGTGTCTAAGCATGGCGTACGGGACATCGTCCGGACCATGGGCGGTGTCCACGCACGAAGCAAGAGCGGAACGCAACTCACGCACAGTAAACCTGTCGTTGAAGGGGTCTCCGCCTCTGTAGGTAAAGTCCAGTCGGCGGCCTTCCACATCCCGGCTAGAGAATGAGGAGAAAGCGGTTGCGAAGCATTCTGCCACTGACACGGAGTCCGAGATTGCGGTCCCATTCTCCTGGGGAACGGGAGGGGGGTCCTGCGAGAACTTGCCTCAATCCTTTTGACTCGCTTCTACACCTCTGCTAGAGCGGTCTTCCGGTTAAGTGAAGACACGTATGGCCGCCAAGAAGAGCGGTGGGCGTGCTTCGAAATATACCGGAACGTAGCCTTAGCCCGACGAAATTCGCCGACAGTGAAATCGTTCAGGCGGCGCCTATAGCGCATGTAGGCATAGCGTTTCTGCTTGAGGGCCGTCTCACATTTACCTGACCACTACGCGAGTGGTCGGCATGCAAAACGGCTAGACCTTCTAGGTATAGTAGCGATGAGGTTGCTGGAGAAGAACTCAACGGCCTCATCTACCAACCTAAGCTCCTCGACTGAGATAGAGAATTCACTCATTACCTGAAATGCAGACCACTGCGCCCGCGCCAAGCACCACCAGGGTGGGCTCTCAGGCGGCAACGGCCCAGAAAATGATATTTGAATGGGAAAGTGATCTCTACCATGGAGGTCATCGACCACTCCCGAAGCAAAATCGGGCTGTGCATCCAGAGAGCCCAAAGATAGATCAAGGCAGGAAAATGAAGTGGTTCTCCGGCAGTGATGCGTAAATTCATCCACATTTAGGACGCCCATCTCAAGCTCGTCGATCAGGTCAGCAAGGATTTGACCCCGGGGATTGATAGAGTAGTCTCCCCAGAGGAGTGTCTACCGTTTATATCTCTGAATAAGAGATAGACTCTCGGCCACCATGACACGACGCGGTGGAAGTCCCCCGCGTCGAAGTCGATTGACGGTAGAATGTTTGCGGAAATAACAGCATACCTCCTATCAAGGTGCAGCTGCAAAGCTACTGCCTGAAAGGAGGTATCTAAAATGAAGAGAAGAACGCAGACATCATGCCGGGCGTAAATTGCACATCCTCCCACCCGGCCCACATCCCGTGGTTGTGGGGTCGCAAAACTATTATACCCTGGGAGGGTGGGCAGGGGGCATGCACCCAGCATGGTCTTGTGCAAAAAGATAGCTAACGGGGAACGGGACGAGACGAGCCTCCGCAGCTCCTCCCAGTTGGCCCGGAGTCCACGGCAATTCCATTGAAGGAATATGACCTCCAAGCCTAGCTCGGAGGAGACGCAGGGACCCTCTTCGAACAGAAGACTCTCACAGGAATGGCCGTACGCTTCCCGGAGCCAGAACCCCGGGAATGCGCTGAAGGTGGGGTCGCCTTCGAGAACTTATTAGGGGAGGTTGGGCTTGCCATGCTACTCTTTTCTTCCCTCCGCCTCGAAACCTTAGGCAAGTGTTGTGGCTTCAGAGGCGGGTAGTCCTCTTTTCGAGGATCCACCGTCTCTGAGCCACCCAGCCCACCACTAGGCGTGGGTTAAGGAGCCGAAGCTCCTTTGTTACTGTCCTCCTTTTGGGGGACAGCTTTAGGAACCCCAGAAGATGGCCTGACGACCAGGGGTGTTGCCTCTTGTGAGGCTAACGACTCGGTGGAGGCGCGTGCCCGTTTCGCCTTACGGGAGAGGGTCACGCTGGGGAGAGACCTGGTTTTAGCCAGGGCTGGGTGTGAACCCTTTGTTCCACCAGCTTTACCAGGGGAGCGCACGGGTTGAGTAGAACCAGCAGAAGGGGCTCCGAATGGGCGTGGAAACAACCGTGCTCGTTGGTCTGGATGGGCCAGGAGCAGAGGGTGTCTTTTAAGCATTGAGGTGTAAGAGGTCCCAGGCAGAGACAGGTGCGCCTGGACCAAATCCTTAGCCTCACAGAATAAGAGATGATCTTGGGCCTGAATGGCCAGGATTTCTTTCTCAAGGAGATATGCACCACATTGCTTCAAAGAAGCGGGGTGCGCCTCTCCGCAATTGACACACTTGGTCACACACAATTTGGACTTATTGTGTGCGGCCTTAGAGCAGTTTACAGACTTCAGGTGACCCCAACTTTGTACATCTACATGAGTGATTTGTATGGCCGTAGCAGTGACAGTAATAGCACCTCCGCGGCAGTGTCACGAATGCCTTCACGCGGTAGCAGTACCAACCGGCACACACCGACTCAGGGAGCTTGTCACAGTCGAACGTGACAAAGAGTGTAGGGGTGGGTCTCGAGGCCCCTTCCTGTTTTCTCATCACACGCTCGACCTTGACTGCCCCGTGGTTGGCTAGATCTAGGAGTCCAGGAGTTTCCTCACATAAACTACTCCTTTCACAAAGTTGATGGTAGAGTGCGGTGGAACACTCACCTGGGTGCCATCAAATGTCCAAAGAGCACTTGTCTTGGCTGCCTTAGAGGGATCTGCCGCATTCGAAAGAAGGTGCCCATTTGAGAAAAGGGTCACCTTTGGCTCTCTACCAATCACAATAGCTAAAGCTCTCCTCTGATGGATTATGTTGCCCTTAGCCAACATGGTGCCATCAGTGGAGCGAATAATGAAGAAGCCTTTGAAGCCAAGGGGCTAGAAAATGCTGGGTAATCTCTGAATGAAGGGTCCCAATGTAATCGAGGCTCTGCTCTGCGCATTTTTGGTCTTAGTCAGGGGCTCTGCACCCAGGGAGGCAGAGGGGCTGGATGTGCCGATCTTGGCTTGGCTGCTTACCAAAGTGGCAGCAGACCCATCCGTTCCCGCAGCCGCCACGGAGAGAGAAGGGCCCCGATTCTTTTTAGGAGAAGATGATGGGGACTGAACCCGCTTTTCCCCTCCGCTGACAGGAGCCCCCAGTCCGGATGGACCGGCCTCAGCAAGGTCCTTCTCTGAGATGGAGAGGTCCTGGCAGTCGCAGTGGCACCAGTCAGAGGAGGAGATCCCTCCCTTCCTTGTACTGCCTTGGAAACCCTAGCCCTTTAAGGAGGACCTTGCATAGGGGCGGACTTGAGTTCGGTGCTTGGCGCCGCTGAGCCTGGATTAGCCCTACCGTCTGAGGTTGGCTTGCCTCAAGGACCAGGTCTATCTCGGGGGGTGCCTCCAGTTGGCCATCCCACTCCAGAACATCACAGGTCCCATTCGCAGTGGTGTCACAAGTCGAATCTGGGGAAGCACAGACCTTGACCCCCGCTAGGTTTAATATTCTCGCCAGCAGGTCTTTTGAGGGAAGCGACCGAAGGGGTCTGGCTTCCCCCTCCCACTTAAGGGGGTTTTCCCTACGGATCCACTTCAATGGGGAGCGGTCTGCTATGGGCTGCCTGCTGGCTTTCTTGGCAGTCTCTGTGGAAAGTAATTGGGGGACTGCCGCTGGAAAGAGGAAGGTGCCGACAAGGAAGTGAGGGGGAGTCCCCTACTCCCATAGGCAAAGAGAGGAGTAAGTCTCGTCTCTCCTTTTAGAGAGATTTGGAGGGTACCCTGAGATAGCACAGGGGGGGAGGAACCTCCATTTTTCTCTATGGAGCTGCTCAAGGGCGGCTCTGATGATGGCTGAAGGGAAATTAAGAGAAGATTTTTAATTTTTTCATCATTGGGCATGGTGACCCTATTTTTTTTTACAGGAAGCAAACGCTCATCACCCCTCGCAGTAGGCCCTCCTCCAAGGGGTGTGTGCAGGGCTAGCAAAGCCACGTGCCACCATTCAAGGCCACCCCTCCTGCCTGGTGACCTGGCAGCCCTTCAGCATGGCGGCTCCACCATAGGCACAGCGTAAAATTGATAGAGTGTGAAGAGAGAAAGAAAAGGGATGTGAGGAAGGTATAGGTGGTGATGAAGCAGGTTGTTAAAAACCCACCATCCCAAACTGAGCTCAGGGGTTAGGGAGCATTGTCCCCTCCCTCTCAGCCCCGATCCAGGATAGTTGGCTGAGAAAATATAGGCCGACCAGAGAAAGTTGTGGGAGAGGTTGTAGGGTAAGTGAGGAAGTAGGAGAGAAATACAGACTGTCTGAAAGAAGGAGAAGAGGCTAAGCTGGGCCGGATAGGGCGCTGAGTCCTGTCAGCACGGCGGCTAGGAAGGCAAATTGCCACGCCCCTTACAGGGTCCACAATGAATGGTAGGTCCCTTTACAGACTCAAATCTGAGAAAAAAACAGCTGACTAGGGGCACCATCACTGGCATACATTTGGTTTACTTATTTCAAATATTTTATGAAACTTAAAGAATAAAAAGTAGAAACTGTCATCAATTCCAATTACACATTTGATATAGTTAACACTTGGATTTGTAATTTAGCAATTGTTGAGACAAAAATGTATTAACCAATGTTATTGTTGGATGACTATGATAAATTGGCTTTGTTCAGATGGAATAGGAATGAAGAGTGCAATGAATGGGAGAGTATAGATCATGGAGAGAATTATGATTTCTTTCTCAGAAATAAGATTAGGTAAATAACACATGCTATCTAATCTCTGGGTCTAAATCTACTCCTCAATGCCACTACATTATCAACCCAGAAGAAAATTTCCTGCCACACAACAGTCACCACCCAAAACTTAACAAATACGAGGGGCAGTCAATAAGTTTTGCTATTCGGATATAAGGAAACGACATATGAGGAAAAGTGTTTTATTATTTTTCAATATAACTACCCTCAACTTCAATGCACTTGTGCCACTTGTCCCTGAGGCTTCAAATTCCCAACAACCAGAAATCTCCCGATTGCTGTTCAATCCACTCCTGGACGGCAAGCTGGACATCTTCATCGTCCCAAACCGGCATCCACGCAGTGCATCCACGCAGTAGTCGCTAGGGGCCAGATCTGGACTGTAGGGGAGATGGTTGAGCTCCTCGAATCCACACTCGTGCAGGGCAGCTTGTGCAACTCTGGCCTTCTGGACTTTGACGACATTGAAGTCGATCATGGGGCATGAGGTTTCTAGGGACCCAATGGGCAGAGACCTTGGTCATAGCCAAATTGTCGTGGATGTTGATAACACTTCCATGTGATATTCCAAGTTCTCACTCGATTTCTTAAACCTTCACCCGTTGATTTTCTAGGATCATCCTCTCCACACGGGACACATGTGTTCGTTGGTCACGTCTGATGGGCGTCCTGGATGGGGGTCATCTTCAAGGAACTCACGACCATGGCGGAACTCCCTATTCCAGCGAGCAATGGTTGCATAGGAAGGGGGGGTGTCGGTGTACACTGCAACCATGCATTCATGGATCTCCTTTGCATTCTTGCCTTCCTTGGTCAAAAATTTAATTACTGTGCGGTGCTCAACCTTCTCCATTGTTGAAAAATTTGTGACTGACGATCTGCGATCAGCTACTGATTCTTAAATAGACGAGGCAGGAGCGTCCAACTGCAGGTCCTGATTTGTCATAACTTGTCCTAACACCCCCACAAACAGCCATCCCCCTTCCTCTGTTTTGCCCTACCGATTCGCAAAACTTATTGACCGCCCCTCGTACAAATTATACACTGACCTGACAGATAGACATCTGCTATCACATTTCCAACATGCCTGACAAGTACAACAGAGATAAAACCTGCAATTACGAGGGGTGATCAGAAAGTAATGACAGTGAGACCATATATTTTGGGAGAACAGAGGTAAATCCAAACAGTAAGCTACATTCCTTCAAAGTACTCCCCTCCTACCTCTATGCAGCATTCCATCCCTCTTCACCACTTCAAGAAACAGTCACAGTAATCAGAAGCTGGTATACCTCATAGCACTGAATTGACTATTTGTGCCATGTCTTTGATACAATTAAATTGCTTTCCTGCCATTGCACTCTTGATCTTTGAAAACAACCAAAAATCACAGGGAGCAAGGTCAGGTGAGTAGGGTGGGTAGGCAAGAAGTGTGATCCCCCGCTGCTCCAGGAATTGTACAGTCAGACGCACTTTGTGGGGTGCAGCAAAAGGCATGATTGGCAGTGGGTTGGGGCAGACTTGGATGATGTTCCAGGACTTGAAAAAGGACTAGGTAAGTGTAGTACTTGGCTGTGATAGTAGACTGTTGAGGCACCACATGCACACACATTGGTCCTTGAGAATTGAAGATGGTGAAAAGGTGCTTCCTGCTGTGAAATCCTTCCTTCAAAAGCTAAGATTGAGGTTCTTCATTGTAGTGAATTCCATTGATTAGTCAGAACAAACCTCTACATATGTGCAACTCGATCCAAAGATCTTGGTTGGTAAATCTGCCACTTATCCTCTGGTCACCACCTTCATATTCTGGCATGAAGGCAACTTACTTTCTTCAAGATCTCTAACATTAGATAGAGAAAAAGTAGGAATCCTTAAGATTAAATTTAATGAGAAAAAAAACATCTACCCTAATACATGTATACAATTCAATTAATGGCTATCAATTATGCATAACTATCTGCATCTAGAAACCAGAACAATAATATATATATATATTTCAATTTTGATACACAGACTAGGAACCAGATTGGATAAAGGTGAAAGTCAGGAGGGATTACAACTAGTTAGTAACTACTAATCATGCAGAGATAAAAGTCAACATTATATACAGATATATCTGGTTGCTTTCTGAAAAAGCAGTAAAAAGTACATTTATTACAATAGTGCAATATGCTTCCTTCCTAACTTCTAGTCTAACAAGACACAAGCCCACAGTAGCACAACCTGGAAGGTGAACATTTTGCTTGATAAATGCAAGACAAACCCCATAACTACACCAAAGTTATGCCCTTCAGCACAAACATTGTTAAGCTTTCATGTTACACTCACAATGTACAGTAAAGGCAATTTATATACTGATGTATTATTTAAAAGTAGAATCATTAGTCACAGGGTTGGCATTAAAAAAAACACCCTGAATACTTTACATATAAAAATTAGTTTCATATCCTATCGATAAATAAGGTCTATATATGTAAAAAAAATTATAAATAACATCAAACAGGGTTTTCTTTTAATCTTGACTGAAAGTTTTTGCTTTAATATAAAGGATAATGATACAACACATTAAATTTTAATACAGCCAAACTTTTTAATTTTTATATTAAATAAATAAACACTTTTCCTACATAATTATATAAAGGAGAGAAAAAAACTATACCTAAACTTAGCTCAGTTAATACAAAAAGAAACTTTCTTAACTTTTACTATCGGACATCACTATTTACCATTCTGTATCTTGCTCTCCTCTTAAGTGTTTGTAGATTTTCACTAGTTTCTCCGCTCTTTCACTCCAAATCTGTTTCTCATTCTATTCCATATAAGTCCAAACGAGGAAAATAACCTCTCTATTACAGCTGAACTAGCTGGACATGAATGTATGGACCCTAAAAAATTAACAAAATCCATCTGGCAATTTCTTCCCACTTGTTTTTTTCTTCTGCTTCATATTTATTATATGCCACCACTTGTTTGAAGAAAGGCTCGATTTAACTGATTCAGAAAACATGTTGGGTGGGAAAATTTGACCATCCTTGAGCTGAAATTCATACAATCTAACTGCCTAATCAGGATGGATTTCATTGAGCCAGTTCTCAGCTTGTCCTTCAGCTTCCATCTCTAGATTTTCTCTTGGAATTTTAAATATAGCAAATTAAAACTGTGGCATTCAAGCATTGGCAACATTCTACTTTTAGTTTCAGAATGTAAAAATTGCTTTTAGCAGGTAATTCTTCTGCAATACTAAATTAGCAAAATTACAACTTCTTACTTAAGTAAGAACAGGCTTCATGACTTTTTTTAACCTATCCTTGATACTTTGATGATCCTGCTGCAAATCAGGATTATTCATTGAAGATAGCCAGATGTGGACAGTATCTGCGAGCCTTGTTCCGTCAGCCTGGAGCTGGGTTAAAAACAAAAGTAACACAAATTATGTACTGTATTGATTTTATTGATATTTAATTATATTATGATTATTGACAGACTGACAATGTGGTTATTATTTTCATTATTACTAATATTAATATACCTTGTTTAGGGCAGTTCCAAAGTGTTTTAGTTTGGTCAGGAGGAAAAGGGGAAGTCCAAACGAGGAAAATAACCTCTCTATTACAGCTGAACTAGCTGGACATGAATGTATGGACCCTAAAAAATTAACAAAATCCATCTGGCAATTTCTTCCCACTTGTTTTTTTCTTCTGCTTCATATTTATTATATGCCACCACTTGTTTGAAGAAAGGCTCGATTTAACTGATTCAGAAAACATGTTGGGTGGGAAAATTTGACCATCCTTGAGCTGAAATTCATACAATCTAACTGCCTAATCAGGATGGATTTCATTGAGCCAGTTCTCAGCTTGTCCTTCAGCTTCCATCTCTAGATTTTCTCTTGGAATTTTAAATATAGCAAATTAAAACTGTGGCATTCAAGCATTGGCAACATTCTACTTTTAGTTTCAGAATGTAAAAATTGCTTTTAGCAGGTAATTCTTCTGCAATACTAAATTAGCAAAATTACAACTTCTTACTTAAGTAAGAACAGGCTTCATGACTTTTTTTAACCTATCCTTGATACTTTGATGATCCTGCTGCAAATCAGGATTATTCATTGAAGATAGCCAGATGTGGACAGTATCTGCGAGCCTTGTTCCGTCAGCCTGGAGCTGGGTTAAAAACAAAAGTAACACAAATTATGTACTGTATTGATTTTATTGATATTTAATTATATTATGATTATTGACAGACTGACAATGTGGTTATTATTTTCATTATTACTAATATTAATATACCTTGTTTAGGGCAGTTCCAAAGTGTTTTAGTTTGGTCAGGAGGAAAAGGGGAAGTCCAAACGAGGAAAATAACCTCTCTATTACAGCTGAACTAGCTGGACATGAATGTATGGACCCTAAAAAATTAACAAAATCCATCTGGCAATTTCTTCCCACTTGTTTTTTTCTTCTGCTTCATATTTATTATATGCCACCACTTGTTTGAAGAAAGGCTCGATTTAACTGATTCAGAAAACATGTTGGGTGGGAAAATTTGACCATCCTTGAGCTGAAATTCATACAATCTAACTGCCTAATCAGGATGGATTTCATTGAGCCAGTTCTCAGCTTGTCCTTCAGCTTCCATCTCTAGATTTTCTCTTGGAATTTTAAATATAGCAAATTAAAACTGTGGCATTCAAGCATTGGCAACATTCTACTTTTAGTTTCAGAATGTAAAAATTGCTTTTAGCAGGTAATTCTTCTGCAATACTAAATTAGCAAAATTACAACTTCTTACTTAAGTAAGAACAGGCTTCATGACTTTTTTTAACCTATCCTTGATACTTTGATGATCCTGCTGCAAATCAGGATTATTCATTGAAGATAGCCAGATGTGGACAGTATCTGCGAGCCTTGTTCCGTCAGCCTGGAGCTGGGTTAAAAACAAAAGTAACACAAATTATGTACTGTATTGATTTTATTGATATTTAATTATATTATGATTATTGACAGACTGACAATGTGGTTATTATTTTCATTATTACTAATATTAATATACCTTGTTTAGGGCAGTTCCAAAGTGTTTTAGTTTGGTCAGGAGATGCTGAGCTTCCTGATATATGGCAACATTGGCAATAATTTGCAGGGAAGCTCTTATCTTGTTGTCCTCTTATTCCAAAAACCCAATAAAACTAAAATAAACCCAGTGGGTTTGTGTTTTTTTTTTTTAAATGTTTTTCCAACCCTGATTAGTCATTAAAAAAAGTTTATGAATATAGTCACAAAACTAGTTTCAAGAATAAGATCTGACTGCAAATAAGTTCAGTATTCTGACTTATTGAGGTCACTTGCCAAAATCCAGGACACTTTCCTCAACCAGAACCAATTGTACATTAAAAAATTGACATGACACAGCTTCCCTGCACTCATTATAACATCAGCAAGTTTCATTGGACTAAACTTTCATTGCCCTAAAAAAAAGAAATGAAAAATAATTTGATTTTATCTTTACATAAACTAAACTATTGGCAGAACACATAATGAATGATATATAGATATATACAGGTATATCATTACAAATTAATCAGTGTCACACAAGACAAACAGAGCATAATATAATATGTTACCTGAGAGGGCCTAGAAGGAAATAAGTGCAGCCAAAATGCAAGCAGACTAAGTAAGGCATTGATGATTTTGCAAGCTAATTCAATTTATCATGCAAGGGTTGTACACATTACAGGACATCCTGAAACAAAAGGTTATAATTAACTTCAAGGAATAATGAAGTAGAGAGGTAGACATTTTCAGTAAATAAAAAATACAGATACAATATATTATATTTGCCCATTTCATTATCACTCAACTACACCATGTTGGACTGCTCATTTCTGGTGGTGAATAAAGAAATCTAACAAACATCTCCAGTAGCAACATCTGAGAACCATTTTGGACCATTTGGTTTGTATTCTGCCAGCCAGAGATGAAAAATCCACACCCATTCACTCTTCTGTTAGCAAATGGGGTATCCATCGAGCACACTTCTTCTTCAGTCCTAAGTGTTATTGAATGATGTCATAAGCACTCCCATAATGACACCAAGCTCCAAAGATAAGAAGCGAAGAGTAACATTTGGATCTTCATCAATGATGGCCCAGGCACGGACTGTTGTTGCTTCAGTCATGGATGTCTATGGGCATCCAAACCAATGATCATCTTCCAGCTGCAAAAGCGCAAATTCAGTGAAAACCCGTTTCCAGTGATGGAATAGACTCAGGAAAAACTTGCAATAATTCCCCCCTGATCTCTGTGCTTTTTTCCTTCTTTCAAGAAATCCATGTTTCCAGTTAGAGGGTGAAACCAACAAGGATGCAATTGCACAGCGCAATGAGAAAATGTAATCCAGCCAAGCGGCAACAAGTTCAAACACGTCACAACAGGAAATACTTGATGCCCCGCTCTCTGCCACAAGTCTGACTGTCATTACTTTCTGATCACCTCATTGGGGCAGTGGAGTTTGTTGAAGCTGATGGCTTCAACTTAGCTACCTTAACTAGATAAAGAATATACAGTGCAACCTCTACTTACAAAAGCCTCCATTACAACCAAATTGATATACCACCAAAATTTGTTTCTACATACACCCGATGGTTCAATTTTCCTCTGAGAAGACCTCAGTTGTGCAGTAGCATGTGTGTGGAGTGAATCTCTCAAATATTTGCCTGTGATTTTTTCTTTATTGCTTCAATAAGCCTTTCATTATGGCTCCCAAGAAAGTTGAGTGATAGTGGCAGTGAAAAAAGAAAAAATAACTATTGAATTAAGAAATAATTGCTATTATTGAGTACATATGCTGAAATTGGCCAGAATATAATTTTGAAAAAGAGTGAGACTGCTAATTTGGCTAAAGGAGTGAACATTGTGTCAAACCATAGGCCTGAAATAATAGATGATTTTTTGTTTTTTTTATTGTGGTAGCCCATCTGGTGATTGTCTACTTGGGCATAAGTCACCATACACAACAGCCTACTATTAGGCTATATTAAAAAAACAAATAATATCTAAATAACACAATGATAAAAAAGATCAAAGGCTAAAAAAAATAACCGAGAAAGAGGTTGGATGTTAGAAAATATTTTTTCACTAATAGAGTGGTAGATTACTGGAATAGTTTGCCACCTGAGAGTGTAGACAATCCAAACTTGATTAAATGTTTATAAACGCAGATTGGATGATTATATGGGGAGAGAGGATTAACTGGGGGTGGGTGGGGGTATATTCTGGACTCATTCATGTGGATGCAGTTTTTTATTATTGTATATTATGATTGATTTTGATTTTTTACGAGTCTTGATGATTTTTGTTTTTGACACATTCCTGTGGATGGTTCTAAATGTATATGGTAGATGTACGATCTGACACAATCCTATGAATTGTTTAAATTATATATTGTACTTGCATAATCTGGCACAATCCTATGGCTGCATTTTATGGATGGGTTTTGACAGATGCAGATTAACTTTAATAGGCCCTTGTGGCTTTTGTTATCCATGAAATTAGGATGAAGCAAAAAGGCAAGAAGGAAGCATACTCCAGTGTTAGGGGTAGGAACATGCAACCTACAAAAAGAAACGCACAAAAGGGGTCAAATAAAGTGGAGGAGGCTAGCATCCTCCAAAAAAGTGTAAAGTCCACGGGTCGGTGTGAACGAACCTGTCCTGAGTACAAGGAACAAGCGGTAGCGACCGTGATCGTCTCAGTACCGAGACAGGTAGGCACGTGGAGATCACCCAGACTGAGACATTCAACAAGAATGTGTCAAACAGTCTGGGGAACAAGGAAGTCTTCACAGTATGGCACATGTGAGCACTTCATCAAATGGCACTGGATCCCGCAAGAGGGTCCAACTCAGAGTTGACAGAAAGAAACCTGAAGCCGTCGTGGGAACAATCACGTCGCAATGGCACGCAACCTTAAGTTCCCCTCAACCGTCTCTTCATCTTCTTTGCAGAGCAGCCCGTATTCCTGCCATGTAATCGGTGTGAAGAAGAGCAAAATGCTGGTTTGGTCACCCAGTCATTGCATTCTTTGGCGCCCTCATTACCGCAATTCCTACATGTCCAGGAAATCAGCACAAGATAATCTTGACATGAGTCGCTATAAATGACAATCTGGTCTCTGAACTGGGCACATCGTGTTATCTCCCATACCGAGAGATTTATTGCAACCAGCTCGGCTGTGAAGACAGACACAGAGCCCTGCTGACTTCAACAGAGGGCATATGGCGTAGAAGCCGACCCCCTCTTGGGACTTGGAGCCATCTGTATACACTGGCACCGTTCCAGCGGGACTCAAAGTGTGCTTCAAAAAGGCTGAATGCAATACTTCAGGCACTGTAGAAGCTTTAGGAGCAGTCGTGGCGACAAATAGTCAAAGGTGGTACCTTCCAGGGTGGCATCCTGGGCAGAACCAGAGGCGCCACCGGCCCGAGAGCTATACCTAGCCCTAAGCCCAAAGAGCTTAGGGTATGACTGTTGTCTCTCAGTGACATAAGCACCATCAAGATCAGCTGCAGATGCAGTGAGAGCTGTTGGTGACTGAGAGAAGCACCGGGCTAGCACATACAGTGAATAATGCACTGTCCACAGCTCAGAGCGAGTAGCATCTCCCCAGCATCGACAAGTAGGCTCTCAATGTGGGAAGTGAGGAAGACACCGGTCACCAGGCAAAGACCGGTGTAGTGGATCCAGTCCACCTTCCGCAATACATGTTTGGTTGCAGATGCATAAAACTCGCATCTGTAGTCGAGCTTCGAACGAACAAAGGATTGATAAAAAAGTAAGGCAGTAGCCCTATAAGCGCCCCAGGTGCTGAACATCACAGAATGAAGAATATCCATGGCACGCTTACATTTTTTTTAAGAGCTCATCTGGTGACTGCCTACTTGGGCATTAGTAGCCGTATTAAAAACTGCCTAGTACTAGGCTACTTTAAAATAAGATTCAAAAAACAAACAAAAAACGCCAACACTAAAAATAAAAAAAAGGAAAAGGCAACAAGCAGGAAGAAAGCTCCAGCATCGGGGGAAGGTCCCCCCAGCACAGGAACGTGCAACCTATAAAGAAAACAAAAAAAAACCTAGTTAAATAAAAGGGGGAAGGCCGGCCTCCCCCCCAAAATCTACAAGTCCACCAGTCAATGTGCACACACTCATCCCGAGTACAAGGAACAGGTAGTAGCGACCCTGCCATCCCAGTACCGGGACAGGTAATGTGTGCGAGATCACTCAGACTGGGACATTTGACAAGAATGTGCCGAACAGTCTGGGGGATGATGCAGTCGTCACAATAGGGCGCAGACGAGTGCTCCATTAAATGGCGATGCGTCACAGTGTGTGCCTGATTCGGAGACGACAGAAAATGACCTGAAGCCATCACGGCATTGGGGGATAGGTCCATGGGAATAGTTGTGATGCAATGGCATGTTTCCCATCTTCTTTGCCATGGCGTACTTACAAGAGACTCTTAAGATGTGAATATGAACCTCCCAGGTGAGGTGGTAGTCAAATACAAGACCAAGGAAACGGTGCCAGCCCGCAACTTGCAGGTGCACTCCAATGAGAAACAAGTCAGTGTCAGGGTGGAGCCGTAGATGGCGGCAGAAGTGCACCACCTTAATCTTGGCCAAGGAAAACTGAAGCCTGTGGGCAACGGCATAGCGAGAGACACGATTTAGTGCATGTTGGAGTCGATGCTCCAGAGTTGGCATCTGGGCAGCACCAAAAGAGATTGAAAGGTCGTCCACTTAGAACAGAGTGAGAACATCTTGCAGATGCACAAACGTGATCCCTTTGATACTCAGGGCAGAGAGTGCGACACTGAGGACACTTCCTTGCGGGACACCCTCTTTCTGCTCCATTGGGCCAGAGAGGGCTCCCCCCACACAGAATAAACAATCTCGCAAAAATTCAGATATAAAGAGTGGGAGATGTCCCTGCATCCCCATTGTGTGGAGAGTCTCCATGATACTGTTTCGCCATGCAGTATCATAGGCATTCTCCAGATTGAAAAACACTGTGGCATAGTGCTGTCTACTAAGGAAGGCCTCTCAGACATCATTTTCCAGTTGGAGCAGAGCATCCAATGTGGAATGGAACTTGCAGAAGCCACACTGTGCAGAAGACAGATGGCTTCCATAGTCAAGAAAAAAGCTAATCTAACATTTACCAATTTCTCCATCAACTTACACACACATGAGGTTAGATGGCTTCCATAGTCAAGAAAAAAGCTAATCTAACATTTACCAATTTCTCCATCAACTTACACACACATGAGGTTAGAGAGATTAGACGTAAACTGGCTGGGGTAGAGTGATCTCTCCCCGGTTTGCTAGGAATTTATAGGCATTCTCCAGATTGAAAAACACTGTGGCATAGTGCTGTCTAATAAGGAAGGCCTCTCAGACATCATTTTCCAGTTGGAGCAGAGCATCCAATGTGGAATGGAACTTGCAGAAGCCACACTGTGCAGAAGACAGATGGCTTCCATAGTCAAGAAAAAAGCTAATCTAACACTTACCGATTTCTCCATCAACTTACACACACATGAGGTTAGAGAGATTAGACGTAAACTGGCTGGGGTAGAGTGATCTCTCCCCGGTTTGCTAGGAATTTATGAGGATACCCTCTACCCAGATCCTGTTGAACAAATCTAACAGAAAGGCCATGCTTTGCTCACCCAACTATCAAAGCATGCCATACGGGACATCGTCTGGACCAGGGGCAGTGTCCACACCTGAAGCGAGAGTGGAACGCAATTCACTCAAAGTAAACCTGTCAAAGTGTTAGTGGCCTTCAAGGATGCACATTGAATGCTGGCGGAGCAGCCTCCAGGCTAGAGAATGCGGTTGCGAAAGATTTCACCATGGATAAGAACATAAGAAAAGAAGGAGACTGCAAAAGACCATTCATGGCCTACACTTGGCAGCTCCTGTTCCAGTCAACACACAAAAGATTTCTTACCAGAGAAAAGTCATCAACATTGTCACCCTTTACAGGAGTTCATCAGATCTAATCTACAATATACATAAAATGCATCCAGAGGATTATGTCCATTCATGCAACCGCAAAATATAATCTCCCCACTCCTTAGAAAAATATATACATATGTACATAAAAAAAAGCCAGTCCCATCTAGCAGCTTCATCCATATATTTATCTAATCTATTCTTAAAACTACCCAGAGAAGAGGCTTCTATCACATGTCTAGTGAGCCTATTCCATTCATCTACCACACGATTTGTAAACCAATTCCTCCCAATCTCCTTCCTAAACCTATACTTATCAAGCTTAAACCCATTGCTACGTGTCCTGTCATGTTCACTAAGTATAAGAACCTTACCCAGATCCCCTTTATTATATCCTTTTACCCATTTGAAGACTTCAATCAATTCCCCTCTGACTCTTCTCCTTTCCAATGTATGTAGATTTAGTTTTCTGAGCCTTTCACCATAAGGTAAGTTCCTTAGCCCACCAATCATCTTTGTCATCCTTCTCTGCACAGACTCAAGCAAATCAATATCCTTCCTATAATATGGTGACCAAAATTGTACTGCATAGTCTAGATGAGGCCTAACTAGCGCCAGATACAGTTTTAGAATGACTTCAGCACTCTTATTGCTTACACTCCTCCTAATGAATTCCAATATCCTATTAGCTTTATTCTTAGCATTTAGGCATTGCTTTCTAGGACGAAGGTCTGAACTTACCAAAATACCCAAGTCCCTCTCACAATCGGTCCTCCCTAAAATTCTCACATTTAATTTATAACTATTCAATGGATTATTTCTACCTATACTAAGTACACTACATTTGTCTATGTTAAACTTCATTTGCCATTTCTCGGCCAAATTGGACAGAATGGTCAATTCCTCCTGCATTACAACAGCATCAGAATCAGCCCTAATGGCCCTACATAGCTTAGTATCATCAGCAAATTTACTCAGGTCACTACTTATACCTATGTCAAGATCATTAATATAAATTAAGAATAGCAAGGGACCCAAAACAGATCCTTGCGGAACTCCACTGCTAACACACCCCCACTCAGATTTAACTCTTTGCTGTCTGTCACCAAGCCATGACTGAATCCACCTAAATATACTGCCATCGATCCTGTGTGCTTTAACTTTGCTCAGAAGCCGTAAGTGTGGCACTCGATCAAAAGCCTTACTAAAGTCCAAGTATAAAATATCATAGTTTTCATCATTATCTGCTGCTTACTAAAGCCATGCTGTGATTCTTTTATCAACTTATGCTTATCCAAGTGATCTCTAATATTCCTTGCTATAATAGATTCCATCATTTTCCCTACCACTGATGTCAAACTTACTGGTCTGTAATTAGACATATTTGTTTTATCCCCTTTCTTAAATATAGGTATCACATTGGCTTTCTTCCATGCCACTGGCACAATGCCACTCTCCAATGATTTTCTAAAGATGGACGCTAGGGGCTCACTTAACACATCCTTACATTCTTTCAAAAGTCTAGGAAAGACCTCATCAGGACCGGGTGCTTTACTACTTTGGATTTTATCAATTTCCTTTGTCACTATCTCCTTTGTGATCAAGATATCCTTTAATTTCTCTTCATCATTACCCCAAAAGATCATTGACACCTCAGGTATATTTAGAGTATCCTCCTGTGTAAATACTGAGAGAAAAAAGTCATTTAGCATTCCAGCCATTGAGTCCCTATCACTCACTAATTCTCCATTGGAATCTATAAGTGGGCCTATTTTATCTCTAACTTTAGTTTTGTATAATTGATAAAAACTTTTAGGATCTTCCTTTGCCCTATTTGCCACTTTAATTTCATAATTTCTCCTTGCTACTTTAATTAACTTTTTAACATCTCTTGCTAGTCCATTATATCTGCCTTAAGTGATCCTCTCCATTTTTTATTTTCCTATAAATGCCCTTTTTCATGCCAATATAATGCTTAATTTTATCTGTCATCCATTTTGGGTCATTATTTTTAGTCCTAATCTCCTTATATGGAATGTTAATCATCTGACCTGTAATTAATTGCTCAATTATTCTTTCATACTCCTCTTGTAATCTCTTCCTCCTGGTGATTATTGTCTACACTAACTGATATCATTGAATCTATTCCTGAATTGATTTCATTGCCTGGTTTCTGTACAACTGCCTCCAGGTAAGTCCTTAGCCCATTATAATTTGCACTTCTAAAGTCAGGAATTTTAACATTGTTCATGCTACTATCAATACCATTCCATTTCATCTTGAATCTAATTTCACAATGGTCACTATTACCCAAATTTCCTCCAATCTCAGTATCCTTAATAACTTCTTCCCTATTTGTCAGAACTAAATCCAGTATATTATTACCTCTAGTGGGTTCGTTAATAATCTGCCTCAGAAAATTATCTTGGACAACATTAAAAAATTCCTCAGCCTCCTGATCACCCACAAGAGCTTCCCAGTCTATATTTCTTTAATTAAAATCACACATGCTTACTTCTACATGCCCGTTCTATCTCCTGCCACAGAAGATTTAAAGCTTCCTTACTAAGTTTTGGTGGTCTGTATAATAATCCTATGACAAGCTTGTTTTTACCTTCCTTTACATTTAGCCATAATGACTCTGTGTTATCATCTAATTTAATTGTACTGTTTATACAACACTGGAGATTATCTTTAATATAAATAATAACCCCTCCTCCTCTCTTCCTATTCCTATCTGTATGGAACATGTTAAAGCCCTCAATCTCAACCTCAGGTTTAAAGTGATTACCTGCCAAATCAAGCCATGATTCTGTTATCGCAATTATATCAAAATTGTCTTCACTCGCTAACGCTCTTAAGAGATTTATCTTATTCCTTATACTCTGACCATTTGTGTAGTATATTTTTAAGGGTTTTTTATTATTCCCATCTTCATTGCATCGTGCTTTTTTATTCCTAGTTATCTGCTCATTCACTTGTGCATTAGTTCCCCTATAACGCATCAGTATGCCCTCCCCCCTAGCTATTCCTCTATCTCTGCATCCCTTCCATTTCCTACACCTGCCCTCTATTCCTGTTATTCCCTTACCTCTAACAGCTTCTAGTTTCCCACCCATAAGGACCTAATCACACTATCCAGCTCCCCCCATAGAACCTCAACACCTGCCCGAATAAGATGGAGCCCATCCATCGCATACAACCTCCTATTCCCGTAAAACCCACCCCAGACATCTACAAACACCAATCCTAACTCCTCACACAGTCCTTTCACAAATTCATTCAAACCAATTGCACGCGACAACCATTTTACCCCTACATCCAATCTCGGAAGCACACCAGAAACAACACCTTTTACCCTGCTTTTACTCATCCTTTCAACTAACCTTTTATACTGCTCACGTAACTCACATGTACCCAACTTCTTTATATCATTCACTCCCACATGCGTAATCACAACTGCATCCCTCTCACACCCAGAAACCAGCCTAACATACCTCTCACAAACATCACTTACACCAGCACCCGGCAGACAAACTCTCATTCCCTTCCACTTGCTATCACTCAACTTCCTATCTAAATACCTAATCTGAGAGTCACCCATCACTAGCACCTCAGTCATTCTCCTATTCTGTCTTGGCCTAACATTACCCTCCCTCCTGCTCTCAGTCACACTACCACCCATCCTGCTTTCATCCACAATCACACCAAGCAAATCACTTTCCCACTCTTCCTCTCTCAGGACATTGAATCTGTTAGTCAACCTAACAGGTTCTATGTACTTCCTTTTCAAACACCTAATCTGTCCTAACATATATATCCTATCCATTTTCACCCACCATTCATTATCACTCACAACTTCCACACTGTTCCCAGTCCTAGCCCTATCTTCCACCCTCTTAGCACTAATCTCACCCTTCTATCGCACACTTGCATCTCTTCTCACCTCAAACACCAAATCATTCAACCTCTTACATTCCCCACTCAACTTCCTAACCTCCCCTTCCAGAAAACACACACAGCATTCAGTTACATTCAGTCTCCTTTCAACTCCACATGCATCACACACCACATACACACTACTTTCAAACGGCATGCTCTCACCATCTATACAAACAGCCATACTCTCAGAAATTTACCAAGGAAAAAGTTAACACTCACTCCAAAAAATTCTTGCTCAGGATTGCTGCTAATTATCTTCCCCAAAAGTATTAATCACTAATGTATTTATTACACAGTGAATGATGTATTAAATAAATACAAGAAAAACTACACACCCAAATCAGTATTATATCCCAATCTTATAATGAGAATCAGGAGCTTCCTGTAAGACAACCTTCCAGAACAAAGCAAGACAGCCAACTCCCAAAGCCAGACAGCCAACTCGATGCGGGGTCCTGTGAGAATTTGCCCTGAATCCTTAAGCCTTGCCTACAAACCAGTGCTAGCGGGGTCTTCCCATTAAGTGAAGACACATATGCCAGCCAAGATGAGCGGCGGGCATGCTTCAAAATATACCGGAACCTAGCCATAGCTCGAGGAAATTCAATGACTGTGAAGTAGCTCGGGCGGCGGTTATAGCACATGTAGGCATAACACTTCTATTTGAGGGCCGCCTCACACTCAGCTGACTACCGTGGGAGCGGTTGGTATGCAAAACAGCCAAACGTTCTAGGAATAGTAACTAGGCCCACAGCGATGAGGTTACGAGAGAAAAACTCAATGGCCTCATCAACCGACCTAAACTCCTTGACTGAGATAGAGAAATAAGTCATTTCCTGAAATCTGGACCATTGCGCCCACACCAAGTACCACCGGAGTGGGCTCTCAGGCAGCAGCAGCCCAGAAAATGATATTTGAATGCGAAAGTGATCATTACCATGGATGTCATCAACCACCGCCTACCCAAAATCAGGCTGTGCATCCAGAGAGCACAAAGATAGATCGAGGCAGGAAAATGAAGCGGTTCTCAGGCAGTGATGCGTAAACTCATCCCCATTTAGGACACCCATCTCCAGCTCATCCATCAGGTTAGTACAGACTTGAAACCCCTGATTCAGCGAGTAGTCTTCCCAGGCCTACCATTCAGATCTCCGAGCAAGAGAAAAGGCCTCTTCAACCATGCCAGAAGCGGCGGAAGTCCCCTGCATTGAAGTCGGCAGGTGGTGGAAGGTATGTGGAAATAAAAGTATACCTCCTATCCAAGTGCAGCTGCACAGCTACTGCCTGAAAGGAGCTATCTGAAGAGAAGAACAGAGATCATGCTGGGTATAAATCGTGCATCCTCCTGCAAGGCCCCCATCAAGTGGTGGTGTGGTTGCAAAACCCTTATTCCCCGGGAGGGTGGGCAGGGGGCATGTGTCTTGCATTTTCTTCTGCAAAAAGATAACTAATGGGGAACAGGATGAGACAAGCCTCTGCAGCTCCTCCCAGTTGGCCCCGAGTCCATGGCAATTCCATTGAAGAATATGCCCTCCAAGCCTAGCTTAAAGAAGATGTGGTGGCCCTCTTCAAAGAGAAGACCATCACAGGAATTGCTATACGCTTCCTGGAGACAAAATTCCAGGCACTGTTGGCTGAACAATGGGCTGAAGGAGCTATAGCCTTCGAGGACTTATCAGGAGAGGTTGAGCTCGCCTTGCTAGTCTTTTCCTTCCTCCACCTCAAAACCTTAGGTGAGCGGGGAGGCTTCAGGTGGCGGGGCCCCTCTTTTGCAGGATCTACCATCTCCGAGCCACACAGTGCACCACTGGGTGTGGGTGAATGAGCCAAAGCTGCTTTATTGCTGTCTTCCTTTCGGGGGGCAGCTTTAGGAACCCCAGAAGATGGCCTCCAGACCATCTTCAGGGGTGTTACCTCCTGTGAGTCTAACGACTTGGTGGAGGCGTATGGGCATTTCACTTTATGGGAAATAGTCAGGCTGGGGGAAGAGAGGGGAGCCCTGGTTTTAGCTGTGGCTAGGTGTGAACCCTTTGTGCTGCCAGCTTTATCAGGGAAGTGCCTGGGGTGGGTAGAACCCACAGAAGGGTTCCGAATGGGTGCAGAAATGACCGTGCTTGTATGCTTGGAGGGTGTTTTTCTTAACATTGAGGCATAAGACATCCAGTGTCGGGCACACCAGGACCAAATCCTTAGCCTAGCAAAATGAGAACCAATCCTTCCATTAAACGGCCAGGATTTCCTTCTTAAGGAAATACGCACCGCATTGCTTCAAAGAAGCGGGATGTGGCTGTCCGCAAATGACACGCTTGGCCACATACAATTTGGACTTATCATGTGCGGCATTGGAGCAACGTCAGACTTTGGATAACTATGACTTGGAATGTCTACAGGAGAGATTCATATGGCCAAAGCTGTGACAGTAGTAGCACCTCTGCAGCAGTGGCATGAATGCCTTCATGCAGTAGCGATACCAACCGGCACGCACTGACTCAGGAAGCTTATCACAGTAAAACATTACAAAGAGTGTAGGGGTGGGTCTTGAGGCCCCTCCCTCTTTTCTCATCACACGTTCAACCTTGACCGCTCTATAGTCAGCCAGTTCTAAGATGATGTCATCTATGGAGTATTCCATGAGTTCCCTCACATAAACTACTCCTTTCAGTAAGTTCATTGTAGAGTGCAGCATCACACTCACAGGCCTGCCATAAAGTGTCCGAAGGGGACTAATCATGTCTGCCTCAGAGGGATTTGATGCATTCACCAAAAGGCTCCTGCCCAAGAAACGCGTCACCTTCAGCTCTCTACCAATCACACTAGCTAGAGCTCTCCTCTGATGGATCATGTTAACCTTAGCTATCATGCTGCCATCAGTGGAGTGAATAACAAGTAAGCGTTTGAAGCCAGTTGGCTCGGAAATGCCAGGTAGCCTCTGAATGAGGGGCCTGACGTAATCGAGGCTCAGCTAAAATAATAGATGAAGTAGAGAAATTATTGCTACCCTGGATAAATGATTTACTAAAGAAAACTCCCATTATGGGTGAGGATAATGTTGAGGAATTTAAAGTGAGTAAAAGGTGGTTTGACAAGTTTCAAAGATGCTGTAAGTTCAAACAAAAAAGTTGCAGATGCCTTTGTGGAAGGGTTTCCAAATTTATTGAAAATGAGGATACTCCTCATCACTTTTTAATTCTAACAAGACTGGGTTATTTTGAATAATGCCAAAAAGGACCTAAATAACCAAGAGGGAGAAGGCAAAGCAAGGGCACAAGCCAATGAAGGACAGGCATAAGTGTTGTGTTGTGTGCCAATGCAAGAAGAGATTTTAAAGTGAAACTCATGTTGTATACCACTCAGAGAATCTTAAAATAATGTGATAACAGTTAAACTGCCTCACTAGGATGATGAGGCTTCTCTTTATGGAATGGATGCATGACATGTTCATACTGAGCGTGAAAAATATATCAACTTTATAAAAGTCAAATTCTTGCTACCCCCAATATGACTCTCTCTTACAGCCCATGAACCTGTAAATTATTTCAAATTTTAAGAAAATCTATACAAAGGCCCTGGTTACAAGTTGTTTTGTGATCACCAATAGCACTAATCTGACCCTGAGAAGCTACTAGAAAAGCCATTTTAATATCCTTTACTTCATTAACCTGAGTAATAAAGTCTGGAATAAAGTCAGTTACTGAACCTTGAATACAACCTGGAGGAAACTGGCCAGAATGTGTAGAAGGAAGAAATTTTCAGGGCTTTTGAGTGTGAAATTGGTTAAATTACATAATGATAGTATTGTTAATGATATCATGTCCATGAGCAAGATAATGGCCTGCCAGGTCAATGGCGATGCTGTGGAGAAGCTAGTCTAGACCACAGTAAAGAGTTGACCACAGAAGAGCTTGTGGAACTTCAGAGTGAGCAGTGGAAGCAAGTGATGGAAGAGCAGTCATCAGAGGAAGAGACAGATAGATAAAGGACTAATTTTATGAAAAGTCACTAATAACTACTATTCACTATCAGTTTGTTCCTGTTTCTTTTTATTTAAAAAAATTGTTTAAGCTTTTGCAAGAAAATCATGCTGCAAGAGATGTAACTGTTAATGGAAGTTGTAGAGTAACTCAAGGGCTTTAAAGTAGTACCAAATGAATCCTATAGGTGCCATAGTCTGAGATATTTAATGTTGACCTTTTGCTTTTTTAATAAAAATTACCTTTTGTACACAACTTTAAAGGGCACTATTTCAGGATAGGCTTGACCTACAGATGTGAAACAGCTCTGAATTTCTCTCAGCAGAATCGTGTGACCAACACCAAAGAAAGTCAAGAGAGTCTCAAGACTGTATGCACAAACCCATCCTAAGTACGAGGGCCGGTCAATAAGTTTTGTGAATCGGTAGGGCAAAACAGAGGAAGGGGAATGGCTGTTTGTGGGGGTGTTAGGACAAGTTATGACAAGTTAGGACAAGTTATGACAAGTCAGGACATGCAGCCGCACAGTCCTGCCTCGTCTATTTAAGAAGCAGTAGCTGATCGCAGATTATCAGTCACAAATTTTTCAACAATGGAGAAGGTTTAGCACCGCGCAGTGATCAAATTTTTACCAAGGAAGGCAAGAATGCAAAAGAGATCCATGAATGCATGGTTGCAGTGCACACCGACACCGCCCCTTCCTATGCAACCATTGCTCGCTGGAATAGGGAGTTCCGCCATGGTCGTGAGTTCCTTGAAGATGATCCCTGTCCAGAACGCCCATCAGACGTGACCAACGAGAACAATGTGGCCTGTATGGAGAGGATGATCCTCGAAAATTGACAGGTGAAGGTCGAAGAAATCAAGCGCGAACTTGGACTATCACATGGAAGTGTTTGCAACATCATCTACGACAATTTGGCCATGACCAAGGTCTCTGCCCGTTGGGTCCCTAGAATCCTCACACCCCATGATTGACTTCAACGTCATCAAAGTTCGGAGGAGCGCTTTGTGAGTCGCTATAGATCAGAATCCGGTCTCCGAACCGGGCACGTCGCGTAATTTCCCGTACCGAGTGGTGTATTGCCACCAGCTCGGCCGTGAAGACAGATGTAGCGCCTGGCAGAGCCCCGCTGACTTCAAACAGAGGGGATACGGCGTGGAAGCCGACCCCCTCTTGGGACTTGGAGCCATCCATATACACTGGCACGGTTCCAGCGTGACACGATGTGTGCTCCAAAAAGGTCGAACACAATACTCCCGGCGCCGTTCAAGCTTTGGGAGAAGAGGCGTGGCGACAAATAGCCAAATGTGGTACCCTCCAGGGTGGCGTCCTGGGCAGAACCAGGGGTGCCACCAGCTCGAGAGCTATACCTAGCTCTCGAAGGAGTTTTCTGGCCCTAAATCCAAAGGGCTCTCGGCGGCATAGGCACTGTCGAGATCAGCTGCGGATGCATTGAGAGCTGCGGAAGGCACCGGTCGCAAGGCGTAGGCCGGTGTGGTGGATCGAATCCACCTTCCGCAATAAACGCTCGAGCTTCGAACCAACATAGGATCGATAAAAAAGTAGGGCAGTAGCCCTATCAGCGCCCTAAGCGCTGAACGTCATGAAAGGAAGAATATCAATAGCGCGGGTACAAGAAACACTAAGGCTGCGAATATGAGCCTCCCAGGTGTGGCGTCGGTCGAATACAAGACCAAGGAAACGGTGCGACTCAACCACCTCCAGGCGCACCCCATTAAGAAACAAATCTGGGTCGGGGTGAAGCCGTGGATGGCGGCAGAAGTGCACCACCTTAATCTTGGCCAAAGAAAACCGAAACCTGAGGCTTCGGCATAGCGAGAGACGCGGTTCAATGCCTGTTGGAGTCGACGCTGTAGCGTTGGCATCTGGGCTGCGCCAAAACAGATCGAAAGGTCGTCCACATAGAGCGTAGCGAGAACATCTGGCAGCACCGAGGTGATGCCGTTGATGCTTAGGCAAAGAGTGTGACACTGAGGACACTTCCCCTGCGGGACACCCTCTTCCTGCTCCTTTGGGCCGGAGAGCGCTTCCCCCACCCTTACGCGGAATCGACGATCTCGCAAAAATTCAGATATAAAGATTGAGAGGCGTTCCCTCGCCCCCATCGTGTGGAGAGTCTCCATGATACCGTATCGCCATGCGGTATCATAGGCCTTCTCCAGATCGAAAAAGACCGTGGCGTAGTGCTGTCTACGAAGGAAAGCCTCGCAGACGGCATTTTCCATGAGGAGCAGAGCATCCGACGTGGAGTGGAACTTGCGGAAGCCGCACTGTGCAGAAGACAGATGGCTTCCGCTGTCCAGGAAAAAGGCTAGTCTAACATTTATCAATTTCTCCATCAACTTACACACGCAAGAGGTTAGAGAGATTGGGCGGAAACCGGCCGGAGTAGAGTGATCTCTCCCTGGTTTGCGAAAGGCGATCACAGTAGCGATTCGCCAGGAATCTGGGAGAAGACCCTCCACCCAGATCCTGTTCAACAAATCTAACAGAAAGGCTATGCCTCGCTCCCTCAGGTGTCGAAGAATGGAGTACGGGACATCGTTCGGACCATAGGCAGTGTCCGCGCACGAAGCGAGAGCGGAGCGCAACTCACTCACAGTAAGCCTGTCGTTGAAGGGTTCTCCGCCTTTGGAAGTAAAGTCCAGCCGTCGGCCTTCCGCGACATAACGACGTGCTTTGAATGCTGGCAGAGCAGCATTTCGGCTAGAGAATGCGAAAAAAGCGGTCGCGAAGGATTCCGCCACGTACGCGGGGTCCGAGATTGCGGTCCCATTCTCCCGGAGAACGGGAGGGGGGGTCCTGCGAGAACTTGCCCCGAATCCTTTTGACTCGCTTCCACACCTCTGCTAAAGGGGTCTGCCAGTTAAGTGAAGACACGTATGCCCGCCAAGATGAGCGGCGGGCGTGCTTCGAAATATACCGGAACCTAGCCCTAGCCCGACGAAATTCACCGACAGTGAAATCATTCGGGCGGCGCTTATAGTGCATGTAGGCATAACGCTTCTGTTTGAGGGCCATCTCACACTCGGCCGACCACCATGGGAGTGGTCGGCGTGCAAAACGGCCAGACGTTCTAGGAATAGTAGTCAGGGCGGCGGCGATGAGGTCACCGGAGAAGAACTCAATGGCCTCATCTACCGACCTAACTCCTCGACTGAGATAGAGAATTCAGTCAGTTCCTGAAATGCAAGCCACCGCGCCCAGGCCAAGCACCACCACGGTGGGCTCTCAGGCGGCAGTTGCCCTGAAAATGATATTTGAATAGGAAAGTGATCACTACCATGGAGGTCATTCACCACCCACCAATCAAAATCAAGCTATGCATCCGAAAAGCACAAAGATAGGTCAAGGCAAGAAAATGAAGCGGTTCTCGGACAGTGATGCATAAACTCCTCCACATTTAGGACACCCATCTCAAGCTCTTCAATCAGATCGGCAAGGACTTGTCCCCTGAGATTTATTGAGTAATCTTCCCAGAGAGGATGCCTGCCGTTCAGATCTCCAAGCAAGAGAAAGGGCCTTGGCAACCATGCCCCTACGCAGCGGAAGTCCCCCGCGTCGAAGTCAGCTGACGGTGGAATGTACGCCAAAATGATAATATACCTCCTATCCAGGTGCAGCTGCATAGCCACTGCCTGAAAGGAGGTATCTAAAGAGAAAGGAAAAATGGAGACATCATGCCGGGTGTAAACCGCGCATTCCTCAGCCCAGCCATCCCGTGGTGGTGGGATCGCAAGACCCTTGCACCCCGGGAGGGCAGGCACCACATTGCTTCGAAGAAGCGGGGTGCGGCTCTCCGCAATTGACACACTTGGCCACACATGATTTAGACTTATCGTGTGCGGCCTTGGAGCAATTTACACAGACTTCAGGTGACCCCGACTTTGCACTTCTACAAGAAAGATTCGTATGGCCGAAGCGGTGACAGTAATAGCACCGCTGTGGCAGTTGCACAAATGCCTTCACGTGGTAGCGGTACCAACCGGCACGCACCGACTCAGGGAGCTTGTCACAGTCGAACGTGATGAATAGTGTAGGGGTGGGTCTCGAGGCCCCTCCCCATTTTCTCATCACATGTTCGACCTTGACCGCCCCATGGTCGGCCAGCTGTAAGGTGATGTCCTATATGGAGTAGTCAACGAGTTCCCTCGCATAAACTACTCCTTTCACAAAGTTGATAGTAGAGTGCGGCATCACACTCACCGGGGTGCCATGAAGTGTCCGAAGTGCACCTATCTTAGCCGCCTCAGCGGGATTCGCCGCATTTGCTAGAAGGCTCCCGTCCGAGAAACGGGTCACCTTCGGCTCTCTACCAATTGCACTAGCTAATCCTCTCCTCTGATGGATCATGTTACCCTTGGCCAACATGGTGCCATCAGTGGAGCGAATGACGAGGAAGCATTTGAAGCCAGCGGGCTCGAAAACGGTTGGCTGAGAAGGTCAGCATCTACCCTGTGAAATTAGAGGCTGACCAGAGAAAGTCATGGGAGAGGTTGTATGAAAAGCGAAGAAACAAGTGTTTTGAAGGAAGGAGAAGAGGCTAAGCTGGGTTCGGACAGGGTACTGAGTCCCGTTTGCACGGCAGCCAGGATGGCAAATCGCCGCACCCCTTATAGGAAGGGCAATCGAAGATGTACACACAACAACCTTCCGGGAAGAAACCACAATGTTAGGATCAATTTATTTGTGAAGCCCAGTTTTGACGGAGATATCTATCATTTTCAATCGCTGGTAAACTAATGAATACAGAGAGATGCTTAGCCTAAATTTGGAATGTAATTGGTTGGGGGAAGGCAGGAGGGAAAAGTAGTATTTTTGAGCAGAGGAAAGACAAATCTTCTGCTTATCAATGGATTAGTGTTAAATTGCCCATCGGAAGTATTAAAGTTTGGAATTTCCTTTATAATAATTCTGATGGGTAATTCAACACTAATCCTTTGATAAGCAGAAGATTTGTCCTTCATCTGCTCAAAAATGCTGCTGCTCCATACCCACTCCCCTCCTAATTACATTCGAACTTTAGGCTAAACATCTCTCTGTACTGATTAGTTTACCAGCGATTGAAGATGACGGATATTTCTGTTGAAACCTGGTTTCACAAATAAATCCCATAGTGTGGAATACCTCGAAAGTAACGGGCTGCTATCTGTGAACCAGTTTGGATTCAGGTCTGGACGCAGTACAGAGGATCAGTTACTGATTTTCAAAGGGAATATAGCGAAGTGGATGGACAGGGGATTTGTAGTAGATGTGGTGTTTATGGACTTCTCAAAGGCATTTGACCTCGTTTCACACACTTTGCTTATCAATAAACTTCGTCTCTTGGGTTTTGACAATGCTCTAGTTAATTGGATTGAAAGTTTTCTGGTTGGTCACACTATGTCTGTGTCAGTGTCGGGCAAGTTGAGCTCTGAGAGAGATGTTACTAGTGGGGTTCCACAGGGTTCAGTCCTTGGTCCGATTTTGTTTCTCATTTATGCCAATTATATTACAAAGGATGTCAACTCAGATTGGAAGGCATTTGCGGATGACTTTAAGCTATGTGTTTGCTACCCATGTGGATCATCTGTTAAGGGTAATAATGCAGCACAAGCTCTTCAAAGAGACCTAGATTCTATATGTGAAGTCAGCAAATCATGGAATCTCAGATTGAATCCACTGAAGTGCTATGCAATGAGATTTGGCGGGGGTGCAAGTCATAATGAACCACCAATTCAATATTTTATTGATCAGCAAGCGCTTCAGTATGTTGAATCCTACAAGGATTTGGGTGTAATCGTGGACTCTTCCCTCAAATTCCATCAACATATACGACTAGTAACTGCTAAAGCTGGAGGACTGATGGGTGAATTGTTGAGATCCACAGTCTGTAGATCAAAGGAATTCATGCTATCTCTTTTTATCTCACACATCTGACCATTAGTTGATTATTGCTCTTGTCTTTGGAATGTGGGATACCTTGGAGATATTAGAAAGCTAGAATCGTTACAACGAAGGTGGACTAGAGAGATAGCAGGTTTAGAAGCCCTCGACTATGTGGCTCGCTTAAAGAGTATTGGTCTCCATTCTATACAAGGACGTTTGTTACGTGCAGATATGATGAAGATCTGGAAGTCCTTTAATGCAAATGTGGATGTTGGAATAACAGATATGTTTGAAATAGCATGAAATGTTGGAACCTGTGGTCACTCGCTCAAGATGTCTATCCCAATCTGCAGAAGTGAAGTATTGAGAAGGTCATTTGCAGTGCGGCGAGTTACATTGTGGAATTCACTTCCGCCTGATGTTGTTGGGACCACTTCCATCAGTACATTCAAGAGACTTCTGGAAGGGTTTCTGGGTGATGGATTGTTTGAGATTTCATGATGAGGTTGTGTAGTGGAAGTTAGTAATTGAGGGTATGTCCTAATTAATTAGTCATTTTTTTAATTTTTTAGCTGTTTCTTTTTGGCCTAGTTTTTTGCTTTTCATTGTTTTTTTGTGGTTTTTCTGTGTTTTTTGTTTTTACTTTGGATATGTTTTTATGTTCTGTTGTGTGTCTTTTGCTTGTTTTTTCTTCCTATTGTTAGCAGTATGTCTTATTTAGAAGCAGTGTTCTTGGTTTTTGTATTATGATTCTTTTTATTTTTAATGATAGTCTTAGTATTAAGAGGATGTCCTTATTTTGTTGTATGGGTGTTTTCTAGATGGGCTTAGTAGTTGTGTTATTTTTAGTTTGTTTATCTTGTTTAGATTGTATTATTATGATGTGTAATCTAGCTATTCCCTGCTCATCATTCCATTGTGTCATGTTTCTTTTTATTGTTGTTCTACCATGGCCAGTGGTTGAGTGGCACAGTGGCGCATGGGAGTGTAGTGCCTCTGAGTCCCTGATGCATAATCCCTATGCCTAAAGGGGTGCAGCTCAGGAGGCTTCACAGGTGAGAACACCGTAGTTTATTTCCTGCATTTACATGTAGGTTAAGGGAACTTCTTTAGATATATATATATACAGTAAACCCTCGATATAACAAACTATATGGGGTGGGGGGTCATTCGTTAAACCTGATGGGCATTAAAAGCAATGGAAATAACAAACCAAGTTTGTTATGGATATGTAATATGTATGTAATTACTAATAAAGTTAAGTGGACTACACAACATGGTATTGATATGAACCTTACACTGTAGGAGACATGTGACACACTAACACTCACTCAGGCTGGTCGTAACACTTGCCTGTTAAACCCGATGGAGTTTGGCCAGGAAATTTGGTTCATTATATCAAGGATTTACTGTATATATATATATGAACCCAATTATAAAATTATTCTAGAATCATTCCAAAAAAGAACTTTTTCATCTAAATAAAATGTACTAGATAAACCAATGAAAATATGAAGGTATATTACTTACAGGCAAACATTGCATAAATTTGCATTATCTTGGGAGGAGTCTCTTGGGCATGTATCCAACTTTTCGCATTTAGAGCCCATTATGTGGCTAATAGTAGTTTTGAGAGTCCAAGGATCATAAAAGTACTCATCTTTTTTAGCTAAAGGAAGCCTTGGTTCAGTTGAAAAAGACATTCTAGGTTGTCTAAATAAAGTAAAATATTAATTTTATATTAAATATTCTAAGTTACAAGTAAATTTATTTTGTGAAAATCATATGATTGCAAAGTAAAATACAATATAGTTTAACACACCTAATACAAGACCAAAATCATAGAGTTTTCATCTAGATCCTTTTTATATATGAAAATAACAGAAATACTTCTATACTATTTTTTAAAAATATTTTGAGTAATTATGAGTATATTAGATACATAAGTAATTTTTTTAACTACCAAGGCCTTTTACCTATATGATACACATAATATTAAACAATTTAATTACTGAATTTCTTTGATCAAATTTAATTGAACTTTTCTGGAAGAGTAAGTGTTATATTTGAACAAAGTGCATTAAATAATCATAAAGAGTATTCTACATCAGATTTAATGAATATGTGCATTTGAGCCAATTTTGATAACAAAATATAAAGAATATGAGCCCAAGTATGGTGGCATCTACATCATAACTATCCCCCTCCACAAGAATGCTAAAAAAATAACAAGGGCAAAGTACCACATACATCACCTCAACAACACTACACATTTTTTTATTACACCAAGAAATGATTCTTCAGTGCTTATTTCTCAGATTCTCCTTCTAGCCAGAGAAATTGAGAGCAACCATGGAACCATGCATAAATACAAATATCTAGCTTGCTCCAAACATATTACTCCTATTTGACAGACTGAGGGTTCAATTCAATGCAAGTCTTGCAAAAGCTGGACCACTTGCCTCCAAAAAAAACTACTCAAATATAAAGATTTGCCCCTTCTGCCCCTTATTTTCCCCCATTACACCGTACCCAAATCTCAGCCCCCTCGTGCATTTCCATACTCATTAACAACATCCCTGTAGTGTAGCAGTACCTAACACCCTGTATACAACATTAACGTACTGCAATTGAATATATGCAAGCATTAATACAAAAAAATCAACTCCCAAACTTCTTGAACCAAGACATTGTGATCCTACAAGAAAACTCAGCAGAACACAAGAGACCTCTTCCTTTCCAAACTTTACCACAATCAGGCCAGACATGGCTGACTGTATTGGCAGTAGACTCATCACTTTGGCAAACAAATCCATCAACTTCACAGATAAAAGAGGATACAGTAGCGCCATCCCTACAAAAGACTGCATTACAGAGACAAGAAAACAAAATCTGCTGGTCAGAAAAGGGTCCTAATGTAGCGAAATATGCTGCCCTGGAGCATAACTTGGGTTATAAAGAAGCTTCACTTCACAAATTTAATCTAGATTTAAAAGCCTTATATTCAGTATTAAATGATCAAGATAAAGATAGAAAAAGAAGCAGGAGAAAAAATCTTACTATAAAAGTAGAGAGAAAATTGTCAACATCAAACAATTATAATCTCAGTCCATACTAAAGCATTAAACCTGACAACAATAAGGAGTTTAGTTAACCTGCTAACTCCCACTATGCGAGATGACACTATGTTTCAGAAATAAGTTGGGATGCTAAAATATAAATATAATAAACATTGAAGAAAATATGTCAAAACTTCTTAGCACACTTAGAATTCAAATGATTTGAGAAAAAATGTGTTGTATTTTTTCATTTTTTGCTTTGTTCTCAAAAACTTTTTTTCTTCAAACAAGCAAATCTTTGCTATTCATTGGCTGATATAAATGAAAAACTAAACTGCAGAGAATGAAATATGGTAGAGATCTTTCTTTTTTTTAAATAAGTCAGTAATTTAATGTTATGGTTGGATGACTTTCTAAAAATTCCAAAGTTTTTAACTAATAATTTAAAAATATATTTCTTTCAAATTAATCAATCTATTAGTATACAGAAAATCAAATGATTATATTCGGTGGATAAAAAAATATACTCTATAAAAACTAAAATCTATATTTGGGGGACTGTCCTCCACCCCTCATAGGGGGTGGGGGGTAAAATATATTTTGTGTGTATAACTTAATAACAATTACCATCCTAAAATTACATATGATAAATCAGAAACTTTTTTGACACTAAGAAAATTAGGGAGTAGCTGGAAGGTTGATGTGTGGCAGCAGGACTCTGCACCATGCCATACATGAAGGAAGGCCTCCAGTGTTGGCTGTGTGACAATTTCTTTGACCACCAAACATCTGGCCTCCCAACTTCCAGGACTGCAATCCCATGGACTATTATGTGTGGGGCATGGTTGAGAGAGAGAACAACAAATCTCCATGCATCACCAAGGTGGAACTTATGTCCAACATCACCAGTTTTCACCCAGTTAACCAGGGAAACCAGTGAGAATGGCCTGCAGCAGGTTTCAACAGCACCTGCATGATGTGGTTGAGGCTGATAGAGATTTCATTGTATAAAATGAATAGTACAAAATCCTTTCAAGTCTTTAACCTGCAAATTTGGCAAATAAATCTGTATCAATGAACTCTTATTTTCTTTTATATTGAAGTTCAGTAATGGCGGAATTATTATGTATTCCAAAATTTGACTTTTTTCTACAAAAAACAAAAACAGTGAAATCAATTTTATTGATTGCAAATGGATTTATTTTATGCACCAATACCAAGCCACTATTTAACTTTAATTTCAAGAGCTTTAGGTTACTTCATAAGTATAATTGGTAACACTGAAGGAATAACACTGCATTGGAACATTTCAATGAAGTGACAGCCAGTTGTATGAGTCAGTTGGTATCTTGGCTTTAGAGTGCAAATAGGATGTTTTCTGGTATTAACTTGTGATTGTTAACAATAGTGTTTTTGTGTGTATCAGATAGTTTATTAGTTATTTTAATAGTTTGATTTTGTGTGTTTCAGGTAGTTTTTTAGTTATAAATGAATTCAACCAAATAGGATAAACAGCGTGATTTTAATCCTCCAAAAAATTGGGCGAATAAACGTTTACTGAAAGAAACTAAATTAAAAAAGAAAGAAATAGCAAAAAAACTAGGTGTTTCAACTTAAACAGTCAGTTTTAAGAAAAAAAAATTATAACGGTCAAGATTTAAACTGAAAAAGGTTTGGAAAATGTGGTCAAAAATGAAAAACTCCAAGAACAGATAGAAAATTAATAAAGAAGCCTCTTGCAGGAAGATTTCTATTGAGCTGGCAGCAGAGAGTGTTGGCCTTGCCTGAAGAACAGTGAATGACAGGCCTTTGGAAGCTGGATTGAAATCATATCACCCAAGAAAGAAGCCTCAACTCACAGAAACCATGATGAAGGCAAACTATTCCTGAAATACACACAGAGCCTATTATGACCAAACAGCAACTTATAGGATGTCTCATTGAAGTTTGGTTCAGATCTAAGCGAATCCAGGAAATGTGCAGACATTGATCAATGCCATGCCAAAACCTATTAGAGCACTCATGGACAGCCAAACTGCTTACTAATGAATTTATAAGACTTAACACTGCGCATGTGTCAAACTAAATATATTTGCAATTAATAAAATATTTTTACTAACATTTTGGTAGAAAATTTTCAATTTTTTAAAAATCCATAATAAATTCAACAGTACTATAGGCACCAAATTATTCACTGCTTCCATATTGTGTGCTTTGTATTTACTTTTTTTTTAAGGAGTTTATTTAAAAACAACCAGCAAGGGTATAAGTTGTGGTAATAATCACTTTTAACCTATTGCCAAAACAGCAAATGGGGGCTGCCCTGAATCAAAAATGTTTGGCGCCCTCATTCACAAAAAAAAATCCCACTTGTCCAGGAACATAGCATTAAATAATTTCAACATTCACCCGGTTCACGGCAAACAAGGCATCTTGGATACTGCAAACCAGGGGGGTAGGGAGATTCAAATGCTCTGAGAATACTCAGGGCACTTTGTTAGACACTATAGATCATAATAACATCTCCGAAATGGGCATGAGGCATTATTCCCCCTACCAAGAGAAGTATTGCAACCAGCTCAGCTGTGATGATAGATACAGTGCCCTGCTGACTTCAAACAGAGTGGGGGGGAGATTTATGTGGGGAGGTTATTTAAGGAGCCCATCTGGCATCTGCATACTGGGCATAAGTCGCTGTAATAGAAAGTAAATAATAAATAACACATAAAAAGATTATAGGTTAAAAAAAAAGGTAACAAAAATGAAGCCCACTTCAGCAGCAGGGGTTGGCCCGCCTCCCCCTGGTGCAGTAGCATGTGACCCACAACAAAAGTCAAATAAAGTGGAGGAGGGTGTGTACACGGGACAAGCGGTAGCAACCCCGCTCAGGTAATATGCGCGAAGATCACCAAAACTGGGATATTCAACAAGAATGTGCTGAACAGTCTAGGGACAACAAAATTGTCACAATAAGGGGGAGGCGAGCGCCCCATCAAATGGCAGTACGTCCTGCTGTAGCGGGCCGAAAATCTATCCTCTAACCCGAATAGATCTCCCTGCTTCCTACACTAATTTGGACATGAGAAATCGAGGGAGAAATCAAACGGATTGTATGTACAGTCCTTTATTTACAAGAAAAATATGGGGTAAATATTTATAAGAGATAGGGGTAAATAAATTTGAGATCTCGTAAAAATAATCCTACTGATTGGCAAAATATCCACAATCCACAATCTTGTATAACTAAATGCTACTACCAAACAAATAACAAATGGATAGACAAGATGAATGTACAATAATACAAAATCGTATCAAGGAGGCCTAACAACCACACTTGATCAAAAAACAATACAACAAGAAAAGGCCTCACGTGGTACCCAAAAGAGGAAGTCCTGCCAGCTGCCACTCAAGTGTTCACAATGCCTAGGACTTATCAAGAAAAACTGGTGCCTCTGAGCTTGAAAAATATAAAGCGATCTTGTCGCAGTATTGAGGCTATATAGAAGTTCTCCTCCTTCCAAATGGGACGTACAATAACTTTAGTTGTTACTTCAAATCCTACACTCTCCGCCACTCGTTATAAATTGAAGGATTTTCCTGTTGAATTGACCCTAAAGTGCGGATATGAGCCTCCCAGGTGAGGCATCAGGCAAATACTTGCGCACACAGGAGGTTAGAGATTAGGCGGAAACCAGCCGGGGTAGAGTGCTCTCTCCCAGGTTGGCAAAAAGCGAGCACAGTAGCAATTTGCCAGGAGTTTGGGAGGATACCCTCTACTCAGATCCTGTTGAACAAATCTAACAGAAAGGCCATGCATCACTCACCCAATTGGCGAAGCATGGCATATGGGACATCATCTGAACCGGGGGCGGTGTCTGTGTATGAAGCGGGTGCAGATTGCAACTCACTCAAAGTAAACCTGTCATTGAAGGGTTCCCCGCCTGTGGAGATAAAATCCAGTCAGGGGCCTTCTGCGACATCACAATGTGCATTGAAGGCTGACAGAGCAGCATCCTGGCTAGAGAATATGGAGAAAGCAGTCACGAAGGATTCTGCCACAGATGCAGGATCCGAGATTGTGGTCGCACTCTCCTGGAGAATGGGAGAGGGGTCGTGCAAGAACTTGTCCTGAATCCTTTTGACTCTCTTCCACACTTCTGTTAGAGGGATCTTCTCATTAATTTAAGATACATATGCTTGCCAGCAAGAGCAGCATGCATGCTTCGAAACATACAGAACCAAACCCTAGCTCAACGAAATTCAATGACAGTGAAATCATTCAGGAGCACTTATAGCACATGTTTGCATAATGCTTCTGTTTGAAAGCTGTCTCACAGTTGGCTGACCACCACAGTAGTAGTTGTGTGCAAAATGATCAGGCATTCTAAGAATAGTAGTCCAGCCCACGGTAATGAGGTTGCCAGAGAACTCAACCACCTCATCCACCGACCTACTGGGACAGAGAAATCAGTCATTTCCTGAAATATGGAGCACCGCACCCATTCCAAGCACCACTGGGAAGGGGTAGGGGGCTTCTCATGTGGCAGCTGTCCAGAAAATGATATTTGAATCAGAAAGTGATGACTACAATGAATGGAGGTCATCAACTATCCCCAACCAAAATCAGGCTGTGCATACAGAGAACACAAGGATATATCAAGACAGGAAAATGAAGCGGTTCTTGAGCAGTGATGTGTAAACTCATCCACATTTAGGACACCTATCTCCAGCTTGTCGATCAGGTCGGCAAGAGCTTTACCCCCACCCCAGGATTGATCGAGTAGTCTCTCTAGAGAGGGTTGTCTACCATTCAAATCCCCAAGCAAGAGAAAGGGGCTCAGCAACCATGCCACGAAGCAGCAGAAGTCCACCGTTTGAAGTTGGCTGACAGTAGAATGTACACAGATATAACAGTATACCTCCTATCTAGGTGCAGCTGCACTGATAATGACGGAAAAGAGGTATTTAAAGCAAAAAAAGAACACAGACATCATGCCAGGTGAAAATCCTGCATCCTCCAGCTTGGCCCCCCATCCTGTGGTAGTGGGTCACAAAACCCTTATACCCCAGGAGGGTGGGCATGGGGTATGCTCCTGGCCTCTGCACCTTAAGTAATTATATTAATATACCTATAAACTAACTTAACGTAGAAACTAACAAAAAAAGATAAAATATTGTGCAGAGCTCTCCTTGAAAATTACTCAGGTTGCATGTGGAATATGCTGGGCCAGTAGATGTAAAGCATTTTCTCATCATAGTGGATGCTCACTCTGAATGGGTTGATGTTTAGCATACATCAGGTCCAATTGCTAGAGAAATAATTAAGTTTCTTAGACATTCTTTCACTCAGTTTAGTTTGTCAGTTTGTTATTTTTGACAATGGTGCTTTTTTTCACTTTTGGTGAGTTTAAAGAATTTGTAAAAAGTTGTTGTATTAATCACATTACAATGGCAATATAAAAACCTTTTACGAATGATTTAGCTCAGATGGTTCAAACCTTCAAGAAAGCCCCTTCGGACAACTATAGATAGGTTCCTGTTTTATTAATGACCGATAGCACACACTAATGTTGGAGTTTCCCAGATGAGTTGATATTTGGTCTATGCTTGAGGTCTCAATTAGATTTTTTGTGGCCTACAGAACAACTATTTGATAGAGTGGCCTATAGGCAAGAATGTCAGAAAGTTAACCACTCAAAGTCTCCTAGGAAGTTAGCCCTGCCATCATCTCCAGTGATGATCACGAACTATACTCACGCTGGTTCTAAATGGATACCTAATGAGGTACAGGAGCAGACTAGTCCTTTATCTTATACGTGTAGTGTAACCACAGGGGATGTTGTGAAAAGACACCATCACTAATTCCTATATCCACAAGGACTCCTGTTAGAGCTCCTGTATTACAACCTGTTTCTCCTATTTTACCTCTTACTCTTTACCTCTTATGGTAGACTTCTCTTTAAGCTAATGTACACAGGCCTTCTCAAGTGAAGGCACCATGTAGATAGGCTGAATCTAATTTTTTTTTTAATTTTAAGAACTCATCTGGCAACTGCCTACTTGGGCATTAATGCCCTATTAAAACTGCCTAGTACTAGGCTACTTTAAAATAAGATTTTAAAAAACACTAAAATAAAAGAAAAATAGGAAAAAGGCAACAACAGGAAGCAAGATCCGGCGCTGGGGGAGGTTCGCCTCACACCGGCGCAGGAACGTACGACCTACTAAAATAACAAAAAAAACAAAAACCGAACTAGTTAAATAAAGGGAAGAAGGCCAGTCTCCTCCAAAAGTCTAAAAGTCCACAGGTCAGGGTACACGAATCCGTTGCGAGTACAAGGGACAGGCGGTAGTGACCCCGCTCACCCCGGTACCGGGATAGATAACATGCGCGAAGATTACCCAGACTGGAACATTCGACAAGAATGTACCTAACAGTCTGGGGGACAATGCAGGCGAGTGCTCCATCAAATGGCGATGCGTTACACGAGTGTGCCCAATTCGAGGATGACAGAAAGCGCCCTGAAGCCATCGAGGCACTAGCACAGTAGCGATTCGGCAAGTCTGGGAGGTTACCCTCTACCCAGAAAAATTTAGACTAACCCCAATCGATCCAACCCGCTTCCTACACTAATCCAGACGTGAGAAATCGAAGGAGACTGAAACGGATTGTATGTACAGTCCTTTACTAACAAAAAAAAAACAATATTTACAAAAATATGGGTTGATATATTAGAGATCTCTTTCCTACTCACACACAAAATATAGCTAAATTTCCTTTATATATGAATTATTAATCGATCCTAAGAACAATTAAAACAATCAAATAAGCAACCAAAAAAATCCGGACTTCCTCAGTCAATATATAGTTAACAAACAAAGGCCTCACGTGGTACAAAGAGGGATGGGGGACGTCCAGCCACCTGGCACTCGAGTGAGCAAAATGCCTATGACTTCCTAACAATTGGCACCTCTGCGCTTGATGGAAGTGAAGTGATCTTATCACTCTTGCATGGCTATTCTAAGCCATCTTTCCTTAACAACACTAGTAATATTTTGTTTGCTATATAAAGATATATGACACTAAGTCCTTTCCAGAATATGGCGCCTGGAAAGAAAAAAACATCTTATAATAACATGCTAATCAATAAAAAATGAACAAAAAAACAAAAAACAAACCCATTCCCATTCACACACACATTCTTACAGAGGGAGGGAAAGGGTATTGAGAAAAGGGGTGGGAGAATGGCCCTTTTTACACACACTCACATTCGCTCCACCACACCCCTCCTTCCTTAAGCCATTCGACCACAGTCACTCTCAATCTTTACTCACAGTACCTTTTATACTCAATCGCACCCTTCTGCACCCATTCACACTCGTCTACTGGTCCCTGGCTACGCGTAGCAATCAATCGGGGTTGTTCATCAGTCTTCCTGTCAGTCTCATCATCACTATTAATCATCTCGTCAACCATACTCTTAGCCCTCATTACCAGTTCTCCCATCTCATGACAGAATTCTTTCATACTCTTCCGTTCAGAACCTTCACTCTTCATACCCCCATTCATCAGCTCCTCACTCACAGCTCTCATCCAACTCAAGGTACACTCTTGCGAAACAGACAGGTTACTCACATCCCTTGTATTCTCAACAGGCATATCAGAAACCCCTTCGACTGGTTCCCACCAGAAACCTGAAAAATCAGCCACTTCATCATTCATTACATCAAACTCACCCCTCCTGTTACCATTCGTAAAACCCGAAAAATCAGCCACACTAGGTTCATTCTGCCCAAACACACTATCATTCATACTGTTCCCAAAACCAGAAAAATCAGGCACAGGCAGCTCACTCACTTGTCTACTTATACCAGCCAAATCACTCACCTGTTTACGCAAAAACTCAATCTCCCTTTTAAGATCCCCCATATCCGAAAGACTCTGCTCAGACTTATTTTCATTCTTCCTTTCACTCTTCTTTGTATGCTTTCTACTCCTCGAGACCAAGACAAGCTCTTTCCCAGACAGATCCATACTACCACATTCCTTCTCATCATCATGCACTTTACCCTTCTCTTTGCACAATTCATACACTGGATGGCTCACCAGGTAGTCAGGAGGTTCTCTCCATCTCTTTAACTGACTCTGATGAGCCCGCACTCTCTCAGTCATACCGTCATTCAAACTCTCCAAAACATACATCACCCCATTTTCCCAAACTCTCACAACTCTATAAGGTCCATCAAACTTCTCACTCATCTTTGAAACATTCAATCTACCCTTCACTTCTTTCACCTTCAATACTTTTGCACCCAATTCAAATTAATGGAACTTTTCATGTGCCTCACGCCATACCCTCTACTCACTTTCACTCAAACGAAACCTTTCACTTGCCTTTCAAAATTCATCACAAACTGACATGGGGACATTCCAGTTGCACGATGCACAGTTGAATTATACGCCCACAACACTCTTCCCAGACATACATCCCAGTCATTCACTGTCGTACTCATCATTCTCAACATCTCACACAAGGTTCTTATAGTACATTCAGCCAATCCATTTGAAGACGGTACATACAGAGTTGTTCTCACATGCTTTACACCATTCTCTCTCAACATTTGCTCAAAAACTTCTACAAATTCAGGCCCATTATCACTCAGACATCTTCTAGGCTTCCATACACACATAGAAAAAACAACTGCTCAACCACAAGCGCAACAGTCACACTCCTTTTATCTCTCACAGGCGCTGCATACACAAACTTACTTTTATGATCAACCATCACAACCATACCAACATTCCCAACACTCGTACGCGGCAAAGACACACAATCAATCACTACCAATTCAAACGGTTCTTTCGCATCAACTTTCAACATCGGTGGTTTCACTTGCACCTTTCGCTTCTGACTACTTTCACACGTAGTTGCAACATCATTCACAACAGTTCTTAGAAACGGATGGAACACACGCTCCTTCATACACTCCCACAGCTTAAACTTGCCCATATGCCCATAATTATCATGCACAACCTTCACCAGACCAATCATACCAACTAAGGACATCACAGGTACATACATATCATCACCACCCTTCACATGCCTCAAAAAATATACAACATCCATACAAACAACAAAATCCTTGATTGGGGAGTCCTCCTTCAGGACAATCTTGAATTCCGAGAGCTTTGCAACCCCGAAATCCAGATCACCCTTAATGAGGGCTCCCTTTCGCTCAAATATCATTCGATACACATCCTCCCTTTCGTACTCAGTCAAACATCCATCCAATTTCACCATGTCCTTCACCTCATTATACATCCATTCACATGTCTTTTCATTCGCAACATTCACCCTGATATCCGTGCTATCATCCATACCTACCTCAGTGACAGTGGAGAGGTGTCCTAGTACATCTCTGACTGGGATACCCCTCACCTGTCCCTTCACCCTGGGGTTCGCCTGCACACATACAAAAGGATCATTCATTCTCATCAAGCCATCAAACACACAAGCAACACGCCTTACCTTATAATATGCATCCTTTCCATCCAAAATCACAGTGTTCTCACCCACATTCAAACTAACATCCTTACTCCAACTCACTCTAACAGACACCCTTTCACCCTTCACAAGCCTTACATTCTCCAAAGCGGTCACCTCAATACCAGTAAACACACTCCTCAAAACACTACCATCTTTCCCTACATATAACTTATACACCCTATTTTTACCAATCTTTCTCTCAATCTGATCAATTGCAGGATGCACAACCATACGATTCATTTTCATAAAATCATAGCCCAAAATCACACCATACTCACTACTCACCTTATCAATCACCGAGAATTCACATTCATTCATCAACATACCATGCATTCGAACAGCTGACCTTATCATTCCAATCACAGGCACTCTCCTATTACCAATACCTACCAAACTACTCTTGCACTCAGACAGGAGGGCTTTCCCGCTAACCTTGTCATACACATCTTTATACACCAAGCTCGCCTTGCATCCAGAATCTATTAAAGCCAAACACTCAATTCCATTCAATTCCACCTTCGCACTCATACTTCCTACCAGACAGCATTTTCACACTAGACAGACTTACCAGCAGGTACCCTCTTACAATTCAGTTTCCCGCTTCAGACTTTCCATTTACACCTTGCGCTCTCAGTCTAATCCAACACTTTTCACTTGAATGTCCTTCCATCGCACAATAGCTATATACATTCCTCTGGTCACGACACATCCTTGCATAATGACCAGCCTTTCCACAATTACCACAAGCATACTTCACACTCCCCCCACCAGTTGCTCCACCATTCAACCTCGGACAATCTTTCTTCAAATGGCCTATTTCTTTACACTTGAAGCACTCTTTCACACTTTCCTGGCAATCCTTTATCATATGCCCTTTCTTACCACAACCAAAACATGCACCAGACATCCACCTACATTCTGCCAACATATGACCTTTCCTTCCACACTGATGACATTCCACAATCTTTCTCCCACCATTCGATCTCTCGTTTGCTGGGACATACATCGGATTCTCTCTCATATATCCGTTTCCATGCTTGAAATTCATCTGTTCCCTTCCATTTGACCACCCTCCATTCTGCCGGCCCAGGAAGTTCAACATCACTCCAGCTGGTGCAGCCTTCAGGGCATCCCTGTAGCTGACATACTGCTGGGGTGGATGAAAGCTCCTGGGCTTCTTACCCCCCAACATTCACACTGTACGATCCATCCTCTTCTAGATCGCTTTCATCATCAAATCGTCCATCTTCCAACAGCTCCAACACATCCTCCCACATCAACCGTTCACCTGTCAGTCTCATTCTCTCCTTTCTCTTTCCACTCACCTTTCGCAGGATCGTGTCCAAAAACTTCCTCATCAGTGGTTTACATTCATTTACATCATCATCACCATACCTCTTTCTTGCTATACTCTCAAGCCTATGTGCATACATGTTCACACTTTCACTTTTTCCCATTTGAGCCTTCTCAAATTCATTCACCCTTTTATACTTCACACTCTCTTTCATTTGTTTCACCTGCCCAATCAATCTCTCCTTCACCAAATCGTACCTTGGTTCCCCCACACTTGTAATCACGTTGAAAAACTCTAATACTTTTCCCTCCAAACATTTCCCCAAAACATTCATCCAGTATCCCTTATTCTCCGGGTACTTGAGCTTACAATATCGCTCAAATTCCCCCAAAAATTCTTCCACACTTTTTCCACCATGTAACCTAAATCTATCTATCTTTGGCACTTCCCTTATCAAAATACCCTTTCCCACATTCACTTCACTCTCACTTGAGCTGCCTTCACTCTCACTCATATCAATCATACCATCACTCTCTCCTTCATCCGAGTACAATGAGTCCACACTCTTGCCTCTTACCTTCCTATCCTTTGCCTTTGCACCACTCTTCCTTCTTCTATTGTGTTCAACTCTTCCATTCTCCATCCTTCCTATCACTAATAATCACCCTATCCTCTCTAGACTCGCACACACTCCCATTGATCCCATTAGTCTTATCTTCAGTCGGAGCAGTGGTCAAGGTCGAGGGTCCTGGGGCCAGTCCTGACCCCTCCATCATGTCATACAAGTCTTGCATCCGTTGGTCGACCTGTGTCTGTCTCTCATCCATTTCTTTCCTCATCTTGTCTGTCTTCTCATCCATACTCATCACATCTCTCTTCAGTCCATCAATCACGTTCCTCAACATCATACATTCCTCTTCTTTCTGCCTCAATTCTAGCCTCAGTCTCACGATTTCATCATAGAGGCCCTGTTCCACAGAAGCCATCCTCCCAGGTTAGTAACAGCGATAGTAACTCTTATGTTAGGCCACATCTAGAGTACTGTATACAGGCATGGTCCCCACATTTTAGACACGATATTAACCTTCTCGAGTCAGTGCAACGGAGGGCAACAAAGATTATTCCTTCCCTGAGGCACCTTGAATATATAGATAGACTGAGGGTATTAAATATGTTCTCGTTCGAAAGGAGGTGTGTGAGAGGGGATATGATTGAGCTCTTTAAAAAATTTTCCGGGATAGATAAATTGGATGTTAGCAAGTTTTTTGAGTTAAATGATGGAAATCGGACTAGAGGTCACCACTTGAAAATTAAAAAGCAAGGGTGTAGGTTGGATTTAAGAAAATATTTTTTTCACCAATAGAGTGGTAGACTTCTGGAACAAATTGCCGCAGAGGGTAGTAGGTAGTACAAATCTAAATGTATTTAAGAGTAGGTTGGATGAGTTTATGGGAAGGGAAGGTTGTGATGGTTCCTAAGTTTTGTATATATTAATATTGTTTGTATATATCTATAGCTGCATGATTTAGTTGTTGACAAGCCTTGATTGGTGATACCCTTGTTTCTGGATGCAATCCTCTGGATGTAGTTTTCCTGGGAGTTTGGGTGCCTTAAAAAAGAGGCCGTTTGACTCGGATGACCTATGATGAGCCCTTGTGGCTTTTGTCATCTATTATATTATATTGTGGGGGACTTTGATTTTGTCTTCCCCTGGTGATGGTGCTTTTTGTGGGTGGGTTTTGACGGAGGCGGATGACCTTTGATAGGCCCTTGTGGCTTTTGTCATCCGTGTAATTATGTTATGTTATGTTAGACAAAGGTGAAAAACAACCAAACTACCTGCCACACTAATTGGGTATGGACTGCAATCCAATCCTGTCACACTCCCAGTTTTGAGATCTCACATCCCTATTCGGGCACCAAATGTAGCGGGCCGAAAAATTTAGACTAACCCCAATCTATCCAACCCGCTTCCTACACTAATCCGGATGTGAGAAATCAAAGGAGAATGAAACAGATTGTATGTACAGTCCTTTACTAACAAAATAAAACAATATTTACAAAAATATGGGTTGATATATTAGAGATCTCTTTCCTATTCACACACAAAATATAGCTAAATTTCCTTTATATATGAAATAAAAAAAAATAAATAAGTCCCACTTATTTATATTATTAATCAATCCTAAGAACAATTAAAAAATCAAACAAGCAACCAAAAAAAATCTGGACTACAACAGTCAATATATAGTTAACAAACAAAGAAAAGCGAAGGCCTCACATGGTACAGAAGGGGGGTGGATGTCCAGCCACCTGCCACTCGAGTGAGCAAAATGCCTATGACTTCCTAACAATTGGCACCTCTGCGCTTGATGGAAGTGAAGTGTACTAATCACTCTTGCGTGGCTATTCTAAGCCCTCTTTCCTTAACAACACTAGTAATATTTTGTTTGCTATATAAAGATATATGACACTAAGTCCTTTCCAGAATATGGCGCCTGGAAAGAAAAAAAACATCTTATAATAACATGCTAATCAATAAAAAACAAAAAAAACAAACCCATTCCCATTCACACACACATTCTTACAGAGGGAGGGAGAGGGTATTGAGAAAAGGGGTGGGAGAATGGCCCTTTTTACACACATTCACATTCGCTCCACCACAACTCAGGTGTCGAAGCATGGCGTATTGGTCATCATCCAAACCAGGGGCAGTGTCTGCGCACGAAGCAAGAGCGGAACGTAACTCACTCAGAGTAAACGTGTCGTTGAAGGGCTCTCCGCCTCTGGAGGTAAAGTCCAGGTGGAGGCCTTCCGCGACATGCATCGAATGCTGGCGGAGCGGCATCCTGGCTAGAGAATGCGGTCGCGAAGGATTCCACCACGGATGCTGTAATCTACGGGCAGCAGAAGGCAAGCAGGAAGATGAACAAAACAATGCCAAGTCATCCATGAAGAGGGAAGCCAAAACCCCTTTCCGGAAGAGTAGACACCAGACTATTAATGGCAATGCGAAACATGTCACACTTAAAACACACCCTTGGGGAACACCCTCCATTTGAATCAGCAAGCTTGAGAAAGCATCCCAAATACGGAGCTTAAAATTACGGGACGATAAAAATTCTTGAAAACCGGTAAAATCCCCTCATACCCCAATCATATAACTGACGTAAAACACCATATCTCCAGGTGGTATCATAGGCCTTCTGAATGTCGAACACCGCTAACACGATGTCTGGAGGAAAAAAGCGTGTAAAACAGAGTCTTCCAAACTAATGTGGTGGTCAAGTGCACTACAGCCAGATCCCAACGAGGATCTGGCACATGTTTCGTAGAGCTCTCGGAATATTTTGATTATTTGCTATACTTTGGTGTTTGATAGAAGCTTTTACGCAAAATAGTATTACGTATAGTCTAGAATGGATGTCTCGTGCGATTGGGCTGAATGATTATGTGAGGAGGATGTGTGAGATGGAAGGTGTCATGTTTGTGGACGTGTGGGATAGGTTTGTTAGAATGAAAGAAATGTATGCGATGGATGGACTGCATTTGAGTAGGAGGGGGGGTAGATGTGTTGTGGGAGGAGTATGATCGTGTTATTAGGTCTTTACAGGCGGGAAACTAGATACTAATAGTGGTAAGGGAATTATGAGAGGACATTATAGTACTGAAAGTAGAATGGACTTGGCAGATAACAGAAATAGGTTCCAAGGCGATAGAGGTGAGGTCATTCAGGTTGGAAGAGGTGCTTCAGGTATAGGGGGGTTAAATTGTTTCTATACAAATGCTTGTAGTCTTAGAAACAAGAAGGATGAGCTATTTAGCTATATTAGCGATGAGGATATAGATAAATTATGTGTTAACCTAACATAATAACCAGTTAGCCTAACTCCTGTAGTCTGTAAAATTCTTGAGAAAATAGTTAAAAAAAGGCATTTGCCAACATCTAGAGAGGGAGGGGTTAATCAGCGATGCTCAGCATGGGTTTAGATCAGGTAGATCATGTTTGACTAATTTACTAGACTTTCTGGTGTTTGTAACAGATCAAGTAGATAAGGGACAGAATATAGATATAATAATTTACTTAGATTTTAGGAAAGCATTTGATAAGGTACCACATAGGAGACTAGTTCATAAATTAAAAATGATTGGGATATGTGGGGGGTTGTTTCAAATTGGATAGCTGAGTGGCTGAAAGATAGGAAGCAAAGGGTAGTGCTAAATGGTGTAAAGTCAGAGTGGAGGGATGTTATCAGTGGGGTTCCTCAGGGATCAGTTCTCAGTCCATTAATATTTGTCATCTATATAAACGATCTTGGGGAGGCAGTTAATAATAAAGTGTCAATTTTTGCGGATGATACCAAATTAGCAGCTGTAGTTAAAGATATTGATGATTATTTTAAAGTGCAGGGGGATTTAAATAAATTGTTATCCTGGGCACATAAGTGGCAAATGACTTTCAACCTTGATAAGTGCAAAGTTATTAACATGGGAAAAGATAATAGAGAATTTAACTATGAAATGGATGGGCATTGGCTGAGCTCAGTAGAGGATGAGAAAGATCTAGGAGTAGTAATAGATAAGTCATTAAGGTTTTCTAAGCAGTGTATTGAAGCAACAAATAGGGCAAATAGAGTGCTGGGTTTCATTAAGAGAAATGTCAGTTACAAAAGTAAGGAGGTTTTTCTTAAACTCTATAACTCTTATGTTAGGCCACATCTAGAGTACTGTATACAGGCATGGTCCCCACATTTTAGACACGATATTAACCTTCTCGAGTCAGTGCAACAGAGGGCAACAAAGATTATTCCTTCCCTGAGGCACCTTGAATATATAGACTGAGGGTATTAAATATGTTCTCGTTCAAAAGGGTGTGTGAGAGGGGATATGATTGAGCTCTTTAAAAATTTTTCTGGGATAGATAAATTGGATGTTAGCAAGTTTTTTGAGTTAGATGATGGAAATCGGACTAGAGGTCACCACTTGAAAATTAAAAAGCAAGGGTGTAGGTTGGATTTAAGAAAATATTTTTTCACCAATAGAGTGGTAGACTTCTGGAACAAATTGCCGTGGAGGGTAGTAGGTAGTCCAAACTTAAATGTATTTAAGAGTAGGAAGGGGAGGGAAGGTTGTGATGGTTCCTAAGTTTTGTATATATTAATATTGTTTGTATATATCTATAGCTGCATGATTTAGTTGTTGACAAGCCTTGATTGGTGATACCCTTGTTTCTGGATGCAATCCTCTGGATGTAGTTTTCCTGGGAGTTTGGGTGCCTTAAAAAAGAGGCCGTTTGACTTGGATGACTTATGATGAGCCCTTGTGGCTTTGGTCATCTGTTATATTATATTGTGGGGGACTTTGATTTTGTCTTCCCCTGGTGATGGTGCTTTTTGTAGGTGGGTTTTGACGGAGGCGGATGACCTTTGATAGGCCCTTGTGGCTTTTGTCATCCGTGTAATTATGTTATGTTATGTTATGTTGATTGGTGATACCCTTGTTTCTGGACGCAATCCTCTGGATGTAGTTTTCCTGGGAGTTTGGGTGCCTTAAAAAAGAGGCCGTTTGAGTTGGATGACCTATGATGAGCCCTTGTGGCTTTTGTCATCCGTGAAATTATGTTATGTTATATTAAAGGCGACAGGAGGATCACGAAGTGATCACTCCGGGAAAGGTTCTCCCGAATTGACCATGGAAATCGAAGAGTCAGGCGAACATAAGGACAAGTCTACAGCACTAAAAGAATCCGTTTGAACATGAAAGAAGTAAAGTTGACGGAATTTAAAAGACAAAGGGAATCGGATAATAAGAGGGACTCAACTACTCCGCCCCAGGGATTACGGGCAGTATCACCCCAAGTGGGTGGCGGGCATTAAAATTACCAAGTAATAAAAATGGGGTAGGTAACTGACTTGTGAGCTCTAAAATGTCAGACCAACTCAAATTAAAATTGGGGGGATGTACACAGAACAAACAGTTAAAAGCTTGGAAATAAAAACCCTCACAACAACAGTCTGCAAGGTAGTGCGGAGGGATTGATTGATTGATTTAATCTGTTTTATGGGTGCTGAAACCCTATAAGGATTATTGGCACTATGAAATTACAGTCAAGATAGTCACCATCACCTCTTCAGTTTAGGGACTCCACTCCTAGACACTCAAGAATAAAGAGAAAGGTGGAGTCTGTTAGTATGAGAAGATAAGCTAAACTAGACAGTGCCAACAGTTACACAATTATGTATACAAATACTCATATCTATATATGTACATAAATGGATATACAAACTGGAAAAAAACAAATAAAAAAATAAAATAAATAAATAAATTAAATGTGTCTATATAATGATGTATCTCTTAGAAACTTTAGTACTAGTTCAAATGGGACTGAGGAATTTAGGACAGTAGCATATGAAAATCTTTTGTTTTCCAAGCAGAAACTTAATAAGGGGTTACGACTTAAAGCATATTCAGGGCATTGAGTTATAGCATGTTCTGGGATAAGTTGTGTATTGCATTTTCCACAAAAGTGGAAAAGTGATGGATCAAAGAAGTAGCCATGGGATAGTCTACTGCACCCTAATCTTAGTCTAGTTAGTACGATACTGTCACGACGTGACATTCTATAATATCTGTTATTGTTTAAATTAGGAATGATTTGGGGGAGAATGCCATTATTTTGGGACCATTCATTTTGCCAGAGGTTGAAGACTGAGGGCTGCAGCATGCCTATCATTTCTGATACTGAGAACCCCAGGTGTGTTGTATTAGCATTGTGTATTGCTGCTTTAGCTGCTGTGTCAACCACTTCATTATCTTTTATACCTGCATAACTAGGAACCCATAAAAAACAGCTTCCAGGTTGATTTTATGTATATAGTTAATTATATGGTGGATTAAGTAGTGACTTTTTTGTTCTTTCACAGCTAGCAAACCTGATAGGGAGTCTGAAACCATGAGTAGTTTACAGTTGTCTAGCTTTTGATTTATGTACTTGAGTGAACTCAATATTGCATATAACTCAGCAGTAAATATAGAGCAGTGATGGGGCAGTTTGAAGGTCTTTATGGTTTCCCTCCAGCTAAAAGCACATGCTACTCCTTCATTACTTTTGGAACCATCTGTGAAGGTTACATTAAAACCTGAGGATTTATACAACTCAATTAATTCTAAGGACAATGTTTGATAAATACATGAAGGAGTTTTGTTCTTAGGGTATGCAGTTAATGAGAGGTTAAAGTGAACTTTAGTTAGTATTATATAGCAGTTAGAGATTTTTATCATGTTTAAATCAATGGGGTCATATACTAAGTTCATTATATATTTTTTAATTGAACCACAAAAAGGTTTTAGGTGAGGCTGGAGGTCATAGAAATTATACCAAAAGAATTGTAAAATATATATACGTGTGGGGTGATTTGCAATACTGAGTACTTTGATACCATATCTTAGCCCTAGCAATATTCTACGAAATTTAAGAGGCATTATATTAGCTTCTGCCTCTAAAAAATCAACTCTGGTACAATTTAATACACCTATAGCTAGTCTAATACACTTAAATTGTATTCTATCAAGTTTTAATAGGTTGCTTTCTGATGATGTATGGTATAGGAAAGAGCCATAGTCTATTTTGCTTCTAATAAGGGATTTATATATATGTAATAGATGCATTCTATTTGACCCCCAGTTTGTATTTGCAAGATATTTTAGGAGCAAAATGCTAGATTTACATTTCTCTATTAATGACGTAATATGAGCGGCCCAAGTTAGTCCCTGATCTAATACCATGCCCAAGTATTTATGAGTTTGCATGTAATTAATAGGGTACTTTAATATTATCAGCTCTGGCAAGTTATGTTTTCTAGGGCGTTTTGTAAAAATTATACACTTAGTTTTAGTAGGAGAAAAGGTGGTGCCCCATTTTTGTGACCAGTCAGATATAGAATCCATGATATTTTGCATCTGGTTGTGCATTTGATCCAAGTTTTCACCAGATAGCCACACTGCAATATCATCAGTGTACAAGGCATGGTTTATGTCTAAATTTTTGAATAAATCGTTTAACGATTGAAAATAAGAGTAGACTTATAACGCTGCCTTGTGGTAAGCCGATTTGTACACCAAATTTTTCTGAAGGGAGATTAGCTATCGAAACTCTTATAATTCTAGAGGAAATGAAATTTTTAATAAAGTTGGGGAGATGGCCACGTAAACCCATCTTGTATAGTTTTTTATAAGGACCATGGTGCCAAATGGTATCATATGCTTTTTCAATGTCCAGAAAGATTGCCACTACATATTTATTGCAGAGGAACGCTTCCCTTATGTCACATTCTAAGCGTACCAAACTATCCATAGTTGAGAAGTGCTTTCTGAATCCACTTCGGTAGTATGATAAGTACTTTTTTCATTAAGGTATTTCCGTAATCTAATGGTCAATATTCTCTCTAATGACTTGCATAAGCAACTTGTCAAAGCTATAGGGCGGTAAGAAGATGGTTTCTGACTTGGTTTCCCTGGCTTTAAAATAGGGATGAGTAAACTCTCTTTCCATGTATCTGGATAGGTATTATTTAGAAATAATAGGTGATTGTAGAAATTTAAGAGTTTATGTTTATTTAGGTTACTAAGATTTGCTAGGAAAGGATATATTATGTCCTCCATGCCAGGAGGGCTTGGTTTGTTTTGGGGAATAGCTTTTTCTAATTCATATAATGTAATTGGGCAGTTATATTTCTCATTGTTAGATACCCCAAATGAAATTTCATTAAATTCAGCCTCCACCATAGTGTATACAAAGGGTTCTATGTAGGAGTGAATACTGCTAATAGTAGCAAAGTGGCCAGCTAATATTTGGGCAGTCACAAATGGGTCAGAAGTAATGTGATGAGTGGATGGGGTTTATGTCCTTTTGTAAGTCTCCCTATCTTATCCCAAACTTCTGCTGTATGAGTGTTATGATTAATAGTTTGTACAAACCTTCTCCAAGAGAGACGTTTTGATAATCTAATTACCCTTCTGGCTAAGGCTTTAGCTGTATGATATAACAGTAAAGACTCTGGATTCATGTACTTCTTAAATAGTTTATAGGCTTTTTTTAACTTTTATTGCATAGGCACAACTATCATTCCACCAGGGATTGTTATATTTAAGGGAATATTATTGATGATGACTTTGGTATGGTTTTGGCTGCACATTTGGTGATAGCAGAGGTTACTAGAAGGCAAGCATCATTTGCATTAAGTGAAATATTGACTTTTGGAATTTGTAGCTCTTGATGAAATTTTTTTAAATTTCCTTTATATAGCCATTTGGGCCTGGTATTATACTTCATTTCATACATCGTTTCCATAATTATGGGGAAGTGATCACTATCATAAAGATCTGGTAGTACTTTCCACTCTAAGTTTAGTTTTAAAGAATGGGAGCATAGATATATATCTATATGAGAAAAGTGTCCTCTAAATTCATTGCAATATGTTGTGGCCTTTGAGTTTAGGATGTATAAATTTGCTTCTTCAATAAAATCTGTTATTTTATTTCCTCTCTGACAGCATTCTGATGAGCCCCACAGGTAGTGATGTCCATTCAAATCTCCAAATATTAATACTGGTGGAGGAAGTTGGTTATCATTAAGTCTTGTATAGTTAAAGGAAATCTTTGAGATATATAGATTGAACAAATTGTGAATTTTAAAGATGGTAAATTAATTCTAGCTGCTATAGCTTCCAGATCAGAGGTGATATTTAAAGTTACAAATGGTACCCAGGAGGCTATGGCAAGTAGAACTCCTCCTCCATTATGGCTTCTATCTTTTCTTAAGATGGAATATCCTTTTAAAGAAATGTTTTGCTCTATTCCTAACCTTGTTTCTTGTAACATTACAATTGATGGGGAATACTCATTTAAGATCATCTGCAAGAATGGTAACCTTATTATATAACTGCATATATTCCACTGACATATTCTATAAAGTTCATTATCTATATATAATTTAAACTATTAATCACCAAATAATATTCTGTAACCATCCCTTGAATCAATTTTTTTTGTAAAGCCCATTTTATTAAACACTATAGCCATTTTGTTAAGTGCCTGTTTAGGGGCAATGTTTGCTTCCATGATTTTCTTATATTCTTTAAGGATAGACCATAGGTATTCATTTGAGACATCAACATTATCAACATTATAAGAACATAAGAACGTAAGAAAAGGAGACCATTATAAATACTTTTTTTTGCAGGTAGAGTTTGTGGTCTAGTAATGGGTAGGTCGCATTGTGTTTCTTTTGTAGCTTTTTCACTTGTTTTTTTTTCTTGTTATTTGTATATATGTCACTTGCATTTATAGGATGATTTTTGAAATATACCTGTCGAGCTTCCAAGAAGGATAATTTTTTATCAATTTTTAAATGAATAATTTCTTTCTCCCTGATCCACACAGGACATCCCTTAGAATTTCCTAAATGGTTGGGAGAAGAGCAGTGAATACATTTAGGAGCTTCCCTTGGAGCGATACAATCCTAACAATTATGTTGCTCATTACAATAAAGACATCTGGATTTATTTGTACAGGTCCTACTTCCATGTCCAAAATGCCAGCAATTAGAGCAATTCAAGGGATTAGGGTAGTGGTTATCAATACTGAACGTAAGGTATCCATAATATAATTTAGAAGGCAAGACATTTCCAGCAAAAGTTAATACTAACAAGGGGATAGGGATTCGGGAAGGGCCTTTATTGAGGCGTCTAATTTTCAGGTAAATATGTAGATTAGCGGCCCGGGCGAAAAAAAAATTTGTGTGTAAATATTATCGTTCACTCGTGTCGGAATATTCATGCGCGTTTGAGTCCTTTTTGAATTATTATTCTATAAACAATTAGGATTATATGCTGGGGGGCTGTGCACCCCAGACCCCCCCCCAATTTAATGAAACTCAGGATCATCGTAGTGTAGTCTCCCCATTGTGTTTACCCCCACATGAGCCATCAACTTAAATGTACTCCAAAAACGTGAAACATTTTGGAACACGGGCGAAATAGTACGTCCTATCATTCGCGCCGATAATCTACATATTTACCAATTTTCATAACCGACTCATTTTGAATTTTTAATTCAATAAGTAATAATTCATCAAAGTATAGTAGATCAGGTGCATATATGATACCTTGAATAGTGTTTAAAATTGTGCAACTGAGCACTCTACATCATATTGTCCATTGATAATGGCTTTTGTATTTAAAAGGGCTGTTGTCTGATCTGAGGATTTTGTATGTATTAAGAGGGATCCTGTTCTGCAATATTTAACCTCGCTGACAGGGCCATGACAAATGGATTCAACGACTGTGTTAATTGTTAATGGACCTAATTTTCTCAAATTAACTGTTGGAGAACTTAAATATATCCAAGAAACAAATTTGGGATCAATATTCAATTTGGGGTGATTTTTGTTTATGGCAGTCACATTTGTACTACCTGTATCATTGGTCTTAATTTGTGATGTTACAGGAGCTTTATTACTGTGCGTTGGATTATGAAATATAGCAGAGTAATTCTGGTAGGTGTTTGATTTCTCTGAACCAGAAGTTGATGGGTGTGAAGAGAAACGCGAGACAGCTTGGTCAGTCTCTTTGATCACTTTATGTAGTTGTTTTAGAGTAGGATCAACGTTAGGTGATTCGAGATCAGTATTAGAATTAGGGGTAAATATGTAGACGAGCGGCCCGGCCGATAAAACGTACTATTTTCGTCCGTGTTCCAAAATGTTTCACGTTTTTAGAGTACATTTAAGGGGACGGCTCGTGTGGGGGTAAACACAAGGGGGGGGACCACACTATGAATATCCTGAGTTTCATTAAATTGGGGGGGGGGGTTATGGGGGCAAAGCCCCCCATTATATAATCCTAATTGTTATAATGTTCTGACGTTTACAGAGGTGAATGCTTTAACTACATCATGTCAGAGTCATTAATCGTTTTGCGAATTATGGGTTGGTGGGAGGGAAGGGAAAGACGTCCAAAATACTTGATTTCAATCTTTTTTCCCACTTAATAGCTTTTTATTATCCTCATTCGGAGTCATTTTTATTTGTCAATATATTTTTCCCCATTTTACTATTTTTATTACCTTCTTTTATACATTTAAATGTAATTAGCTAGATCATTTCAAGGAACTACTTGTTTTTTAGCAGTTTGGGTGTCAAACATTCCCCTTTTACGCAGTTTGAAACTGATCAATCAGACGTGAAAGTAGTATCAAATTGTGAACTTTGTCCGTCGTCTATTGCGGAATTATTAACCCTAGTTTCTGATAAGGATAAATTAAACACCTTTTTGGATGTTCATAATTTAGTGCGAATTAAAAGCGAATGCGACATTTGTGGCCGAGCATTAGATGTGAACCCTAACTTTGAATTTAGATGCTCGAAAATAAAACGTGATTCAAGTCAGCTAGATTTCGAATAGGACGCAGATGCGCAAGATAAATAGGCTTTCCTCTTCGCTATTTTGGAAGTATAACCACTGCAATTAGTACGGGAACAGCGTGTTTCGTTTGGGGTTTTTCGGGCAATTTTGTAAAAAATAAATATGGCCTACGTAAACAACGTTTTCGGTTTGTTTACTTTCGGGCATTTTTTTAATACAAAAAAGGGCGGCAGCTATCATTCGAAGAAAACTCAAACGCGCATGAATATTCAAACACGGGTGAACGATAATATTTACACAATAATATTTTTTTCCAGCCGCGCCGCTTGTCTACATGTTTACCGAATTAGGTCGTTTTAGTTTAACTCGAGATTTGTCCTTTTGAGACATCTCGAGAGAAGAATGCCCCCGTGGGCGACTTTCGTTAAGGAAAAGGTCTTAGGTTATTAAGGCAGTAGATATAAGGAGATAACCTAAGTTAAGCAAAATTCTACCTAAAGTGCCTATCGATTTATCACATATCAAACAAGATTTGGAAAGCGTGGAGCAATACAACCTTTCGGAAGAAAGTCTACAGAGGACCAAGTGCGGAGGGAAAGTGGCGCAGAGAATAGCGAAAACGAAATTAAAAGAGAAGCACCACCATGGGACACGCCCCCGGCCGGGGGTGTAGAATTAAACATCCGAAAGTGCCGGGAAGGGGCAAGCTACAAGCTTATTTTCTTGCAAACAGACCGCCAAGGGCCGAACGCTAGAAATCAAGAGCTGGAGTTCCTCCCACTTGGGGAGAAACCCTTGACAATTACACTGTATGATGACAGACATTACTGACGTCTTGACACTAACGTCGGGATTCTAGTGACGGTATGGGGAGGGTTCCTCACACTTGGGGAGAAACCCTTGACAATTACACTGTATGATGACAGATATTACTGACGTCTTGACACCAACGTCGAGATTCTAGTGACGGTATGGGGAGGGGGCATTCCTTATTTTTCTATTTTTATGTATTTATCAATATTATTCTTCATCTTGTGGTTTTATCTTTATTGAATCTATTTCTTTAAGTTAGCCCTTCAAACATTGTCTTCCATTTATCTTGACTTAATATTCTTGTTGGCTGGGTTAGTTCTTGATCTTCGATTTCTTTCTTGATGCATCTTCATTTTTATTGCATTTATCTTGAGTTGATGATTTCTTCTTGGTTATTGATGAGTTAGTCCTTGAAGTCGTTTTCTTCCGTTGTCTTCCGTTTTCTTTCTTGAGGCGATCCATTTTATCGTGAGTCTTCTTGAGTTGGTCCTTCAGCGTTTTCCTTGACTTCCATTTTCTTCTGGCGAATTCTTCGTAAAAGTTGTGGACTATTGAGTTTCGAACTCGCTACCGATAGATTTAAACGCCGATGCCCTTCGCCATTACGCCACAGCTTAGTCCGTTTTGAGTTGGTAATTTAATGGGCTATTTATATTATCGATTTGGAAGGATTTTTTCTCTGATACATCTTCGCACCCCTACAACGGAAATAGTATAAGGTTCCCGACTACTAGAAGGCCCAGAAGGGTCAAGCGACAAATTGCGATGAGCCGAGGACGCACCCGGCACGGACTTGGAAACGTGAGCGGTGGGAAGCGACAGCTGAGAGTCAGACCGAACCTCCAACATGTAGGACTCATGGCCCAGGGGAAAAAGGAGATCGAGCAGAGACTGACCGTTTACCGGGACAGGTAACGTGCGCGGAGATCGCCCAGACTGGGACATTCAACAGGAACGTGCTGAACAGTCTGGGAGACAACACAGTAGAGCGTTGGCGAGCGCTCCATCAAATTGCGGTGCGTCCCGGGAGTGTGTCCAATTCAGAGACGACAGAAAGCAACCTGAAGCCTTCCTGGCATTGCGGGGTAGATCCATGGGAACAATGGCACGCAACATTAACAACCCGAACAATGACATCGGTTATGCCAACGGGAAAGGCCAGCAAAGACCGGTGAAAAGACATCGAAACAGAGGACGCCTCAACAACCGACTCAGGGGGCCAAACCAGCTTCATCAGAGGCAGCGCGCTTGGACTCCGAACGGGGTGAGGAGGAACCCTTCCGTTTGCGCTGAGGCAAAGGAACAGAAGGAACAGCGGGGACAGACGCCTGAAAGAAGAGCCGGATATCCTCTAGGGTCTCAGCTCAACCAGGTTCACGGTTCGCGACAGAGGGAGGAACATGAGAAGAGACCAATGGCAAAGGAAAAGGCGCAACGGAGGAACCGCGAGGAAGGACCAAATGCAGGGTTTTTTGTTTTTTTTAAAGAGCCCATCTGGCAACTGCCCACTTGGGCATATGTCACCGTACTCACCAGGACAGCCTAGTACTAGGCTACTTTAGAATAACAACAAAAACACTAAAAAAGAAAAAAAAAGGCAGGAAGCAGGCTCGAGCGTCGGGGGGAGTTCGCCTTTCCCCGGCGAAGGGAAATGCGACCTACAGAGAAAACAACAAGTAAAACCTCACCTAGTTAAATAAACGGGAGAAGGCCGGCCTCCCCAACAAATAATATGAGTCCACCAGTCAATGTGCATGAACTCGTCCCTAGTACAAGAGACAGGCGGTAGCGACTCCACCCATCCCGGTACCGGGACAGGTAACATGCGCGGAGATCGCACAGACTAAGACATTCATCAATAATGTACCGAACAGAATGGGGAACAACGGAGTCTTTACAGTAAGACGCTGGCGAGCGCTCAATCAAATGGCGGTGCGTCCCGCGAGTGTCCAATTCGGAGACAACAGAAAGCAACCTGAAGCCTTTGCGGCATTGGGGGAATGTCCATGGGAACATTTTTTTAAAAATCTCATCTGGCGACCACTTTCTAGGGCATAAGCGAGCTCCGTTGACGATGGAAGGCCCGCCCTTCCCAGGCGAAGAAGCACGCGATCCATAGTCAAATATTAAATAAGAGGGAGAAAGCCGGCCTCCTCCAAAAAATCTAAAAGTCCACAGGTCGGTGTGCACGAACTCGTCCCGAGTACAAGGGACAGGCGGTAGCGATACCGCCCATCCCGTAGCGGGACAGGTACGGAATGGGACATTCGACAAGAATGTGCCGAACAGTCTGGGGGACGACGCAGTCGTCACAATAGAGCGCAGGCGAGCGCTCGATCAAATGGCGATAAGTCACACGAGTGTGCCTGATTCGGAGACGACAGAAAGTGACCTGAAGCAGTCGCAGCAATGGGGGATAGGTCCATGGGAACAGTAGCGGCGCAATGGCACGCAACTTTAAGTTCCCCTGAACCATCTCCCATCTTCTTTGCCAAGCAGCCCGACGAGCTGCCCGTGTTCCTCCATGTAGTCTGTATATGGAAGAGCGAAACGCTGGTCCGATCGCCCGGTCCTCGCGGATTCTTTGACGCCCTCGTCGGCGCGTTCATTCCCCGGAATTCCTACATGTCCAGGAACCCAGCAGAAGATAATCTTGACATCCACCAAGCTCACTAAAACCATGGCATCACGGATATCGCGAACCAGAGGGTGCGGAGATTCCAATGTCATGAGAGCACTCAGGGCGCTTTGTGAGTCGCTATGAATCACGATCTGGTCTCCGAACCGGGCCCGTCGCGTAATCTCCCGTACCGAGTGGTGTATTGCCCAGAGTTGGCAAATATAAAACCCAACCCTAAAAACAACCGGGTTTTATTACCAAGTTTTTTTTGCTTTTTTAAATGAAATTTAAAAAACCCGGGGTTTTGTTTTGTTTTTGAAATTTACACTTTTTTCAAGGAATGAATGCTACTTATTATTTTATTAAAAATTTATGTTCATAATTTCAACAAATATGTATCAAATTAAGTTTATTTCTTTGATACTGAATCATAATTCATCTCTTCTTCTACAGGTTATGGCTATCATGGGTACCCATAATTCTCAATCAGTGATCTGTTCTTACTATAATATAATTATTAAACTAAGTAATTATTAATATTATATAAAAATAGAGATAGCTATTCTTGTTCTATGTTATTCTAATGCTTGTAGCATTTTTGTTTTAAACCTAGAATAAAACCCAGGTTTCTTTAATTTTTTAGTATAGTGTATGGTTATCTATGTGATTTATCTGGTTAATAAATCAGCCAAAATCGCGTTTCAAAAACCATAACCCTAAATTTATTTGATCGAAGTTGTCTGCAGTTAGTTTTAGGCTTAAGGTGACAGCGAAGTAAATTTTGGAATAATATAAATATATTCATAAAATCAACGAATGTACAATGAAATAAGTAGGTTAGGTATACAATGTAAGACATTTTAACATATGATTTACAGTAACAAGATGCGAAGAGAATTGAAGTATGTGAAATTAATATGGTGGAATAATATGGTGGAATAATATGGTGAAACAATAAGGTGAATAAATAAATAGAGTATCTATGGTGGACTGAATTGGGGCTGCAATGAGAAGTAAATACAATTAGGATCTACTCTCGTATGGTCGTTTGCAAAGAATTGTCAGAGGAAATGGAATTAATTAGGTATGATTTGTTTGGAGGTAAATGAATAATTGTAGAAGGAATGATAACCGAACTTTATACAAAGAAAGTTGCGAGTCGAGTGGGCAGGAAAGCGTGCTATTTTGATAGGGCCGGGAACGTGTGTTTGTTTGTTTGTGTGTGAAATTTAAGAGATGTTGTTTGGAACAATATACGTTAATTGAATTGACAAGTAAAATAAATGATGATATATATATTTAAGTTTCCCAGGAGGTTTTTATTATAGGAATGCCCAGAGGCATTGCTATACAAGAAATGAATGCTACTTATTATTTTATTCAAAATTCATATTTATGTTTATAATTTCAACAAAAATGTATCAAATTAAGGTTATTTCTCTGATATTTACTCGAAATAATTTATCTCTCCTTCTACATGTTATGGCTATCATGAGGACCCACTATACTGTTCTTACTATAGTATAATTATTAAACTAAGTAATTATTAATATTATATAAAAATAGAGATAGCAGTTCTTTTTCATGTTATTATAATGCTTGTAGCATTGTTTTTTTGATAAATCACGAGATTTGAAAACCCCCAGAATAAAACACGGGTTTTATTGGACTTTTTCAAAAAGTAGGGATTTTTGTCAAACCTAGTATTTCCACCAGATCGGCCGTAAAGACAGACGCAGCGCCTGGCAGAGCCCCGCTGACTTCTAACAGAGAGGATACCGCGTGGAAGACAATCCCTTCTTGGGACTTAGAGCCATCCATATACACTGGCATGGTTCCAGCGTGACACGAGGTGTGCTCCAAGAAGGTCGAACGCAATACTCCCGGCGCTGTACAAGCTTTGGGAGCAGAGGCGTGGCGACAGGTAGCCAAAGGTGGTACCGTCCAGGGTGGCGTCCGGGGCAGAACCAGGGGCGCCACCAGCCCTAGAGCTATACCTAGCTCTCGAAGGAGTTTGCTAGCCCTAACCCAAAACGGCTTAGGGCATGACCGGCGTTTCTCGGCGGGATAGGCGCCGTCGAAATACGGATACAGTGAGAGCTGTTGACGACTGAGGAAGGCACCGAGTTCGCGCCTACAGGCGAATAATGCACTGTGCCGGCGTAGAGCGAGTGGCATCTCCCCAGGATCGACTAGTAGGCTCTCAAGTGCAGAAGGTCCTGGCAGTCGTAGGGGCACCGGCCGGAGGAGAAGATCCCTCCCCTCCTTGTACTGCACTGGAAACCCTAGCCGTCTGAAGAGGACCTTGCATATGAGCGGACTCAAGTTCGGTTATTGGCGCCGAGATCGGATTCCCCACCATGGAAGGCCCTACCGTCTGAAGCTGGGTTGCCTCAAGAACTATGTCTATCTCGGATGGGGCCTCCATTTAGCCACCCCCACCCCCCAGGACATGACAGGTCCTATTAGCAGCAGTGTCATTATTCTCGTCTTGGTAGGCAAAGGCCTTGACCCCTGATAGGTTTAGTATTCTAGCCAGCAGGCCTTTTGAGGGAAGCGACCAAAGGGGCCTGGCTTCCCTCCCCCCCTAAAGGGGTTTGCCCTAACGAGCCGCTTGAATGAGGAGCGGTTGGCTATGGGATGCCTGCTGGATTTCTTGTGAGTCTACTTGGAAAGTAAAGGTGGGACTGTCGCTGGAATGATGGAGGTGCCCTAAAGCACCTCCAGACAAGGGGATGAGGGAGAACCTACATTTTTTCTGTGCAGCTGCCGGAAGGCGACTCCGTTGATTGTGAAGGGGAGAGGGAGGTTTTTTTTTATATTTGCATCATTGGGCATGGTGACCCTAAATTTTTCACGGGATGCACACCCTCATCACCCCTCGCAGTAGCCCGCCCTGCAAGGGGTGCTTACAGGCTTGGCAGAGCCAGGTGCCGCCATTCAAGCCAACCCTCCCGCCTAGTGGCCTGGCAGCCCTTTGGCATGGCGGCCCCACTTTGGACGAGAAATAAAATTGATAGATTGTGAAGAGAAAAGGAAAAGGGATGTGAGGAAGGTATGGGTGGGGATGAAGCAGGTTGTTAAAAATCCACTTTTTTAAAAATATCTGGTGACTGCATTCGAAGGGAATAAGTCGCCGTAATCATCCTAGCCTAAATCTAGGCTATATTAAAAGCCAAAAAAAATAAAAAAAAAAACAGAAAAAAAGAATAAATTGAAAAAAATATAAAGCGAGCTCCGTCGACAGAGGAAGGCCACCCCCTCCACCGCCGAAGAAGACCACGATCCATGGTTAAGTTGTAAATAAAAGAAAGAAGGAGGGCCTCCTCCAAAAAGTTTAAAAGTCCACAGGTCGGTGTGCAAAAATCCGTCCCGAGTAAAAGGGACAGACGGAAGCAACTCTGCCGAACCCGGTACCGGGACAGGTAACGTGCGCAAAGATCACCCAGACTGGGACATTCGACAAGAATGTGCCGAACAGGCTGGGGGACGACGCCGTCGCCACAATAGGGCGCAGGCGAGCGGTCCATCAAATAGCGATGCGTCAAACGAGTGTGTCCGATTCAGAGACGACAGAAACGACCTGAAGCCGTAGCGGCATTGGTGGATAGGTCAATGGGAACAGTGGCGGAACAATGGCACGCAACTTTAAGTTCCCTTCGACCGTCTCCCATCTTCTTTGCCAAGCAGTTCGAAGAGCTGCCCGTATTCCTGCCATGTAGTCAGTGTGAGGACGAGCGAAACGCTGGTCCAGTCACAAAGTCCTCGCAGGCTCTTTGGCACCCTCATCGGCATGCTCATTCCCCGCAATTCCTACATGTCCAGGAACCCAGCAGAAGATAATCGCGACATCCGCCCGGCTCGCCAAAACCGTGGCGTCACGGATATCGCAAACTAGGAAATGCGGAGATTCCAATGCCCCGAGAGCACACAGGACGCTTTGTGAGTCGCTATAGATTAAAATCCAGTCTCCGAACCGGTACGTCGCGTAATCTCCCGTACCGAGTCGTGTATTGCCACCAGCTCGGCCGTGAAGACAGACGCAGCACCTGGCAGAGCCCCGTATACACTGGCACAGTTCCAGCCTGACACGAGGTATGCTCCAGAAAGGTCGAACGCAATACTCCCGGCGCCGTACAAGCTTTGGGAGCAGAGGCGTGGCGACAAATAGCCAAATGTGGTACCGTCCAGTGTGGCATCCTGGGTAAAACCAGGGGCACCACCGGCGCGAGAGCTATATCTAGCTCTCGAAGGAGTTTCCTGGCCCTAAACCCAAAGGGCTTAGAGTATGACTGGCGTCTCTCGGCGGCATAGGCACCGTTGAGATCAGCTGCGGATGCAGTGAGAGCTGTTGGCAACTGAGGGAGGCGCCGAGCTTGCGCGTACAGGCGAGTGATGGACTGCACGCGGCGCAGAGCGAGTGGCATCAACCCAGCATCGACCAACAGGCTCTCAATTGGGGAAGTGCAGAAGGCACCGGTCGCCACGCGAAGGCCAGTGTGGTAGATCAAATCCACCTTCCGCAATAAACGCTCGGCTGCGTTGCATAAAACTCGCATCCGTAGTCAAGCATGAAACGAACAAAGGATCGATGCAAACGTAGGGTAGTAGCCCTATCAGCACCCCAAGCGCTGAACGTCACGGAACGGAGAAAGTCCATGGCGCGGTGACAAGAGAATATGAGCCTCCTAGGTGAGGCGTCGGTCTAATACAAGACGCACCCCATTAAGAAACAAATCTGGTTCGGAGTGAAGCCATGGATGGCGGCAGAAGTGCACCACCTTAGTCTTGGCCAAAGAAACCCGAAACCTGTGCGCTTCGGCATAGCGAGAAACTCGGTTCAATGCCTGTTGGAGTCGACGCTCCAGAGTTGGCATCTGGGCCGCGCCAAAATAGATCGAAAGGTCGTCCACGTAGAGCGTAGCGAAAACATCTTCCGGCACCACCGAGGTGATGCCGTTGATGTTCAACGCAAAAAGTGCGACACTGAGGGCACTTTCCTGCCCGACACCCTATTCCTGCTCCTTTGGGCTGGAGAGGGCTCCCCCTAACGGAAGCGGAATCGACGATCTCGCAATAATTCAATTATAAACATTAGGAGGCGTCCCCTAACCCCATCGTGTGGAGAGTCTCCATGATACCGTATCGCCTTGCGGTATCACAGGCCTTCTCCAGATCGAGTAACACCGTGGCGTAGTGCTGTCTACGAAGGAAAAACTCCAGAGGGCATTTTTACAGTCGGAGCGGAGCATCCGACGTGGAGTGCCACTTGCGGAAGCCGCACTGTGCGGAAGACAGATGGCCTCCGCTGTCCAGGAAAAAGGCTAATCTAACATTTACCAATTTCTCCATCAACTTGCAAACGCAAGAGGTTAGAGAGATTGGGCGGAAACCGGTCGGAGTAGAGTGATCTCTCCCCGGTTTGCGAAAGGCGAGCACAGTAGTGATTCGCCAGGAGTCTGGCAGAAGACCGTCCACCCAGATCCTGTTGAACAAATCTAACAGAAAAGCCATGCCTCGCTCACCCAGGTGTCGAAGAATGGCGTACGGGACATCGTCCGGACCATGGGCGGTGTCCGCGCACGAAGCGAGAGCGGAACGCAACTCACTCACAGTAAACTTGTCGTTGAAGGGTTCTCCGCCACTGGAGGTAAAGGCCAGCCGGCGGCCTTCCGCGACATCACGACGTGCATTGAATGATGGCGGAGCAGCATCACGGCTAGAGAGTGCGAAAAAAGCGGTCGCGAAGGATTCCGCAAAGGACGCGGGGTCCGAGATTGCGGTCCCATTCTCCTGGAGAACGGGAAGGGGGTCATGCGAGAACTTGCCCCGAATCCTTTTGACTCGCTTCCATACCTCAGCTAAAAGGGTCTTCCCGTTAAGTGAAGACACGTATGCCCGCCAAGAAGAGCGGCGGGCGTGTTTCGAAATATACCGGAACCTAGCCCTAGCCCGACGAAATTCAGCGACAGTGAAATCGTTCGGGCGGCGCTTATAGCGCATGTAGGCATAACGCTTCTGTTTGAAGGCCGTCTCACACTCGGCTGACCACCATGGGAGTGGTCAGCTTGCAAAACGGCCAGACGTCCTAGGAATAGTAGTCAGGCCCACGGCGATGAGGTTGCCGCAGAAGAACTCAACAGCCTCATCTACCGACCTAAACTCCTCGACTGAGATAGAGAATTCAGTCATTTCCTGAAATGCAGGCCACCGCGCCCGCGCCAAGCACCACCGAGGTGGTCTCTCAGGCGGCAGTTGCCCTGAAAATGATATTTGAATGGGAAAGTGATCACTACCATGGAGGTCATCGACCACCCCCCAATCAAAATCAGGCTGTGCATCTGAAGAGCACAAAGATAGGTCAAGGCAAGAAAAAGAAGCGGTTCTCGGACAGTGATGCGTAAATTCATCCACGCTTAGGACACCCATCTCAAGCTCTTCGATCAGATCGTCAAAGACTTGTCCCCTGGGATTTATGAAGTAATCTCCCTAGAGAGGATGCCTGTCGTTCAGATCTCCAAGCAAGAGATAGGGCCTCGGCAACCGTGCCGTGACGCGGCGGAAGTCCCCCGCAGCGAAGTCAGCTGACGGTGGAATGTACGCAGAAATGATAGTATACCTCCTATCCAGGTGCAGCTGCACAGCCACTGCCTGAAAAGGGGTATCTAAAGAGAAAGGAAGAACGGAGACATCACGCCGGGTGTAAACCGCGCATCCCCGAGCCCGGTTATCCCGCGGTGGTGGGGTCGAAAGACCCTTATACCCCGGGAGGGCAGGCAGGGGGCACGTGCCTAGCATGGTCTCCTGCAAAAATATAGCTAACGGGGAACGGGACGAGACGAGCCTCCGCAGCTCCCCTGAGTTGGCCCGGAGTCCACGGCAATTCCATTGAAGGAATATGCCCTCCAGGCCTACCTCGGAGGAGACGCGGGGGCCCTCCTCGAACTGAAGACCCTCACGGGAATGGCCGTACGCTTCCCGGGAGCAGAACTCCGGGCGCTGTTGGCCGGACAAAGCGCTGAAACCACTGTCGCCTTCAAGGACTTATTGGGGGAGGTTGGGCTCGCCATTTCCTCCCTTCAACTCGAAACCTTAGGCGGGCGTTGCGGCTTCGGAGGTGGGGGGCCTTCTTTCCGAGAAACCACTTTCTCCGAGCCACTCGCTACACCTCAGGGCGTGGGCGAAGGAGCCGAAGCTCCTTTGTTGCTGTCCTCCTTTCGGGGAACAGCTTTAGGAACCCCGGAAGATGGCCTAGCGACCATCTTCAGGGGTGTTGCCTCCTGTGAGTCTAACGACTCGGCTTCGGAGGTGGGGGGCCTTCTTTCCGAGAAACCACTTTCTCCGAGCCACTCGCTACACCTCAGGGCGTGGGCGAAGGAGCCGAAGCTCCTTTGTTGCTGTCCTCCTTTCGGGGAACAGCTTTAGGAACCCCGGAAGATGGCCTAGCGACCATCTTAAGGGGTGTTGCCTCCTGTGAGTCTAACGACTCGGTGGAAGCGCGTGGCCGTTTCGCCTTACGGGAAACGGTCACGCTGGGGGAAGAGAGGGGAGCCCTGGTTTTAGCCGGGGCTAGGTATGAACCCTTTTTACCGCCAGGTTTACCAGGGAAGCGCCCGGGTTGGGTAGAGACCTGCAGAAGGGCTCCGAATGGGCGCGGAAACAACCGTGCTCGTTGGCCTGGATGGGCCAGGAGCAGAGAGTGCTTTTCTAACTATTGAGGCATATGACGTCCCAGGCAGAGATGGGCGCGCAAGGACCAAGTCCTTAGCCTCGCGGAATGAGAGTCGATCCTGGGCCTGAACGGCCAGGATTTCTTTCTCAAGGATATATGCACCACATTGCTTCGAAGAAGCAGGGTGCGGCTCTCCGCAATTGATACACTTGGCCACACACGATTTGGACTTATCGTGTGCGACCTTGGAGCAATTTACACAGACTTCGGGTGACTTCGACTTTGCACGTCTACATGAGCGATTCGTATGGCCGAAGCGGTGACAGTAATAGCACCGCCGCGGCAGTGGCACGAATGCCTTCACGCGGTAGCGGTACCAACCAGCACGCACCGACTCAGGGAGCTTGTCACAATCGAACGTGACGAAGAGTGTAGGGGTGGGTTTCGAGGCCCCTCCCTGTTAATCTCATCACACGTTCGACCTTGACCGACCCATGGTCGGCCAGCTCTAGGGTGATGTCCTCCATGGAGTAGTCAACGAGTTCCCTCGCATAAACTACTCCTTTCACAAAGTTCATGGTAGAGTGCGGCGTCACACTCACCGGGGCGCCATGAAGTGTCCGAAGAGCACTTATCTTGGCCGCCTCGGCGGGATTCGCCAGAAGGCTGCCGTCCGAGAAACGGGTCACCTTCGGCTCTCTACCAATTACACTAGCTAATCCTCTCCTCTGATGGATCATGTTGCCCTTGGACAACATGGTGCCATCAGTGGAGCGAATAAAGAGGAAGCGTTTGAAGCCAGCGGGCTCGAAAACGCCAGGTAACCTCTGAATCAGGGGCCCCGATCTCATCGAGGCTCCGCCCTGTGCACTTTTGTTCTTAGTCAGGGGCTCCGCAACCGGGGGGGGGGGCAGAGGGGGCAGATGTGCCGATCTTGGCTCGTCGCTTGCCAGAGTGGCAGCAGACCCATCCGTCCCCGCAGCCCCCGCGGATAGAGAGAAGCCCCGAGTCTTTCTTGTCTTTTTCTTTTTTGGAGAGGAGGACGGGGAATGAACCCGCTTCTCACCCCCGCAGGAAGAAGTCCCCAGGCCAGATGGACCGGCCTCAGCTGGTCATTCTCCGAAATGGAGAAGGTCCTGGTAGTCTCCGGGGCACCGGTCGGATGAGATCCCTCCCCTCCTTGTACTTCTTCGGAAACCACAGCCGTTTGAGGAGGACCTTGCATAGGGGTGGATTCGGGTTCGTTGCTTGGCGCCGAGCCAGGATTCCCCCCCAATGGAAGGCCCTACCGTCTGAGGCTGGGTTTCCTCAAGGACCATGTCTATCTCAGGGAGGGGGCCTCCAGTTGGCCATCCCCCCCCCCCCAAGACATCGCAGGTCCCGTTGGCAGTATCGTCACTAGTCTTCTGTGGGGAGGCACAGGCCTTGACCCCGGCAAGGTTCAATATTCTTGCCAGCAGGTCTTTTGAGGGAAGCGACCGAAGGGGCCTGGCTTCCCTCTCCGGCCTAAGGGGGTCTGCCCTACCAAGCCGCTTCGATGTGGAGCGGCTGGCTTTCTTGGCAGTCCCCTTTGAAAGAACAGAGGGGACTGCCGCTGGTAAAAGGGAGGCGCCCGAAAGCACCTCTAGAGAAGGGTGTGAGGGGGAGTCCCCTACACCCGTAAGCGAAGGAGAGGAGTAAGCCTCCTCTCCGGTTGAGATATATGGAGGGTCCCCTGAGCAAGTACAGGGAAGGACCTCCATTTTTTTTGCTGGAGCTGCCCAAGGGCGGCTCCGTCGATGTTATAGGAGAAGTTGGGGGTTGTTTTTTTTTATACTCATCATTGGGCATGGTGACCCTTCTTTTTACACGGGATGCAATCGCACATCACCCCTCGCAGTAGCCCGCACTGCGAGAGGTGCTTACAAGCCCGGCATAGCCAGGCGCCGCCATTTGGGACCACCCCTCCCGCCTTTGGCATGGCGGCTCCACCTTAGACACGGCGTAAAACAGATAGATTTTGAAGACGAGAGGAAAAGCGATGTGAGGAAGGTATGGGTGGGGATGAAGCAGGTTGTTAAAAACCAACCACCCCAGACCGGAGCTCAGGGGTTAGGGAACATTGGCCCCTTCCCCCTCAGCCCCGATCCAGGACGGTTGGCCGAGAAGAAGGTCAGCATCTACCCTGTGAAATTAGAGGCTGACCTGAGAAAGTTGTGGGAGAGGTTGTATGAAAAGAGAGGAAAAGAGAGGTTGTATGAAAAGAGAGACGGGGTGCTGAGTCCCGTCAGCACGGCGGCCAGGATGGCAAATCGCCGCGCCCCTTACGGGGCACCCTCCCGGCGCCTCGAGCTTATTTATCCTTAATATTGGAGCCGCGACTCTGCTTTAGATGCCTTTCTGGTTTGTCCAAAGAAAACCATAAACTTGATTCGTGCTATTGACCACATCAGGAAAATGAAACAAATCCTTGCCATATAAAACTCTAATAGCGTCATTCTATAGAGCATGTATATAAAACTGGAGTGCTTATATATATATATATATATATATATATATATATATATATATATATATATATATATATATATATATATATATATATATATACACACACACACACACATCGGTATTTGTGAGGCCACTTTTTTAGTTAATTGTAACAATATGATGAAAATTAACCGAGATCTCAACATTTCTTTTAGTCGTCTAGTAACAAAAGTCATGATTGATTCCTAGTATTTGAGCATCAGGTCCACGATATTTCTGCTCAAAGTGTAGTCGCCATGAAACAAACTTAATTGTGTATGCCGATCAGAATATTGCCTATAACAAGACCTGAAAAAGCAAAATGAAAAAAAAAAGCAAAGACATGCGTCGAAAGATCATTCTGTACATACTTACCTAATGTGCTACAATAAGTACTATGAAGATTAGGGCACATGCTTTTCTTTACTGAAAATGGCACACCAGACTGAATTAGAGGAAAAGTATATTCAGAAATGTCGTCTTGCACTGTTTGGAATACACAAAATAACTACATTTAAAGCGTATCAAAATTAAAGAAAAGAATACTTTGTACACGATTGGATATTCTTTTGTGATATCTTTGCAAAAGATAAGGACACCGTCTAGCTATAAGGTAATCCAGTTTCGGTTGTACGTTTGCTACGAATTGCATATATAGCTATAGTTAATAATGCCCTATACACGAGATATGCTAAATATACGTCCCAACAACAAACGCATTTTCAACATATTATTTAAATGTAACAGTGACTTTATGGTTATTTTTATTTAGCGATAAACAGATGGCAGAATTATTTTGTCAGACACGTTTATTTAGAATAACTTAAAAAAAAATGCTTGGGGTAACTTTCAAATTAAAAAATTAACATCAAATAAGCTCATTAAGGAATCTAAAAATGTCATTTGGGAAATTATAATTATTACATGAAAAATATTTTTGAATTAGGTTTTTCCTACCAGCCTTCAGATACGATTGCAACCTCAGCCTTTTTGAAAACACTCGAATAAGCTCCCCTACTTTTGATCGCAATGGAGTCAAGAGCTCAATTCGAAATGAAGTGTAGAGTTTAAGTGGATTAAAAAAATAAAATGGGAACGAATGGGTTTTCATATCCAAAGTTGTTGTCCACTCTTGGCTGAAAATATAGTCACGTAAAGTGTATTCAACAAACTGGAATTGGAAAAATCTGCACTAAATAAATCTTTATTGAATATTTTGATCCAAATTTAGGCTATTTTGCTTCCCTCTCATCAATTCATTCACAACTTGTAAACAAAAAATGGTAACGATTTAAATAATTTAAAAGATGCCCTTTATTTGTCTTGGGACCCGAACCACGGGTATTTATCTATCTATCTACAGCGTATGGCAGCCATCGGGAGAGCAACACGATTCGGGGGCTCTATCCAGCGACTAACCAGACCTGATGTGGCTTAACTTCAATGTATAATTATAAGTTTATCCAAGTAATAAAAAAAGGGGCAGAAAACCAATTGGTCAAAATTATAAAAGCACTTCATAATGTGGCATTATATGACTGAAAATAGATTATTATTTTTAGCTCATTAAATATGCTTAGAGCCTTAAATATAGTGAATTTAATTGCAAAAAGTACATAAAGAGAGACGATCAATTATAGCGGCCTCGTTGCATTTAGTAATAAAAAGGGTTGGAAGGAAAATAATATTTGCATTATTCTTAAAGGAAAATTTACAGTTCATTATAAATCATTTCATCCCATCAAACAGTAATAAAATCTGGAATCCTTCCTCCATTTGTCAAACAACCAAGACATGAATGGATTCATTACGCATCACAAAGAGAGTGGACATTCCTGGAAACTTTAGAATATGTATATCGAATTCTGAGTCCCTGGTGTTAGGACCGACACTAGGACGAAGTTTTTTTATGTAGACTAGTTTCCATCTTCAGACAATCACGTTTCGAAAAAACGATTTTCGAGGAATCCTCTCTCCTATTCTGATGTTACATGGTGAAGTTCGATACCAAGGTCGAGCCCCTTCGAAGTAGACTAATAATTCCTTTTATTTACATCATTTCCCTCCTAGTAAAGCTTTCCACCCTCTATTCTATGGACCTGATACTACCCACGACAATGGCAGCGAGAGACCATTGATCAAACATCGAAGCTAACTTGAGAAATACGTGCCTAACCCCCGGGCAGGAGCTCTTAATCGATAGACAAGCGCTCTGTGGAGCCCGCAGCCTTGAAGAAGGCCATGCAAAAATCACACTTCACTGGACTTAGTTTTACGGATTTTGTCACCGACAATTCGCACCTTACCTCCGAAGAATCCCTCAGTATCCTACTAGACGCGGTAGTGGATTTACACCCCTAGTACAAGGTTCGATCTCAGGTTAAGAGTTAACAAAAAATTTAGGTGCTCTGAGAGGGCAGCCGTCAATCAAGAAGTGCGTCTAGTCTAAAGCGCGCTGGGAGACAGGTCCGGTCACGTACGTCGCCACACACCCTTTCATAATACCGCTTTCTCTTCCATCTAACCTTCCTTCGCACAGACAACGCATCACTCTTGCGCCCAGAACATGCTTAAGGGGTTTACATATCTATGCTTTCTTGACGCGGACGGCCCCAGCGGATTCGAACTAGTAGGTTTAAGGTAAGTTACGAGGGGCGGTCAATAAGTTTTGCGAATCGGTAGTGCAAAACAGAGGAAGGGGGATGGCTGTTTGTGTGGGTGCTAGGACAAGTTATGACAAGTCAGCACATCCAGCCGCACACTCCTGTCTCATCTATTTAAGAAGCAGTAGCTGATCGCAGATCGTCAGTCACAAATATTTCAACAATGGAGAAGGTTGAGCACAGTGCAGTGATCAAATTTTTGACCAAGGAAGGCAAGAATGCAAGAGAGATCCATGAACGCATGGTTGCAGTGTACACCGACACTGCCCCTTCCTATGCAACCATTGCTCGCTGGAATAGGGAGTTCGCCATGGTCGTGAGTCCCTTGAAGATCATCACCGTCCAGGACGCCCGTCAGACGTGACCAACGAGGACAGTGTGGCCCGTGTGGAGAGGATGATCCTCGAAAATCAACGGGTGAAGGTCGAAGAAATGGAGCGAGAACTTGGAATATCACATGGAAGTGTTATCAACATCATCCACTACAATTTGGCCATGCCCAAGGTCTCTGCCGGTTGGGTCCCTAGAAACCTCACGCCCCATGATCGACTTCAACGTCATCAAAGTTCGGAGGAGCTGCTGCTCCTGTACAATCAAAACCCGGCGGGATTCGAGTCACGCATAGTGACAGGTGATGAAACGTGGATCCATCCCTGGGATCCCGAGACCAAGCTCGAAAGCATAGCGTGGAAGCACAGGGGCTCTCCGACCCCCATCAAGTTCCGGACCCAACCCTCAGCCGGGAAGATGATGGCCACCATCTTCTGGGATTCTGAGAAGGTGTTGATGGTGGACTATGTGCCTCGTGGAAGGACCATCACAGGCCAATATTACGCCGAGGAACTGGCTGGGTTGAACAAGTGCATCCGTCAGAAGCGGCGCGGCAAGTTGACACGCGGTGTCCTGCTCCTCCACGACAATGCCCCTGTCCAAAAAGCCAGATCTGCACAAGCTGCCCTGCGCGAGTGCGGATTCAAGGAGCTCAATCATCCTCCCTACAGTCCAGATCTGGCCCCAAGCGACATTTTATTCCGCCAGCTCAAGGCTACACTGCGTGGACGCCGGTTTGGGGACGATGAAGATGTCCAGCTCGCCGTCCAGGAATGGATTGAACAGCAGTCGGGAAGTCTCAGGGACAAGTGGCGCAAGTGCATTGAAGTCGAGGGTAGTTATATCGAAAAATAACAAAACACTTACTCATATCTCGTTTCCTTATATCCGCATTGTAAAACTTATTGACCGCTCCTCGTACCAGTGGGTTGCTGCCCAAGCCAACTGGATTCTATATGGCCGCGAGGGTGAAACGAGAAATATCATCTATAAAAGGTGGAGGAGACCACTTTGTGACAAAAATTTAAAAAACGACGGGTTAAAAGATTCCTAAGCCAATATGAATCGAAGACGGGTGTGTTGAGGAAGTTAAAAGGGTCGGGAAACAGGACAACCGGAGAATGGCAAAATGACTACAATCCAATAAAAGGTGGGCAACCGATTGGTCCCCACCGCAAAAACGACAGCAAGGGCTGATATGGGCATCACCCGAAACAAGATGGCCGTGAGTAAGTCTCGTGTGGCCAATGCGAACTCGGCAAAGGGCCACCTCCAACGACCGCATTCTATGACGACTCGAGGGCCAAGAGCGAATAGAATTATTAATTTTGTATAGTTTGGATGATGAACAGTCATCCCATTCATTCTGCCACAGTTGAAAAATATACTCTATTATTGAAGGAAAGTAGTCCCTAAAAGGCAGAGCTGAGTTCTCAGTGGACACAGAATGTGCTGAGCGGGCCAGCCGATCAGCCTTCCCGTTGACCAGGAACCCCACATGCCCAGGGACCCAGCAAAAAATAATTCTATATCGGGATGCATTTTGGATCAGCCAGTTGCAAATTTCTGTGACTGTAAGACACTCCTTGAGTCAGAAAAAATGACAAAATCACTAAAAGGTAAAATTTGAATGAGTCTAAAGGCTAAAAGGATTGCTGAAAGTTCAGCGGTAAAAATGGATGCTGCTGGCGGCAAAGATAGTTAGGAATTTTCCTCCTGGCCAGATGGCTGCAGCACCCACGCCACCGCCCGACTCAGAGCCATCTGTGTATAGTGGGCAGCATTGTTTGTGTGAGGTTGAATGCTCTAAGAACAGGCTCTTAATGATGCGAGGGTCCATGGAGGACTTCTCCAGGCTCCACATGTTGATACATCTTGTGGGGAGAGGAGCACGCGAACTAGGGGTCAGTAAGGTCAGTAAGGATGGGAGGTTAAGGACCCTTGGAGCACCCAGGTGAGAGAGATGATCTCATATGCGAAGGTTCAAAGGGCGGGGTAAAGATGGCAACTTATCATATGCTGCCGTTGATTCGGCAGCATACAGGCATCTGTAGACCTATGATACAGGGGCTTGCTGCACTCGGCAGAGGTATCGCATGCAGATTTGAAGTCTATGGTAGGGCAAAGGGAGTAGCCACACTCTCGCAGTAAAGGCTGTTGACAGAAGTACGGAAGGCTCCACTAGAAATGCGAACTCCGAGGTTTCGAATGGGGTTCAGCATTTTACGGGCTGAAGGAAAAGCCGATGAGTAAATTTGACAGCCATAATCCAATTTGGATTGGACGAAGGCTGTGTATAATGTCCACAATGTTTGTCGGTCACTGCCCCACGAAGTGTGTGAGAGGACTTTCAAAATGTCTAGAGCCCGCAGACAGCGTGTTCGAAGTCGGCATAGGTGTGGTAAACAGGATAACTTTGGATCGAGAGTTACGCCAAGGAATCGAAACTCGGAGACAAACTCTATATCTTCGCCTTGTAGGGAGATAGATGGCGGAACAAGAACTCCTCTGCCTCGGTGGAAATACATTGCTTTGGTTTTGGTCGTGGAAAAGCGGAATCCCTTAAGTTGTGCTCTTTTGGATACAGCATCGACCGCCAGTTGTAGCCGACGCGCTGCTGATTGAAGGCGAGGTGAGGAACAGTATAGTGCTAAATCATCGACAAACAGTGTTGCCGATACACCTTCTGGGAGAGACGAAATAATATCATTGATGGCAATTATAAAACATAAGACACTTAAAACACTGCCCTGAGGAACTCCCTCCTCTTGGGGTTGCAGGTCAGAGCATGCGTCTCCAACACGTACCTTGAAGGATCGAGATGCTAAAAAACTTTGAATAAATGAAGGTAAAAGGCCTCAAAAAATATAGCCAGGACTCGGTGCTTTAATGAGAAAGCTTTCCGGACCGATCCCTCGAAACGTAGTAGTAGGTCAAGGGTACTATGACCTTTTCGGAAGCCACATTGAAATGGAGAGAGAAGGTGATTGGTTTCTAGAAACCAGTTTAGGCGCTCCAATATCATTTTTTCCAGCAACTTACTCAAACAGCTGGTGAGAGCTATAGGGCGGTAGTGATCTGCATCCAACCCGTCCCTGCCCGGTTTGACAAAGGAAAGGATGATTCCAATGCGTCATGATGAGGGGTAAAAACCCTTCACCCATATAAGGATGTACAAATCAAGTAAGAAGAGAGTAGAATGTGGATGTAGGTGCCGAATCATATCGAACTGGATCTCATCAAGGCCAGGAAAAGTAGATCTGCAAAGGGACAAAGCGCTTTGCAGCTCATGGATGCTGAATAGAGCGTTATATGGAAGGTTAGATTTTGTTGTGAAGTTGAGAGAATGAGATTCTTCCTTTGATTTGTAGGATTGAAAAGCCTTATCGTAACGGCTGATACTGCTGACGGCGCGGAAATGGTCAGCAAAAGCATTGCTGACCGCCAGGCAGTCATTCTCCAAGGAATCGTCTAAGTTGAGTGTGGGGGTATGATGATTAACATAACGGCCCCTGATCTTATTAATCCTCTTCCAGATCTTAGCAGTAGGTGTCATGAGGAAATTGATGAAACGTAACGGCGCCATGAATTTCGGCGAGCCTGACGAAGGGTTCTTTGGCGAAGCGCACGAGCTCGGTTTCGGTCGACCTAGTTGCACAAAGTTGGGTTCTTTCGGAATCGGGCATGGGCTAACTTGTAATTTTTGATAGCTGTTGCACACGTCGAGGTCCACCAGGGCACGGTTGAGCGGCCTGTGACAGGTCGCCTCCGTGGGATGGTCTGTGTTGCTGCATTGTAGATAGTCGATGTAAAGTATTCTACTGCCTCGTCCACTCCATTGAAGATCCCCCAAGTGTGCATTTGTGAAGGACGCCTCTTGGAAACTTTCCCAATCTGCATGACCTAAGTCCCACTTAAGGGGCATGGTTGTATGAGGGCTAACTTGAAGGGCCGACAAGACAATAGGGAAGTGGTGACTCCCATGGAGATCGTCAAGAATTGACCATCGAAATTCCGTGAAGCAATCAGGGAAACAAACAGACAGGTCAACACCGTTAAAAGAGTCCGTCTGGACATGATAAGAGGTAAAATCGCTAGTATTTAAAACACAAAGAAAGTCAGATAATAAAAGAGACTCTAAAACACGGCCTTTGGCATTTCGAGTGATGTCACCCCAGTATGGATGACGGGCGTTAAAATCTCCTAGTAATAAGAATGGGGAGGGCAACTGGACTATAAGTTCTAAAAGGTCGGGTCTTGACAATGATAAACAAGGGGGTAGGTAAAGAGAGCAAACGGTAAAAAGCTTGGTAAGAAAAACCCTCACGGCAACAGCTTGGAGGGTAGTATGTAGGGATATGGGAGAAACATGGTAGGATTAAGATACCATGATTGACACCCCTCCATGAGAGGGGCTTCCAGCAGGAGCAATAGAGTTGAAAGTGAGAAAGCTGGGTACCGGCGGAAAGGGCCGTACATCCAGTTTATTCTCCTGAAGACAAATAACAGCGGGGTGGATAGTCGTCAAAAGAATTTTGAGTTCTTCCCACTTTGGAAGAACTCCTTGACAATTCCATTGTAAAATGGAAGATATTATGTGGGACGATTAGATACCACTGTGGATATCTTTTTCTCTTTTGAGGCCGATATTATATTTGAAGTTCGTCCCAAAGAGCTTGGGAGACGGAGAGCTGATTTTGAGGAGCCTGCTTTTGCAGGGGGAGAGATCCTAGATGGAGCAGTAACTGTTTTTTTTTTTTCGTGGGTTTTGGAGAACCGACCGAGGCCCTTGATTGTAATTCGGGCTCGCAACCTGGCGGAAAAGGAAGATCAAGAAGGAATTTTCGACCGGTAGATCTGGATTCATGGGTCGAGGGTATTTTCGGTGTCTGAGGAGTTGGTCCAACCGCCGCAATTGGTGATGATGGAGTATCAACTGCTTCCATCGGATCTTGGGTTGAAGAGTGAGCGGAACGAACAGGTGATCTGAGCGAAGTGTGAGGAGCTGGGTGTATATCTGCCATCGTTTGGATCAGGATAGGGCCTAAGTCCTGTGAATGGCGAGACGGACTTAAAGGCATATAATGTTCAGCCATAGGGGAAGAGTCCATTGAAGATTCTCGGGGTTCGACCTAGTCAGCTCCAGAGGCTGCCCGCTTATTTGTGGTTGATGACCCAGGTGAGGAATCCTTCCTCTTACCACTGGGCTTGGGGTCTCGGGGCCGGGTGGATGAACCATCACTGGTCGATGTTGAGGATTCTTTCAAATAACGTCTGATGTCTTCAGGTGTCTCACCCTGAGCGTCTCTCCCAGCTAGAGCTGCTGGAGAGAGGGGGGGCTACATTGGTTATCTCGGTGTGAGAGCGATGCTTCGACTGCATATTCTGAATGTTTTCGACGCTGCGAGTAGATCTAGGGTGAAGTGCTTCAGGCTGGTCGGAACTCACGCGTGATGGTCGGTTTCGTCCAGCGTCACGTAAAACGTAAGAGAAGAGCCGGCCGAGTGGCGAGGTTTGTTTCGAACTAGTAAATGATAATTCTGATATTTAGATGAATTTCACTATTCAGTCGGCGCTCATCAACTAGCGAAAATTGACTGCGGTGGGGTCGATGATCTAACATGAAATGAACTGGAATGCAAAATAGATCGAGGTCAAATTCATTCAGCCTTTTTTTTTTATTTACGAACGGTCAGGATTTGCTGGCACCTGCTCAAAGGAGTCTCCGGAGGTAAACATTACAATTGAATTTCGGCTGAAATATACAAGAGGATTGGCAAGAAGGAATCAGAAATAATAAAAACAAATTAAGGAGTAATTGGAAAGAAATGAGGAGGTCAAAAGAAAGAATAATGTAGTATTCAATGCAGCAGAAAGTAAGGAGCCGCAAAAGAAAAGGAAAGAGGAAGACAAAAATTCGCGTGAAGAATAATTGAGGGAAATTAGGAAGAGTACAAGAAGCAGAGATTGAACAAATATTTAGGACCAGGCGAAATAAAGGGCATTTTAGCCACTGACAGTTGAACTGTGGCACCTCAAAGCGAAGTAGTAAGGAGGACCAATGGAAAGAAGAGGAAGAACTTGGTTAAAGAAAATAAGAATAGCTCAAGATCTTACGCGAGAGTATGGAGAATGTGAGGCGTAAAGATGAGCTAATGGCAAAAAGAAGACTAGGAAGAAGATAGATAATAAAGAAAGGCACAATAATAAAGTTGGATGTGGAAGGAGAGATTATCAGTGACAAGGAGTGAAAGGGAAAAGAGAAAAGTCGAGAAATAATAGGAAGAAAAATAAACACAATATAAATATTAAGAAATTAAATATACAAGGATTGGCCCAAAGAAAATATAGATCTCGAATATTTTAGAGAATAATAGTGTGGTGTGCGTTGAAGAGCACTCCAAAAGGTAAAGGGCAGAAATTCGGGACAAGAAAGTATGAATAGAAAAATGGTAGAGGTATATTGGTACTACATGAAGAAAAACAAGAAATGGAAGAGCGATGCGTTAGTCACATGCAAGGAACTGTAATGGAGAAAAAAAATAAGTATAATTTTACAGTTAGTAAAAAAACTAATTTAAATGACAAAAAGTAAATGAAGGGAAAGAAGCAATACCAATAATTGGAATTTAAATGACCATGCCGGGTTAAAGAGATAAAAAAAATGATGAAAATGGAAGAATAGTAAGGAGGATGAATGGAAAGAGGAAGAAAATATTATTAAATGATGATCAGAAATGCGTTGAAGTTGCACATAGAGCAGAAACAAAGATAAGTGTGATAAATTTGCACAAATGACAGAAAGATGTACAGTAAATTTATTCGGATTAAGATCAATCCGGATAAAGAAATCTTTGAGATAAGATGATAAAAAAAGGCAGAAAGGAACCAAAGAATTCAACGGATAGTGAAACATGAGGCAATTTTGTCAAAGCGAGAAAAAGTGGAAACAATGGAAGAAATCGGCAGAGAAATTACTTGAAAGACAAGAGAAAAGGAAAGGTAAAGATTGAGAAACCACCGTGGATAATAGAAGGAATAATATTAGGAATGAAAGAAAGAAAAATGGAATAGGAAAAGAGCAGAAGAAATAAACTATATGAAAAGAAGAAAGCTGAGAAGTAAGATATGTACAAACCTGAGATGAAGTTGTGACAAGAAATCAACCATAACAAGGATAGGGGAAAGAAAATATGGATATTATATAAGTTAAGAATGGAGAAAAAGGTGGATGAAATATTGATGGATATGTAAAATTGAAAAGACGAAGGAAGAAATCAGGCTGAAATGGTAGAGAGAAGAGCGCCAAATCTAGAACATGTGGAACATATTAAGAGTTGTAGAAAATATATATGAGAGAGCACATAGAAATGAGAATGCAGGTAAAGAGCAAGATAAATATCGGGAAAACCAGAATGAACAGAGAAAAATTAGTGAAATGTATGAAGAGATGAAAGAAATAAAAAGGCAGCAGAACGATAAAACCAGAATTCTAAAAACATTGATGAAGGACATATTAAAAAGAATGAGAAAAAAAAAAGGATGAAAGGGTTGGATTTAGGGATGGGGGAAGAGTTGAGAATAACCTCCTGATTATCAAGTACTGTATGGAAAGGTCCTATCAAATGAAAAGAAGTCTAATAGTAAAAAACAAAAGAGAAAAGAGCGAGATAATGACGGAATACAAAATAAACCCTGCACTAAAGGAACGTGAACGCTGTTGTTGTTTGTAGCTGCCCGGGAGGAGATGGCGTCTCCGCTTCCTCCGAGCGGTTGGGATTTACGGCGAGAAGGTCTTTGATCCTACAACCTAGGGTGTAGGCCTCACCCACGTTACCGCAATTAAGTGGGGCGGCTGACCTTTAGGGGACCGGGTTAGAGCGCAGGAGGCTGTTGCATGCTGTGGGAATTTTAAACCTCCCCATTGTGCTAGCGGCCCATGCAGCAGCTATGAGGTGAAAGTTCTACTGCAACTCAACCTCACGTGGTGGTCATGTGATAGCCACTTGGGAATGTCTGACCCCTCTTCAACCTCTTCTCTCTTGCCCCCCAACGGTAGCTAGAGTTTACACAACACAGCCTTGCTTGCTGTGCATGAAACAAATGGAAGAAGAAAAGGAATAAGGTGGAAATTGATTATGAAAGGGGGAAGAGTGCAAAAAAAGAAATAAAAAGATGGGAGATAACAAAGAAATGCAAGATAAATGATTGAAAATGTACATGGTGAAGAGGATATATATGGAGGACAAGAGGTAGTTTATGATTACGGAGAATTCCCCCCCGATAATGAAATTCACATAAAGATCAGAGTACGAAGGCACCAGGGTCAGTCACTTTTATTGGGGGGCCTGGTAGTAGTTGTTATTTTCTACATCAATCAGTTATCATGGGGGAGTCACCCGATTATCGTATTCGAGTACCACATAAGTGGGGCTTCAGAAAGGCGGGGGGAAATGGGTATGCTGAGGTGCAAAGACGAGAAGGGAAATGACAGCGGTGTTTTCATTGGCTAGGTGAATGCTGAGGTTATGTAGAAGCTAGCTACCCCTCGCAGCCGCTTACTAGACGGCGTCCCTCATATACACTCGAGCAGAAATGAAGATCTATAACTTTCGTTGATGTGCCCCGAATATGGCGAAGGGCAAGTGGTTGTAAATGGCAGCCACCGTGTATGAAATATAAAACAAATTAAGCAAACAATAAAACTTTCGAAAGAAAAGAAAAAGAGCTTGGACCACACGAGAGTGAATGAGTGGATCCCTTAGACTCAACTATCCTCGAGGTGAAGTGACAGGTATGTGTGACAGGATAAAATGGGAGGAAATTGCAATAATAATAAATATACGCCCTTACTCTGACCAGTGCGGTCAGGAAAGTTTATGGCAATGCGACACATTTGAAAATGCTTGAGAGGAAGAGTAAAAAAGGAAGACGTGGTAGTGTTTGCGATGACAGAGGAAAGAGGAGGAGAGGTGAAAAACTTTGTTCAGAGAGAACGTGAGGGAGTATGTTGTCCCCCGACGGAATGGGGAGTCACGAGTAAGACATATACTTGGAGACGATGCTTGAAGCCCTAAGAACGACACAAAGAAGAACCCCTGACACTTGGAAATCCCAATAGTCCTTGGTACCTATAACCAAAATGTTAAAAAAAACCTAATCCTGAAAGTCCACCCTCTATTTTGATGCAACAAATGAATCTACTAAAATCTTTAGGGTAATTTAAGATATAAAATGTTTGTATAAACTATAACAATGCCAATTTAATATTATATCCTTCACTACAAATTTGTAAATCCTAGAGAAAGGTAAATATTTAAGAACAATAATTTAATAAAAAACTCTCAATTAAAATGCACCAACCAAACTATCTAAACTCCTAAGAGTAATAAACTGGACTAGGAAATATTTTTTTTAGAAAATGTATCAATTTTAAGAAATAAATATTACTATAATAATACTGAACCATTAAATATATATATATATATATATATATATATATATATATATATATATATATATATATATATATATATATATATATATATATATATATATATATTTATATATATAAAAAAACACGCAATCTTTGGTATACTTTGCTTTGAAATGTTCATCAAACCACGTTTAAACAATCACTGGATATGCTTTCGAATTATTCTTTTTACAGTTTTTGCAGAGTTCTTCCACCCTAGTGGGGTTCGATACCACATATTCCCTCAGGGATTAGATCAGAGGAAGGTTGAAGCATTCTGACTAAGAGGAAATTGAAATCTTGTTTAGTTTTGTTTTGGTGCCGTTTTGCTCGAAATAGGTTTCTTGATCGAGGTTTTGGAAGCCATTTTAGCTCCCTGCGTCTCCTTCTCGAATTTATGCTGCAGGGAAGCTACGTGAGATGTACCCTGGGGTCCTGACTTCGAGGCAGCAGCCAAAACGCCACTCTTGGTGGCAGAAGCAATCCCGGGTGTCTTTACTGGGGTATTCAGCAGACGTCCCATTGAGGGTTTTCGAGGTTTGGCTTCCGTAGAAGAGGTTGCAGAGGAAGGGTGTTTGGAGACTGTGTGGATAGCAGGAGGATTGCCATCTTTATGGGAGACTTTCCCTCGAGTTTCGACCTTTACGGCAGATGTTTGCGACTGGGTCTTTTTTGCAGGACCTCCTTTATTATCTTTAGTCTCGCTGTCGGTGGACGCCTGTCTGACAGGAATCGATCTCAGCATCGAGGAAGAAGTCTTGGAACTATTGTCCTTTGAGTTGGACGGGCCTTTTGACAAGGGCGAAAGAAGTTTTGGTCTATTAGGTGGCACAGAGGAGGTTCCCGGGGCTCCTTTGCTTCTTAGAGACCCATGGACCTTGCTGTCGGAGGCGCTGGCAGGTTTGCTGGAGGAGGCGGTCGTGCGGCTAACCTTGGATTTGTCCTGGGTGGGATGAAGAACCTTATCTGGGGGAAAGACGGGGCGGACTCGAGATGTCGCTGAAGTAGGGGTCGGCACTCCGCTCGGGGGTTTAAGTTTCCCTTGAACCCCGAGGGATGGGTTGACCTCCTTCTTCGGGTGTTGAGGAATTGCTTGGCTTTTATCCCCACCTAAACTCGTGGATGACTTAGGGACGTTGTCCCTGGCGACGGAAGCCCTAAGCTCCGCGCTTTTAGTCTTCACACCAGCTAAGGACGCCTGCAGTTTGCTCCCTGAGATTCCTGTTACGTCCTTTTGCTCTGCCACCGAGCTTTTAGCAAGAGAGGTGGGCTCAGCTTGGAGCTTCGTGGGAGAAAAGGACCTTGTGGGAGAAATGGTCTTTGTGGGAGGAGCGGGCTTTGTGGGAGACGATGGTTTGGTGGGTGATGAACTCTTAAGGGATGCCTCCGAAGAGGTTGGGGGCTTGAAGAAGGATAACACGCCCCGCGGCTTTAAACTCGAGTATGGCATGTAGGGAGACCTCGCCTTGGCACCTCCCTCGTTTGGGGAGGACGGAGTACCCGGTGTTTTGGGCGGGGAGGAAGGAGAGTGGATGGGGGAGGAGGGGGACTGGAAAGGGGTGGAAGCCGATGACTGGAACGGGGTGCTGGTGGTCGACGATTTTTTGATGGTGTTCACGTATTGGGGCTCCCTGGTCGCGAGCTCGGTCACAATTTCGGACAGGAGCCCCCCTTCCTCGCCACTTGGTGGCGAGAGCGAGACCGCGGAGGGATCGTCTATTTTGGATCCCTGGGCAGCACTACCTGGTCCTCTGTCACCACCAGATGGGGCCACATTGCAGTAGAGCTGCTCCTCGCCGGCATCCACCGGTCGACTCTTCTTCGTCCTCGAGTAGAGCATCGAGAAGAATCTCCCCTTCTTTTTGCCCATCCCAGGTGACGCCTCCTGGGTGGGTGGAGTTTCGTCAATGGTGGAGTAGATTCCCTCCTGCGAAGGGGAACCGGCCCCCGCAGGAGCAACCGTGACGCAGTCGTCGTAGAAGTACTCAGACTCTGGTGTGGCGGGTATCACGGGAAGAGGGGGCCGTGGAGGGGGCTGGGATGGCCGGGGAGGGGGGAGGCTCTTGGGACGGGTGACCCGCATGGATCCAAACTTAGGAATGGAGGGTCTGGACGTTACCGCTGGCTCCCGCACGCTGCCTACCCTGAGCAACTCGCTATTGGAGGGGTCCCCTTTGGAATCGCTACCTACACCAGGGCCCCAAGACACCTTGGCGTGGGAAGGCCTCTCTCCCGCATGGACGGGAACCCTTGGAGCGGAGCGGACGGGCACCAAATTGGAGGGCAGGTCAGTGGCCTGAAGCTGCATTGGGGGCGAGATCTCGAGTTGTAGGAGCGACGCACGGTTGATCTTGGCCGCCTTGCGAGGGAGGGTGTGGCACTCGGGGGCGGAGAGGCCCTCCGCGGGAGGCCCCTCGCTTCGCTTCGTGAGGAAGGACGCAATGCGCGCCACCGCCGACGGCCTCCCTTGCTCGCGCGACACATCATCGAATTCGGGGGCCGCCGGGGTAGCTGCTCCCAGACATGATGCGTCAGGCACCGATTGGGGCCGCTGGGGGGCAGGGCGAGAGGGACTCACCCGCACGGCGGGGTTGGTCGAGGCCTGAAGACTCGGCCTGCTGATGTCCACGGGGGGCCTACCCCCTGCTACCGTTGGCCACACGTTCGCAAGCACAGCGGAGGAGAGCTTCGCCTTGCCCGAGGGGCTCGTGACCAGTGATCCCTCAGTCTCGCCGCTGGGAGGGGTGAGTGGGTCCAGAATGGATCCCGCATCAGCTGTTTTGGGCTTCTCCTTGATGGGGGAGAGCGTGAAGCCTTCGTACTTGCCAAAGAGTTGGGTGTGGAAGGCGCCGCCGGGGCCTGTCCCATTGGCGTGGCCGTTCAGGAGAGGGCTGTTGCTCTTCGACCCCTGAGATGATGGGGGGGTTGGCGCCCGAACGCCGTCGTATGTTAACCCACCTGACGATTTGGCCACGACCTCAACACAGGCCGAGGTGCCACGGCCTCCCTGATTGACCGATAATCTACGAAATGAAATCAGGAATTAATTATGGCGAGGAAGGTCTCGGAGATCTTAATTGATTCTTTTTGATGGTGAATTGCATGTCCTCTCTCTTCTAAACTTCCCCAATTTCACTCTGTCTATTCGTAGTAAAAGTGGGAAGCTTGGAAAAGGGTGGAGTAGGACATGCAATTTCACTAAACCTACGCCCGTTCCCTAGAAATGTGTCGTCTTTCAGCGGAGTTGACAAAGAAATGAAAACCGGAATCACCCGAAAAGGGGCGTTTTTACTTACTTGGGAATGGAGAGGGGTAGTATAAAACAACAATAATAAATGTGAATAATGTTAAAGAGGAGTAACAAAAAGTGCCCCCTCCCTAAAATTTATAACGAGAGCATTTCATGCAGAAAGTATGTGAGGAAAGATCTGTAAAAAGTGGCGAAGTTAGAGGAAACGAAATGTGTGGAAGCTATATAGTTGCAGATCCTCCTGCAGACTTTAGAGGGCTGGAAGGTACACAATCGTTCACAATCCAGGGGGCCCACGCCGCTGCACATGGCATCCTCTTGCGGAAATCGCAAACCTCATTAATTCGAACGGGAAAAACCTCCCCAATCAGGGTGAGGAGTCCTTCCTCGAGGAAAAAAGTTCAATTTTAAAAATATACGAAGGGCAGTCAATAAGTTTTGCAATTCGGATATAAGGAAAAGAGATATGAGGAAAAGTGTTTTATTATTTTTTAATATAACTACCCTCGACTTCAATGCACTTGCGCCACTTGTCCCTGAGGCTTCGAATTCCCGACAACCACAAATCTCCCAACTGCTGGACGGCGAGCTGGACATCTTCATCGTCCCCAAACCGGCGTCCACGCAGTGAAGCCTTGAGCTGGCGGAATAAAAAGTAGTCGCTAGGGGCCAGATCTGGACTGTAGGTGGAAAGGTTGAGCTCCTCGAATCCTGACTCGCGCAGGGCAGCTTGTACAACTCTGGCCTTGTGGACTTTGATGACGTTGAAGTCGATCATTGGGAGTGAGGATTCTAGGGACCCAATGGGCAGAGACCTTGGTCATGGCCAAATTGTCGTGGATGATGTTGATAACACTTCCATGTGATATTCCAAGTTCTCACTCGATTTCTTCGACCTTCACCCGTCGATTTTCAAGTATCCTCCTCTCCACACGGGCCACATTGTCCTCGTTGGGCACGTCCGACGGGCGTCCTGAACGGGGGTCATCTTCAAGGGACTCGCGACCATGGCGGAACTCCCTATTCCAGCGAGCAATGGTTGCATAGGAAGGGGCGGTGTCGGTGTACACTGCAACCATGCGTTCATGAATCTCTTTTGCATTCTTGCCTTCCTTGGTCAAAAATTTTATCAATGCGCGGTGCTCAACCTTCTCCATTGTTGCAAAATTTGTGACTGACGATCTGCAATCAGCTACTGCTTCTTAAATAGACGAGGCAGGAGCGTGCGACTGCAGATCCTGACTTGTCATAACTTGTCCTAACACCTCCACAAACAGCCATCCCCCTTCCTCTGTTTTGCCCTAGCGATTCGCAAAACTTCTTGACCGCCCCTCGTATCAACGGACTTTGAAAAGGAATAAGAAAATGATCAAGAAATCATATTAGAGTCTCTTCCTATGCATTACTCACTTTAACGAATACACAAACAAACAAACAACCACAAATGGTGCATACAAATATACGAACAAAACAATTCATCGGCACATTAAAGACAGATTGAACACGTACAAAAAATGAGGACGTCCGAAAAAATTGCGGCGTCAATTAAATGTGGTGGTGAGGGAGGGGCTAATCGGGCTATGTATGGCGAGTGGAGGGACAGGAGGACAACATGATTATCGACACATTTCTCTGCATCAAGTTTTATCAGCAATCTGCACCTTTTTCAGCAGCGGGGTTCTTCGGTTTAACGTGGGTGCCAAACCACGGGGCAATTCAGCAGAAGGCAGCCGCCGTGCATCTGACCAGAATTAGTCGCAATCCATCAACTAGCCACATCCCATGTGGCTTAACTGTAATCGTACGTGGCGTTTCCACTCGGCTATGCCGTAACCCAACTCCTACCTTGAAAATAATCATGGGGTACCATTGCAGCTGTGGTTTAAACCGAAGTTTAATCACCAGAATCGCCACCCAGCCCAACCACTTTATGCTCTATCTGGGCCCTGGGGTGTTATGCGCTGTAGTATCTGGGGCAGTCGGCGATCATCCCTCCGGGGTAGATCACAAACCTCCGTGACGACACACCTATTTATTATACACTTCCTCCTTCTCTCTTAAACACTCATTCGCACCTTCTAAGCGGTCTTCGCGCACTCTCGTATATTCCCTTTACAGTCTATTTCTATCCATTCTTCACATATGTCCACACCATCTCAGTTACAACCTCGTTCTCACCATAAACTCCCCCTGATTGTCCATTTTGCATTGCTCTCACTCGAAACCTTTCCTTCCTCTTCATACAACAACCTTGGCACCAGCATACTTTCAGGCACATTCACTAACGTTCTAATCGCCCCCAGCGACTTCCCTACCTTTTAAAGCTTTATAGCCTGTTTTGCCATTTATGTTCATCTGGCTTAAGTGGTCATAAAAGTTAAAAAAAACCTATAATTAAAAACAATAAAAAGAGCAACAACATGGGATTGGTAGCGCTTTCCCGTAAAATATGGAAAGACAAGACTAGAATAAACTATAGTTAAAATACAGGACAGCAAAGAAACGGCTAAATTATCGGGTATGTGGACAAATATTATAAGTTAAAAATAAATAAAAAGGGGCTAAAATATTAAAATATAGGTTAGCACCAACGAAGGTATCAAATTTTGGAAGAAAGGCCGGCATCTTCCAGAAATCCCAATGAGTTGGGCACAACATGGGAAGACTCTCCGAGAATAGAAGCAAAGGTGGGGTGAAGACCGAAATACTTCTTTCGGTGGGCAGAGTATCGCGGGCAGGCGAGCAGAATATGTTGCACTGAGATGGTGGTTCTTCGTCAGCCATTAAATGGCCATGGGTGAGGCGATAGTGACCGATTCGCAGGCGGCACAGCACAACTTCATGCCATCTGGTGGGAGAGTATGACGATGGCCACGGGAAAGCGTTTTCCTTGAGTTGGAGTAAGTGAGGATGACCATACAAGTTCCAATATCGCTCCCATTCTTCTCTGACCAATTTACGTATGAGGGGGATGTAGTCTCTGCGAAAGATCGGTGATTGGGGTATGGACGATGCAGTATGGAGGGCGGCCTTCTTTTCTTCTAGGTCAGCCGTTTCATTTTCCTGGATGTTTGAGTGTCCGGGAAGCCGGCAGAATGATATAGAGTAAGACAGTCCGATCAAAAGATGTAGGGTTTCTAAGATTTCTATGGCTGCAGGGTGTCGGGGGGACAATCGCTGAAGGGAAGTCAGCGCACTCATAGAATCCGAAAATATTGTATATAACCCTGGGGAATGGAGACCGAGGGCACGCAAGGCTATTTTTATGGCCACGAGCTCTGCTGAGAGGACAGTAGTTATAGGCTGTAGGGTGGATCGTAAGGTATGAGAGGGAAGGACAGCAGCGCATCCAGTCCCTGCATCAGTTTTCGACCCGTCGGTGTAAATAGGAGTTTCACCGGTGCGAGTTTCTGCATGTTCTTGAAACATGGCGCGTTGAGCTGCAGTTGGTATTTGATCCTTGGGGCCTCTCAAGAAAGGTTCACAGAACTTAGCACTCCTGCGGGTCCATGGGGGTAGCGTTGGTGGTGTTTCCACCGCAACTGAGAGGTGTCTAAGCTCGAATTTTTCCAAAAGCTGTGCTATACGCAGTGTATATGAATATAAGGTACGATGGCGAGTCTCATGTAGAATCGGAGGCAGTATTCATTAAGGCGAGATGAAAGAGGGAGGAATCCTGTTTCAACATAGAGATAGAACAGGGAAAGACTTAAATGCCCCTGTAGCAAGGCGCAGGCATCTGTGATGCAGCGGGTTTAGTTTATTTAACATGCTTTTGGAAGCAGAGCCATACAGGTGGCAGCCGTAGTCGAGCTTTGAAAGTAATAGCGACCTGTGGATCTCGAGGAGGGTGCAGCGGTCAGCTCCCCAGTGTAGTTTTGATAAAGAGGCCATAAGGGCAAGTACAGGAGGACATCTTCTCACCAAGTCTTCAATATGATATTGCCATGTCATACGCTGGTCGAATATAAGGCCTAGGAATTTAGTATGGGTGGTGAATTTGATCGGCGAGCCAGAAATATTAAGGCTTATCCTAGGAATCGATTTGCGTCGGATAAATATAACTGCCATTGTTTTGGGGTGGAAGATGGTGAATCCAGTCGATGAGGCATGAGCCGCTCTTGAATCCACGGCTTGCTGGAGCAAGTTGGTAGCCATCGCCTCGGATTAGCTCGTCACCCAGATGGCAATGACACCTACATAAAGTGAGCAGTGTACAGGTGATAATATATGTTTTGAGAAAGCATTGATCGCAATTACAAAGAGAGAAGTGCTAAACACGCTTCCTTGGGGGACTCCCTCATATTGTACAAACTTTGTAGAGCAAGCGCATCTGAGATCGACACAGAAAGAGCGGTCGGTCTTTTAAGTAGTTTTGTATAAACAGAGCCAAGGGTCCGCGAACTCTCATGTCGTATAGCTGCTGTAGAATCATGCGCCGCCAGACTGTGTCATATGCTTTTTTTCTAAATCGAAGAAGATTGCGGTGACAAACTCTTTCCTAGAGAAAGCAATGCCAATGCTATGGTCAAGTAGGGTAAGAGGGTCGAGTGTGGAACGATTTGGGCGAAACCCAAATTGGGACGGAGAGAGAAGCTCCTGTTATTCAAGGCGGGTGTTCACCATGCGTTCGAGCAACTTGCATAGACATGAGTAAGTGCAACTTGCCGATAATTTGTTGGGTTGGAAGGGTCTTTTCCTGGCTTGAGTAAAGGGAGGATGATACTGTGGCGCCATTCTTGGGGAAAAGTTCCAGAGAGGAAAATATTATTAAAAATTGTTAAGAGGCACTGGAGGGCATTTACATGGGCATGTTGGATAAGGGTGTATGATATTAAATCTTCTGAAGGGGTAGAGTTCTTACACGATGAGAGTGCCTCCTGGAGTTTTTTCATCGAGAAGGGTCATTGTAGCACAGTTTCCTAGAGGTCTTGAACAATAGTGGTTGCGATTCCATTAATGCTTTGTGGCGATTGAATTCGCTGAGGAGGGGTCCATGGGAGATTGAGCCGAGAATATTCGCAATAAGCTGTGCAACGTCCTGGGGAGCACTGACGTCGTTGTCATTGTGACGGAGGATGGGGAAGTGTGGGTGTCGTGACGAGCCGCGGATTTTATGTATTCTTCGCCAAAACTTGGCTAGAGGGGTGCGGGAAGAAATAGAGGATGTGTATTGGGTCCACGAGTGGCGCTTTGCCTGACGGAAGGTCCGGCGGGAAAGGGCGCATTGTCTTTTATAGTTGATATATGAAGACGTGCTGGGATTATCTCGGAAGGTCCAATGCAGCCTATTTCGTTCACGCTTAGCGGTGCTACAGGCTTTATTCCACCAGGTGACCGAAGGTTTGAGTTGAACAGTGCGTAGTGGAACATGTTTGTGAGCCGTTGCTGAAAAAGTTCCACAAATTGTTTAAAGCAGGATGTGCCTTGCGTTGTATCATTACACAGTTATGGAAGACTATGATGTTAAGAAGGATTCCCAGTCAGCCTTCTGATAAACCCAATAAGGTCTTGGGGAGATGGTGGAGAGAGGGAGAAGATCTAGGAGCAGGGGATAATGGTCACTTCCACACACAGATCATCAAATACTCTGAAGAAGTGATCAGGAGGGAAGTCAGTTGAGCACAGACACATAACTATGTGGGTAAAGGAGTCTGTCTGAGGATAATAATGGGTAGGGGCTTCGTCGTTGATGACTTGTAGGTCTTGTTGTAAGACTACGTCTAGTACATATCCTTTGCTGTTGTTTATGGTGTCATACCAGTACTGGTTACGAGCATTAAAGTCTCCAGTTAAAAGGAATGGTTTTGGGAGTTGGGAGACAAGTTCGCTCAGGAGGGCAAAGGTGATTGGCTTCAAGGGTGGGAGGTATATTGAACACACAGTTAAGAGCGTAGATCGGTGAAGGTGAACAGTGAGGGCATTAAAGTTTGTGTGGAGGAGGATGGTGGTAAACGGTATATCCGTGAGGACCAAGATGAGGTTGCCATAAAATTGGGGATGTAGAAGGCTGACCTGGGTGTAGCCGGTAGGAGAAAAGTAAGAGGGATCTTGGAGATTCGTTTCACCGAGGCCAATCACTTCGGGGAGAAATTGTTTTAAGAGGGCCTGCAGCGAGCCATAATTGGCTCGTAGTCCGCGGATATTCCATGTTAAGCAGAAGGTTGATGGCGTTAGAGCATTAAAGGGTGAGTTGCACAAAGGGGTGGGAGTATGGTTCAATCGTTTTGGTCCGGGCGTATTCAGAGAGGGGGCGGTACGTTATCTGTGGGTACATCATGAGCGTTGGTTAAAGGGTTTGCTGGTGATTGGTGGGTAGTTTCCTTGGTGGTCATATAAGAATTTGGAGATTATATCGGGTCGTAGGAAGCTATATTGGCAGCTGTACAACCGGGAGGTAAATTATAATCTGTAATCAGGGAGTAGCAGTTAGGTAGGACGAGGGGCATAAGGCAAGGTGATGAGTGGGCCAAGTAATCACACGATTGATCAGGGTCAGTAGTTGGGGTGGTTACTGCGGTTTTATTTATGTATGGTGATATCAGTGTTCTTGTCTATACAGTGAGGATGGTCTGGCGGACCGATTCCATGTTGCTTAGCGAGCGAGAGCTCTACAAGATCTCTCTCGTCGGGTGAAGGTATTTTCTCGGAGATACTTTGAGAGGGGCTATACGAGGTATATGATTAAATGTCGTAAAGCCACGTTTCATCTGAAGAGCTCATTGCTCCCGGGAAGCGTGGGACATCGTCCTCGAGTAGGGTGCGTTTGTCGTTGCAGGGGCTAAGGATTCCACTATCAGGAGTAACATTGGGCAGCGATAATCTGCGGCGAAGGGGGGCGGGTAGCGGCTTACTCTGAGTAAGGACAGTTTCCGGATTTATCGGGCCCTCAGTAGAAACCGGGGCATGAGTAGTTAGGCAATCGCCAAGGTCGTCATCGACTGGTATCGCTGAGGGTTTAGTTGCTGGTGACGCAAAGGCAAGTTCATTATTCGATGCATATAAATATAAGGGGAAGTGAGGTGATCGAGTTCGGAGTCTTTCCCTTCGATGTCTCTTCTTGAGATTGGGAGGTGACTCAGATCTTGAAGATAGTTGTACCGCATGTACTTCGGGCGACAGTGGCACTCTTCGACGGGGAGAGGTGGGCCGTACTCCATCAAGACTGGGAGACAACATTGCCTCTTCCATTACTTCACCTTGCTGCGAAGGTGTATCTTGATGCGTGTGCTGCTTCAAGGGAATGATAACCGTTGGAGCTAGAGAGGCTGTGGTCGGATGGTCAGCACAGAGTGCCGATGTACTAGCTTTGGGTTGAGCGACGAGAATGCTAGGAGAACCACTCGTCACAGCGGAAAAGGTGCGTGTTGACAACGTGATGCCTTTTTCACGCATGTCCATTTTCACTTGACGTCTGGATATGCCAGATCGTAGGGAGCGAACGCGGATCTCTTGATGGTAGAGGTAGTGAGGGCACTTCTTGTGTCGGGCATGATGTGGGCCGCCACAGTTGAGGCATTGCGTCTTTTCTGTGCAATCTGGGGCATTGTGTCCCAATTTTCCACATCGAAAGCACAAGTTCTCGGTGCTCTTCCAATATTTTGCCGAGTGGGCAAATCTGTTGCAGTTACGGCACTGGAGTGGGGTAAGGTGTTCTTCTTGGACTCGTATGCGTGTTCCTGCAAATTTTATAAACGGTGGTATCGTTTGCTGTTTTAGGGTTATCTTAGCAACCCTAAATGAGGTGAAGGAACGAGAAGATGGTTTTTTGAAAATACTAATCGACTCAACATTGTGGGGTTGGTCTGTGAAAACTTCTTTAATAATGGAAGAGATGAATTCACTTTTGTCACTGGCGGAGATTTTTAGAGAGCCGAGAGATTGTAGGCTGAGCAGGCGTTCGGAAAATAACTCTGTGGTAGCGCGGACTATTACTTCCGCGCATGAGTCAGCGATTGAGAAGTCAGGGGTGGCCTTAGAGAAAATTTCTTTTAAGGCGTGGTACGTGTGTAAACCACAGACCTTTTGTTCTTCTGGAACACGTAATGATATATAGCGAGACCAAGCAGAGGGAGCTAGGATGCTATGTAGGCTTGTCGTCGGTTTTCGGCGGAGGTTAGGGTGCTGTTGAGCACGAGAAGGTTGAGCAATATTGCGAGGGGGCCACCTCGAAGTGGTTGCTGCGACGCTTTCCGTTTGAGGGCGAGATAGAGGCTGTCGCCTAGGCCTCGAACTCCCCTGGTCCGAAGAATGGTCCATGAGCATATCCGGTGGAGGAGCAGGGGTCGGGTGATCGGAAGTTTTTTTTTTTTAATTTCTATCATTGGGCATGGGGACCCTGTTCTTATTGCGGGATGCACACGCTAATCACCTCCACGCAGTAGCCCGCGCTGCGAGGGTGAATACGGGGCCGGCAAAGCCGGCAGCCACCATTCGGGGCCACACCTCCCGCCCAGTGGCCAGGCAGCCCATCAGCATGGCGGCTCCACCTTGGGCTCGGCGTAAAACTGATAGTTCGTTGAGATAAAGAAAGGGGATGTAAAGAAGATGAGGGTGGGGAAGGAGCAGGTTTTTAAAAAACAACCACCCCAAACCGGAACTCAGGGGTGAGAGGACGTTGTCCTCCCCCCCCTCCCCTTAGCCCTGATCCGGAATAGTTGGCTGAGGAAGCTGGTCGGCATCCACCCTGTGAAATTAGAGGCCGACCAGAGAAAATTGTGGAAGAGTGTGTGTGGAAACTGAGCATGTAGGGTTAGAAAGCAGGCTTTCAGAAGGAAGGAAGAGAGGCTAAGCTGGGGCCGGACGGAGCGCTGAATCTCGTCAGCACGGCGGCCAGGATGGCAAATCGCCGGTCCCCTTACTGGGTCGAAATCTACTTAATCTTTACCACACTACATACTAGATACTTAAAACTACACCCCACCCCACCCCACCCTCATCTCCAAATACCATTACTTTACTCTTTTCTGCATTTACCTTTGGGTCTCTCATCACACATACCCTAATAAACGCTTCGAATATTTCCAAATCCTTCTCATTCTCAGACATCGACACCTGATTGTTGTAGTTTGTAGCTCCCCGGGAGCAGATGGCGTCTCCGCTCCTTCTGACCGCTTGGGAGATGCAGGCAGAAAGTCTCTGATCCTAGAGCTTGTGCTGTAGGATCAACCTTACAACTATTAAGTGGGGCGGCGCCTTCTGCGAGACTGTCCAGAGGGACTATGTGGAGGCAGGCTGTTGCATGCTGTGGGAATTTCATAGCAACCCCCTGTGCAGCGGTCCATACCACAGCTATGAACTTCAATTGCAGGTCATTACGTATAGCAAAATAAATAGAATACATAGATACAGGAGCTGCCAAGTGTAGGCCATGAATGGTCTTTTGCAGTCTCCTTCTTTTCTTATGTTCTTATGTTAACTAATCTCACACACCCTTTCGCTCATTGACATTTGTACAGCCACGGCCAAAAGCTTTCGGACACCGGGAATTTTTCTTATTACTTGGGAATGTCTATGAATTTGTTGGTTTGTAGGTTTACATGCGTGTCCAATACATCTGAAAAGCAAAATAAAAGTACAAGCTCCCATTATAACTTTTATTGAAATGTTTAAAATGGTAATATTGAAATGTAGGAAATCCTGATATCAGTATGCGGTATGTTACAGTCAAAATGTCTTTATATAAGACATATTTGTTGATTAATATGATATTCCATGTCGAGTGTCTCTGATAATGATATGATAATCTCAAAAACGCGTAACTCTACCGTGGAGGAAAGAAGTCTGATACGTACGCTGCAAGAGGAGGGTCTCAGCTGTCGCTAGATCGGATGGAGAATCGGCGGATCACATTCCGGTGTTGCAGAAGTGTTGAAAAGTATACGAGAAAGCGAAAAATCCAAGAGCGCTCTCGTTCTGGACTACCCAGGGTGGGTACGCGACGTGACAAAATATCTCTGCGTCGCATGAGCCTTCGAGATCGTAAGAAATCTTCATTCAGAAACGATATGAATGGATGGTGGGCGTCCATGTTAATGCATCCGTCAGAACAGTCGGTCGCAGACCTCTTTCACAAGGCCTAAAGTCATGCAAAGCCCGCCAGAAGCCAGTGATCAACCTTCAGCAAAAGCAACGTCGACTGGCTTGTTTTATGGTCCGACGAGTCCACGTTCGTTGTTCTCGAACCCGGGTAACGATAGAGTACGTAGGAGGCTGGGGGAGCAGTGGAATCGAGGTCGAGAGTGCACAATGTCCACATTAAACCACGGTGGTCGCTCTGTAGTGGGACGAAGTTGGTTTGTTGGTTTGTAGGTTTGTAGTTCCGGCTGGGTCGTCTCACCGTTTGTGCTAGAATCATGAATTCAGAAGTTCCAAAGTGGTGTCCTGAGAGATTACATGCTGCCCTCAGCCCGAGACCTCTCCAGAAATGGCGGGAATGTGATTTTGCAGCAGGACAATGCCCAATTTCACAAGTCTGCATCCACTATAGTGGTTTCAGGACAACAAAATCACGGCGATACTGTCCACTTCACTCCCCGGATATGGCTCCACTCAAAATCCTCTGGCAGGACCTGAAAGAGGCCGTAAGCCATCGTTAGCCAGCCTCTAATGAGCAACTGAAGGGTTATCACGGAGGAGTGTGCCAGCATCACACCCTCGTGGAGAGCATATCTTGAAAAATAAATACCCTCATCACTGCCAAGGGCCTCTCGACACGCGACTGAGCTTTCTGGATCAGTTTAGTGTCGCTGTATTTTCACAGAGCTCATCTACTTATCCCTTATATGTTGCTGATGTTACATGTTTTGGCAAATTTTGTTCTTGTTAATTCTGTTGATAGTTTGGGGCACATATAATTTGCTATTTATTTCCTAGTATTTCAATGTTATATTCATATTGATAAGTAAATAAAAAGTTTACGACTCCACATTTCTATACTTCCCTAAGATTTCCAAATTGTCCGAAAACTTTAGGCCATGGTTGTACTTTTCTCAGAACACCATCCATAAAGAAATTCAACAGCCGTGCGGTGACATTTGAAGATGAGATGGCAATTCAAGTTTAACAAAAATAAATATGTTGTTTATTAAAAATAACCATAAAATTGTAAGCTACTAACTTGATTTAAATGTTAAAATAGGTTATGTAAGTATGCACAACCACTAGCCAAGATGTTCAATCATAGTGGCCTACATTGTATTTGCGAGTTCAACACTGTTTTGGTTGACATCTATTGTTGGTGTAGGCTTACCTGTATTAATAATAGTTTATTTTTCATTATAAGTCATCGCACTGAACTTCCTATTTAATAATTTTTCAATAATGCAATCGCATTTCCTGACAACTTTATTTGCATCCATTTTGTTTAAAAGAGGGTTATCACTTTAAAAAGTGAATAAACAATATGCCACACTTATCTAAGCACTTACTCACAGCTACTGATGATCTCAAAGATAAGAGGGGTGAATCCAGTAGGGCGGCCAGAATCCAGGAAATAATAACAAAATGCCTATGATACAAGAGCGTAACCATACAGAGTTTAGGCTATGTAGATGCTTTCAATCTCAGAACCAATATTTAAATATAACCTAAAAATTGTTTAAGATTCAGAGCATAATAATAGTTACGCCATTGTGTCTTAGACATTTTGTTGCTTTTTCCTAGACTCTGGTAACCCTGCCGGGTTGCCATACGCAAGCAGATGACTGCAAAGCTAAATTTGCTTCCTTTTCCGACTACAAATAGGATATTTTGTTCTTAATTCTAACACGGCGTTCAAATATCTAGATAAAAATCATAAACTCTAATGACTGTATATTATTATTAATAAAAGCTAAACATCTTTTAAACTATTCATTCAAACTCACCAAAAAGTAGAACTATTTTTGAAATTAAGAGAGAAAAAAAGAGAGTAGTAGAAATCTCAACGAAAAGGATGGGTTTCTTCAATTGCAGTGGGGCTCATCAGGGTCTAACGCCAATTTTCGATTGAAAGTATGGCGTATACAAGTATAGGCAAGCATAAATGTGAGATTAAAATTGATTCTGTTGTCATATTAATTGTTGGGGTGTAATTTCTTTTCTTCTTGAATAGGGGAAGCATTGCTTCCCTTGCTTCCAATGACTGCACGCCACTGCCTACCACATATGTCGAACCACTCTCCGGCCATCTTTGATGCTAAAGTAAGCTCTATTTCTAACATTTGCACATAATTTGAAAGTGAAGCACCATATACATTGTTAGAACCTTGCTTAATTACTTCTACCGAGCTCAAAGTGTCCCAAAATACTTTCTCCCGGATCCACTCCTCCTTCTTCAATGTCCATGGTCACCTTTTTTCTCACACACCCAATCACCGACCACACAGACTGTGATTCGAAGCAACAATCTTGAAACAGACAAACATGCAAGAGGACTTCCGGCTCCCCAAGCTCATGGTCCAGAGAATGCCCTTTCTTGTCTACTTTCTTCCAACTCAGTCACTCACTCCTACACCGCCCTCCTAAAGCCCACAGTCACCGTATCTAGTAGATAAAAAGCTACATGCTTTTGCCAAACTTCTTTCTAATATCCAATTAAGAGATGACAGAAAGGAACCTGAAGCTGTCGCGGGATTGGGGCGTAGGTACATGGGAAGAGTTGCGACGCAATGACAGGCAACTAAAGTTCCTCTCGGCCGTTTCCCATGTTCTTTGCCAAGGATCCCGGAGGGCTGCCCGTATTCCTGCCATGTAAACTGTAGGTCAAATCTTTGGCCGACATTTTGAATATTAAACGTTGTACAAACGTGAAACTTGGTCCATTTCAATTGTATTGATAAAATACATACAAAGTTATGTTGAGTTATGTATTTTGATGTGCTTTCAACTGTGTCACGCTTTATTGCAGGTATACGAAAAATCCAATTTAAGGTAATGAAACAAAGTATTATCGTTATATTACCATTTTATTGTAATAATGAAACACGCTACCGAAGAATAGCAGCAAAAGATATGAAATAAACAATTAAATTGTTGGTGCTGTACTTTGTCTACGTAACTTCCTTGTTTAGAAATGACATCAAACAGTCTTTTGTCCACAGAAGCTGTTAGCCGATTAATCTGGGAAGATGTTATGGTACCAGCAACTGTTTTGATCTTTTGCCAAAGGTCAGGAGAACAGGAGACTAAGTCATAAGTGATTGGCCTGTGATTCCCAAAGTTGCGAGGTACGAAATTGTAGCCTTTGCTGAATGCGAAGGAGCATTATCATGCATAAAAATCAATCGCCGTCGAGGTGAGAGGGGCAGATCATATAACCATGCTGCAAAATGCTCCACCAGAAACGCAGTGTAGAAGTTGCTGGTGAGTTTGACACCTTCTGGAACTCTAAAAGGCCCGACAAATTCATTTCCTATGATTCCCGCCCAAAACATGACCACCACCACCTCCTTGTTGACGCCGAATGATGCGATACGGGCGAGAGGCTCAACAGGAACCCAAACTTTGGCCCATCCAGAGTAGCTCTGGCCTCATCCGTGAAGAGGACATCTTGGAAATTGATCTTCATGTACTTCCGTGCCCAATCAATACGCTTCTCTTTGTGATTCTTGCTCAGAATGGGTCTAACGATGCACGTAACACTTCTGGCCATCTCTTTAAGGATCCTACACCGGGTGCTTCTAGACAAAGGAGCAACTCCAGCACTTTCAAATATAGCAGCACTTGTGCTACTGAGGTCTTTTCTTACTTGTCTACCTATTTTTCGGATGTCAGGCTAGGATACACTTCTCGTACCTTTATCTTGCCTTGGTTTGGTGATGGAATTTCCACATACGCTTTCAATGTTCTTGTATCCCGACCAAGCTCTTGGGCTAATTCTCCAACAGATAAGACTTCTGCAAGATTTACAACAATCCTCGTCTTCTCTGTAGCTGTCAGACATCGTTTCAGGGGTATTTTCGTACACCTGCAATAAAGCGTGACATAGTTAAAGCACATCAAAATTCATAACTTGGTATGAATCTTATCAATAAGATTGAAATGTTAACTGCGTATATACCTACCTAGGATATTTCAGTGGATCAAGTTTCACGTTTGTACAATGTTTAATATTCAAAATATCAGCCATAAATTTGACCTACAATAAAGCGTGATACACAGTTTAGTCGTTTTCTTTTTTTCATTTTGGGAGTCCATGAGGCGACTGCCTAATTGGGCATAAGTCGCCGTACACAACACAGCCTACTAATAGGTTATATTAAAAAACAAATAAAAAATAATATGTAAATAACAACAACAAAAAAGGACAAAGGCGAAAAAAATAACAACAAAAAAAAGCAAAAGGGGCAAGAAGGAAGCGTACCCCGGCGACAGGGGGTAGGCCTGCCTCCCCCCGGCGCAGAAACATGCGACCTACCAAAAAAAAACAACAGTCAAATAAAGGGGAGAAGGCCAGCCTCCTCCAAAAAAGTCGTATAGTCCAAAAGTGTGTGTACACGAACCCGTCCCGAGTACAAGGGACAAGCGGTAGAGACCCCGCTCGTCCCGATACCTAGACAGGTAACGTGCGCGAAGATCAGCCAGACTGGGACATTCGACAAGAATGTGCCGAACAGTCTGGGGAACAACGCAGTCGTCGCAATATGGTGCAGGCGAGCGCTCCATCAAATGGCGGTGAGTCCCGCGAGTGCGTCCAATTCGGAAACAAGAGGAATGAATGAATGGTACATAAAAGGCGAATGCTGCGTAGGTCCAAGTGGACGAACTCGCAGCCATTTTCAAAAAGGGTTCGTTAAAATTTCAAATATTCGTTAAAAAACGTAGACTATGGTTACAAATCTAGAATAAAAGTGAGTAAAACCGTAGAAAATAAAAGGGAGTAAAATCATAGAAAAATAAATGTCTCTTAAAATAAGGGAAAATCAAAATAAAGTAATAAAACATGTCTATCTCATTCTAAAAATGATAAAATACTAAATTTCCTTTAGTAGATTCGCTTCTGATAAAAACTTTAGCACTTTGTTCATATTAAAGGTGTTCTCGTGCTCAGAAAGGAGATACTTCTCAGGGCCTGCTGAGAACGCATCCCTTGGCAAATAAAAGGGAAAAGTCTCTGCGCCTTAGGGTTTGGAAGCGTGTGCGTTCGGTGAATAGGTGGAGTACGGACAGTGGTACTCCACAGTGAGTGCCCATTGGAGGCTGTTGAAGGCTTTCCATTAGAAAGTCGTGTGTTTGGCGACAATGCCCAATTCTCAGCCGGCATAGAATAACATCCTGAGAACAGGGCCTAGTAGTGCATAGCCAAGGAAGGACTGACTGTTTGATGGTATGCAGTTTGGTTGGGGGGATTTCACCCCATGTCCTCTGCCATTGGTTGACCACATATGCAAGAAGAGGGGCAGGGGTGGTGGTTCCTAGAGATGCTGCTGTCTTGGCAACAGTGTCTGCTCTCTCATTCCCTTTTATACCTATGTGGCTAGGTACCCAGCAGAATAAGATTTTGTGGAGCGAGGACATAAAAAAAAGCCACTTCTGTATCTTTGAAACCAATGGGTGATCTGGGAATGGATTGGCTAAGGCTTCTAAAGAGCTGAGGGAATCGGAGAATATCGTATATGATTCTGAGGGTGAAGAAGCGATGGTATACAGTGCAGCCAGCATCGCGACAAGCTCAGCCGTGAAGATAGAGGCTGCAATAGGCAGGCACACACACATGATGGAAGGGGAGGATAGCAGAGGCTCCTACCCGGTCAAGGAATTTCGTTCGATCTGTCTGTGTATATAAAGGTGCTTGGTTTGTGGCGCACAGTATGTTCATGGAAGAGGCATCGTAGAACGGAAGGTAGGAACTTGGTCTTCTGTCCCTCTGCCAATACCTTGCAGACCCTCACTGGTAGGAATAGCCATGGGGGTACTTTTGGGATCTAATATGAGATTACTGATAGTTCCCTCAGTTGACCCGTATCTTCAGTCATGCACAGGGCAAATGGGCGAGTCAGTGAAGGGAACCTGTCATATGAGGCTACCGAGTGAATATTGCAGGTGCACTCATATACAGGTGATTGGGGAAGTCGTTACAGTCTGAAGAGGTACTGCAGGTTAAAATTAAGGCAGTGAAAGGGTAGTGGGAGAACCCCCCTCTTTGAATAAAGACTAGGCATTGGGAGGACTTTAATTCTCCCAGAGCTAAACGCACGCCCTGGTTCCTGATGGAATTGAGTTTATGCAGGTTTGAGGGTGATGCTGAAGAGTACACCTGTGACATGTAGTCCAGCTTAGACTGGATCAAGGCTATATACAATAGCCACAGGGTACGGCAGTCACTTCCCCACGAAACATGTGATAAAAGTTTTAGAATGTCCATTCTCTTCAGGCAGGATTTTTTCAAAGCAGTTATATGGGGGACCCAAGAGAGGTTTGAGTCAAAGATAACCCCCAAAAAATTTGAAGTGGGGTTCAAATGAGATGGGGGAGTCATATAGACGGCAACGGGTGTTGGTGAATGGACAGGCTTCTGAGTGGGTGCCCGTTACTAGCGGGGTGCCTCAAGGTTCTGTCCTGGGACCACTACTATTCATCATCTACGTCAACGACATGGACGGTGACATGGTTGCCAAGATTTCCAAATTTGCCGACGATACCAAGCTTGGTATGAACGTTGCAAAGGATGGAAATACTGCCCGCCTGCAGGAAGATCTTGGGAAGATTGGGAAGTGGTCGGACACGTGGCAAATGCCTTTTAACGTGACAAATGCAAAGTGATGCATATCGGCCACCTAAACCCCAAATCTCAGTACATCCTTAAGGGCACTGCCCTTGAATCGAGTGACACTGAAACGGACTTGGGTGTTACTATAACTAGTGACCTCAAGTTCTCGAAACAGTGCATCGAGGCAGAGAAGAAAGCCCAAAGGATGTTAGGCTACATAAAGCGCCAGTTTGGATACCGTAACAAGGAGATAGTACTTTGTCTGTACAACTCCCTCGTTCGGCCGCACCTGGAGTATGCCGTACAATTTTGGAGTCCTTCGTTTCGAAAGGAAATCGCAAGGTTGGAACAAGCTGATTCCCTCTATCCGACATAAAAGTTATGAGGATAGACTAAGGGAATTAGATCTGTTCTCGCTGGAAACCCGTAGACTGCATGGTCAGCTCATCGAAGTTTTCAAAATACTTCGAGGGTTCGACAATGTTGACTACCGGGATATTTTCACACTGAGTGAGAACAGAACGCGCAATCACGGCTTCAAACTTGAACTGAAGCGTTACAACCGCAATCTGTGTGGAAATTTCTTCACCTACAGTATTTGCGGTAAGTGGAACGCACTTCCAGTGGAAGTTGTCAACAGTGAATCTGTTGACCAGTTCAAGTCAAGACTAGACAAAGTCTTAAAAAGTGGCCGTTTAGGGAGGCAAAACAATTGAGCAGCCATGTGCCTACTCGATTGCTAGTCCAAAGGTACCCTCTTTGAATGGACCGTAAGGTCTCCTAAGGTACTTTCTTTCCTTGTAACTCCTTGTAAGAAATAGGGTTGGCTGTTCCCACTCAACTCGCCTGAAGTTGTAGAAGTGAACTGCCTTTGTTTTTGAGGATGATAGTCGGAAGCCTTTTGCGGTGGCATTCTTGGCAATGATATTAATGGCCTGTTGCAATTTGGAAACAAGAGGAAGCAACGTGAAGCGGTCGCGGCTTGGGGGGTAGGTCCATTGGAGCAGTCGCGGTGCTATGGCACGTAACGTTAAGTAACTTTCGGCCGTCTCCCATCTTCTTTGCCAAGCTGCCCGTATTCCTGCCATGTAATCGGTGTGAGGAAGAGCGAAGCGCTGGTCTTGTCACCCAGTCCTCGCTGACACTTTGGCGCTCTCATTCTCTGCAATTTCTACATGTCCAGGAACCCAGCAAAGGATAATCTCACCATCCGCCGGCACGCCAATAACGTGGCGTCACGAATCTCGCGAAACAGGGATGCGGAGATTCCAATGCCTCGAGAGCACTCAGGGCGCTTTGTGAGTTGCTAGAAATCACAATCCGGTCACCAAACCGGGCACGTCGCGTTATCTCTCGTACTGAGCGGTGTAATGCAACTAGATCGGCCATGAAGACAGACGCAGCGCCTGGCAGAGCCTCGCTGACTTCAAACAAAGGGGATACGGCGTGGAAGCCGACCCCCTCTTGGGACTTGGAACCATCCGTATACACTGCTATCGTTACAGGGTGACACGAAGTGTGCTCCAGAATGGCCGAACGCAATACTCCCGGTGCTGTAGAAGCTTTGGGAGCAGAGGCGTGGCGACAAATAGTCAAAGGTTGTCCCCTCAGGATGGCATCCTGGGGAGAGCCAGGGGCGCCACCGGACCGAGAGTATACCGACTCTAGAAGGAGTTTCCTAGCTGTAAACCCAAAGGGTTAAGGGTATGACTGGCGTCTCTCGGCCGCATAGGCACCGGCGAATCAGCTGTGGATAGAGTGAAAGCTATTGGCGACTGAGGGAGGCGCCGGGCTTGCGCGTACAAGCAAATAATGCACTGTGCATGGCATCTCTCCAGAATCGACAAGCAAGCTCTCAATGGGAGACGGGCGAAAGGTACCTGTCGCGAGGAGAAGGCCGGTGTGGTGTGAATCGAGTCCACTTTCCGTAATACACGGTCGACTGCGGATACATAAAACTCGCATCAGTAGTCGAGCTTCGAACGAACAAAGGATCGATAAAAAAAACAGTAGCCCTAACAGCACCCCAGGCGCGGAACGTCACGGAACGAAGAATATCCATGGCGCGGGTACAAGAGACCCTAAGGCTGCGAATATGACCTCCAGGGCGAGGCGTCGGTGAAATACAAGACCAAGGAAACGGTGCGAGTCCACCACTTCCAGGCGCACCCCGTTGAGAAACAAGAATTCAGATATAAAGATTGGGACGCGCCCCCTCGCCCCCATGATACCGTATCGCTATGCGGTATAATAGACCTTCTTCCTTCGTAGTGATGTCTACGAAGGAAGGCCTCGCAGACGGCATTTCCCAGTGGAGTGGAACTGGCGGAATCCGCTCTATGCAGAAGACAGATGGCCTACCGCTGTCCGGAAAAAAAGGCTAATAAAACATTTACCAATTTCTCTATCAACTTGCACACGCAGGAGGTTAGAGAGATTGGGCGGAAACCGGCCGGGGTAGAGGGATCTCTCCCGGTTTGCGAAAAGCGACCTTAGTAGCGATTCGCCAGCAGTCTGGGAGGATACCCTCGACACAGATCCTGTTGAAGAAATCTAACAGAAAGGCCATGCCGCGCTCACCTAGGTGTCGAAGCATGGCGTACGGGGCATCCTCCGCAGTAGGGGCTGTGTCTGCGCACGAAGAGAGAGAGCGGAACGCAATCTGTCGTTGAAGGGTTCTCCACCTCTGGAGGTAAGGTCCAGTCGGCGGCCTTCTGCAACACCACGACGCGCATTGAATGCTGGCGGAGCAGCATCCTCGCGAGAGAATGCGGAGAAAGCGGGCGGCGGGTCCAAGATTGCGGTCCCATTCTCCTAGAGAACTGGAGGGGAGGCCTTCGCGAACTTGCCCCGAATCCTTTCGACTCGCTTCCACACCTCTGCTAAAGGAGTCTTCCCGTTAAGTGAAGACACGTATGCCCGCCAAGAAGAACGGCGGGCGTGCTTTAAAATATATCGGAAGCTAGCCTTAACCCGACGAAATTCACCGAAAGTGAAATCGTTCAGGCTGCGCTTATAGCGCATGTAGGCATAACACTTCTGTTTGAGGGCCGGCTCACACTCGGATGACCACCACGGGAACGGTCATGGTGCAAAACGGCCAGACGTTTTAGGAATAGTAGTTAGGCCTGCGGCGATGAGGTTTCCGGATTATAACTCAACGGTCTCATAAACCCACCTATACTCCTCATCTGAGATAGAGAAATCAGTCATTTCCTGAAATGTGGACCACCGCGTCCGCGCCAAGCACGACCGGAGCGGGGTCTCAGGCGGCAGCGGCCCAGAAAATGATATTTGAATGGGAAAGTGATCACTACCAGGGATGTCATGACTACTTATCACCCCAAATCAGGCTGTGCATCCTCTAAGTACAATTAACTACAAAATGGTAGCCAGAGTGAGAGATTGAAAATGGTGTGTGCTGTAGGAAGTTTGGTTCAATGAAGTCATGCAACACTCGTGGTATAGTGGTGGCATTTTGCTCTACATATCATTTACCCTTGAGAAGATTGAGGGGGAAAGAGGACTAGTTTAGTTTTCTTTATGGGAATCTTGAGACGGGGAGAGGTGGCACTTGCTCCCGAAGTGGCGACTGTTTGCCAGATGGATGAACCTTAATGTCGGGATTTGTTAGAAAAGCGGTGATTTTAAACTTCTCTCGGTTAACATCTTTGTTTTTTCTTACACAGCTAGAGTTGAAACAAAAGAATTACGTCTCGGGTTCCTTTTATGTTCACCCCTTGCCTTAAGCTAATATTTACTAACGTTAAGTGCAGCAAATAGGGTATGCAAATATTCAAACCCTTAGAGATTCGTAAGCTTGGCAACTCAACAAAAAACTTCCCTTAGCGGAAAATGAATCAGTCTTAATCGTGACAGAGAAATGGAAAAAACTCAAAAACTATACCTTGGAAGGACGGGTTGGCCCTTTTTCAGCAGCCATAACTTAAAGTTTCCTCTCACGTAGTAGACGAGGCAGAGGAGGATAACAACGCAAGGCACGATGCCGAGGAACAGAACAAACAGACCCACCACGAAGCGATTGGTTGCTGAGAAAAAGAGAAAAGAATTAAGGTGATAATACTTCTTAGAACCTAAGCTATGATCGAGCCGAGTAAAATACACGCTCTCCATTCCAGGAACAAAGCCACTTTAGGTATGCTTAGTTGCCGGATGGGAATAAAGCTTGGCTCGACTGTGCGTTATTTCAGTATATGTTGTATCGAGCTGTCGTTGACATTCTTCGTCAAATTGCTCTCAATGAGATATGACACCAATCGTCAGATGCAAAAATCAACAATGAAATTGGAATTGCCATACGTCAATTCCAATAGATGGACAAAAGGTTTATAACCCAAGTTTTCCACGATTTTTATTTTCTTAAGAGCTCATCTGGCGACTGCCTACTTGGGCATTAGTCGCCGTATTCAACAGCCTATTACTAGGCATGTTTAAAATCAGATGCAAAAATAAAAAAGGCAATATAAGCAAGTAGCAAGCTCTGGCGTCGGGGGGAGGTCCGCCTCGCCCCGGCGCAGGAACGTGCGACCTACTAAAATAACAAAAAACAACAAAAAAACCCAACTAGTTAAATAAAGGGGAGAAGACCGGTCCCCCCCCCAAAAAAAAATAAAGGTTTATAAGTCCACCAGTCAATGTGCACGAACTCATCCCGAGTACAAGGAACAGGCGGTAGCGATCCCACCCATCCCCGTACCGGGACAGGTAACGTGCGCGGAGATCGCCCAGACTGGGACATTCAACAAGAATGTGCCGAACGGTATGGGGGACAACGCAGGTTTCACACTAGAGCGATGGCGAGCGCTCCATCAAATGACGGTGGGGCCCGCGAGTGTGTCCAATTCGGAGACGACAGAAAGCAACCTCAAGCCTTCGTGGCATTGAGGAGGAGGTCCATGGGAACAGTCGCGGCACAATGGCAGGTAACTTTTATCTTTCGCGAGTTTTACGTGTGTGAAATAAAGTTCAACATGTGTCATTAAAAAGTTCCTTTCGATCGTCTCCCATTTTGTTTGCCAGGCTGACCGTATTCCTGTCATGTAGTGGGTGTTGGGAAGAGTGAAACACTGGTCTGGTCGCCGAGTCCTCGCGGACTCTTTAGCGCTCTCATTCCCCGCAATTCTTACATGTCCAGGAACCCAGCAGAAGTTAATCTCGACATCCGCCCGGCACGCCAAAACCGTGGCGTCACGGATATCACGAAACAGGGGATGCGGAGATTCCAATGCCCCGACAGCACTCAGGGCGCTTTGTGAGTCGCTATAGATCACAATCCGGTCTCCGAACCGGGCACGTCGCGTAATCTCCCGTACTGAGTGGTGTATTGCAACCAGCTCGGCAGTGAAATAGGACGCAGCGCCTGGCAGAGCCCCGCTGACTTCAAACAGAGGGGATACGGCGTGGAAGCCGACCTCCTCTTGGGACTTCGAGCCATCCGTATACACTGTCACGGTTCCAGCGTGACACGAGGTGTGCTCCAAAAAGTTCGAACGCAATACTCCTGGCGCTGTACAAGCTTTGGGAGCAGAGGCGTGGCGACAAATAGTTAAATGTGGTACCCTCCAGGGTGGCGTCCTGGGCAGAACCAGGGGCGCCACCGGCCCGAGAGCTATATCTAGCTTTCGAAGGAGTTTCCTGGCCCTAAGCCGAAAGGGCCTATGGTATGACTGGCGTCTCTCGGCGGCATAGGCACCGTTGAGATCAGCTGCGGATGCAGTGAAAACTGTTGGCGACTGAGGGAGGCGCCGGGCTCGCGCATACAGGCGAGTGATGCACTGCACGCGGCGCAGAGCGAGTGGCATCACCCAGCATCGACCAACAGGCACTCAATGGGGAAAGTGCGGAAGGCACCGGTAGCAAGGCGAAGGCCGGTGTGGTGGATCGAATCCACCTTCCGCAATAAACGCTCGGCTGCGGATGCATAAAACTCAGCATCCGTAGTCGAGCTTCGAGCGAACAAAGGATCGAAAAAAAAGTAAGGCGGTAGCCCTATCAGCGCCCCAAGCGATGAACGTCACGGAACGGAGAATGTCCATGGCGCGGGTACAAGAGACCCTAAGGCTGCGAATATGAGCCTTCCAGGTGAGGCGTCGGTCGAATACAAGACCAAGGAAACGGTGCGACTCAACCACCTCCAGGCGCACCCCATTAAGAAACAAATCTGGGTCGGGGTGAAGCCGTGGATGGCGGCAGAAGTGCACCACCTTAGTCTTGGCCAAAGAAACCCGAAACCTGTGCGCTTCGGCATAGCGAGAAACTCGGTTCAATGCCTTTTGGAGTCGACGCTCCAGAGTTGGCATCTGGGCCGCGCCAAAAGAGATCGAAAGGTCGTCCACGTAGAGCGTAGCGAGAACATCTTCCGGCAGCACCGAGGTGATGCCGTTGATGCTCAGGGCAAAGAGTGTGACACTGAGGACACTTTCCCTGCGGGACACCATCTCCCTGCTCCTTTGGGCCGGAGAGGGCTCCCCCCACCCGTACGCGGAATCGACGATCTCGCAAAAATTCAGATATAAACATTGGGAGGCGTGCCCTCGCCCCCATCGTGTGGAGATTCTCCATGATACCGTATCGCCATGCGGTATCATAGGCCTTCTGCAGATCAAAAAACACCGTGGCGTAGTGGTGTCTACGAAGGAAAGCCTCGCAGACGGCCTTTTCCAGTCGGAGCAGAGCATCCGACGTGGAGTGGAACTTACGGAAGCCGCACTGTGCAGAAGACAGATGGCCTCCGCTGTCGAGGAAATAGGCTAATCTAACATTTACCAATTTCTCCATCAACTTGCACACGCAAGAGGTTAGAGAGATTGAGCGTATCTAAAGAAAAAGGAAGGAAGAACGGAGACACCATGCCGGGTGTAAACCGCGCATCCCCCAGCCCGGCCAGGTGAGGTCGCAAGACCCTTATACCCCGTGAGGGAGGGCATGGGGCACCGGCCTAGCATGGTCTCCTGCAAAAATATAGCTAACGGGGAACGGGACGAGACGAGCCTCCACAGCTCCTCCCAGTTGGCCCGGAGTCCACGGCAATTCCATTGAAAGAATATGCCCTCCAGGCCTAGCTCGGAGGAGACGCGGGGGCCCTCCTCGAACAGAAGACACTCACGGGAATGGCCGTACGCTTCCCGGAGGCAGAACCCCGGGCTCTGTTGGCCGCACAAAGGGCTGAAGGCGCTGTCGCCTTCGAGGACATTGAGGGAGGTTGGGCTCACCATGCGAGTCTTTTCCTCCCTCCGCCTCGAAACCTTAGGCGGGCGTTGCGGCTTCGGAGGCGGGGGGCCCTCTAATCGAGGAACCACCGTCTCTGAGCCAGTCGCTCCACCTCTAGGCGTGGGCGAAGGAGCCGAAGCTCATTTCTTACTGTCCTCCTTTCGGGGGACAGCTTTAGGAACGCCGGAAGATGGTGTGGCAACAAACTTTAGGGGTGTTGCCCCTTGTGAGTCTAACGACTCGATCGAGGCGCGTGGCCGTTTCGCCTTACGGGAAACGGTCACGCTGGGGAAAGAGGGGGGAGCCCTGGTTTTAGCCGGGGCTGGGTATGAAGCCTTTTTGCAGCCAACTTTACCAGGGAAGCGCCCGGGTTGAGTAGAGCCCGCAGAAGGGCTCCTAATGGTCGCGGAAACAACCGTGCTCGTTGGCCTGGATAGGCCAGGAGCAGAGGATGCCTTTCTAACTATTGAGGCGTATGACGTCCCAGGCAGAGCCGGGCGCGCCAGGACCAAGTCCTTAGCCTCGCGGAATGAGATTCGATCCTGGGCCTGAATGGCCAGGATTTCTTTCTCAAGGAGATATGCACCACATTGCTTCGAAGAAGCGGGGTGCGGCTCTCCGTAATTGACACACTTGGCCTTGGCCACACATGATTAGACTTATCGTGTGCGGCCTTGGAGCAATTTACACAGACTTCGGGTGACCCTGACTTTGCACGTCTACAAGATCGATTCGTATGGCCGAAGCGGTGACAGTAATAGCACCGCCGCGGCAGTGGCACGAATACTTTCACGCGGTAGCGGTACAAACCAGCACGCACCGACTCACCGAAGAGTGTAGGGGTGGGTCTCGAGGCCCCTTCCTGTTTTCTCATCACACGTTCGACCTTGACTGCCCCATGGTCGGCCAGCTGTAAGATGATGTCCTCAATGGAGTAGTCAACGAGTTCCCTCGCATAAACTACTCCTTTCACAAAGTTCATGGTAGAGTGCGGCGTCACACTGACCGGGGTGCCATGAAGTGTCCGAAGAGCACTTATCTTGGCCGCCTCAGCGGGATTCGCCGCATTCGCCAGAAACGGAAAACGGGTCGCCTTCGACTCTCTACCAATTGCACTAGCTAATCCTCTCCTCTGATGGATCATGTTGCCCTTGGCCAACATGGTGTCATCAATGGATCGAATAACGAGGAAGCATTTGAAGCCAGCGTGCTCGAAAACGCCAGGTAACCTCTGAATGAGGGGCCCCGATGTCATCGAGGCTCCGCCCTGTGCACTTTTGGTCTTAGTCAGGGGCTCCGCAACCGGGGGGGCAGAGGGGCCGGATGTGCCGATCTTGGCCTGGTGACTTGCCAAAGTGGCAGCAGACCAATCCGCCCCCGCAGCCCCCGCGGATGGAGAGGAGCCCGGAGTCTTCTTTGTCTTTTTGGTCTTAGTCTTTTTCTTTTTTGGAGAGGAGGGCGGGGAATGAACCCGCTTCTCACCTCCGCCGGCAGAAGCCCCTAGGCCAGATGGACCGGCCTCAGCCAGGTCCTTCTCCGAAATGGAGAAGGTCCTGTTAGTAGTAGGGGCACCTGTCGGAGGAGATCCCTCTCCTCCTTGTACTGCCTCAGAAACTCTAGCCGTTTGAGGAGGTCCTTGCATAGGGGTGTGTCGTAGAATGACTCCCGACGATACCATATAACACTATTCGTTGAGGGAACTTCCTTAATTATCTTTAGAGTGCGTTTACTGTCTGGCGGCCGATATTATGTATTCTTCGATATGCTTAAGAAGTGGAACTGAGCTCAAGGATAATAATATTGCTATCATTAATAAAATAGAGTTTTATTAATAATAACTATCAGCAAACACAAAAACGGAAAATATTGACATAAACAGAATGGAAAGGGTCGTGGAGACTCGGGCTAATCCGAGGATTTAAAGGATTTAAAAAAGTAAAACAAATATCAAGTTAAAGAGATGGGATGGTTCGATAAACCATTTAAAGCACAGGATAGAATTGACAAAAGGGATCAATACTCAAAGGTGAAGTTTGGCTTACGTAACTTTTGGCACTAGTGGTGCAGTGGAAGGTGGCGCAAAGGAGTTTCGGTCCGCTGGCGAGCTCCAGCCGAAGGGGGGGGATAAAAGGATCCTGACGAGGCGTCTTGGGAAGGAGAACCGTTTCTCGACGAACGGCTTGAAGAACAATGGCTGTTCTAGGTTGTTCTCTTCTGAACAAAGGGGGGGTGAGAACCGTCTCTTGTCTACGGGCTCAAGAACAATGGCTGTTCTAATGTTGTTCTCCTTTGAACAACAGGGGGGTGAGAACCGTTTCTTGGCGAAGGGCTCAAAACGAACAATGGCTGTTCTAGGTTGTTCTCTTCTGAACAAAGGGGGGGGATGAGAACCGTCTCTTGTCTACGGGCTCAAGAACAATGGCTGTTCTAATGTTGTTCTCCTTGAACAACAGGGGGGGATGAGAACCGTTTCTTGGCGAAGGGCTCAAAACGAACAATGGCTGTTCTAATGCTGTTCTCCTTGAACAACAGGGGGGGGATGAGAACCGTTTCTTGGCGAAGGGCTCAAAACGAACAATGGCTGTTCTAATGCTGTTCTCCTTTAAACAACAGGGGGGGAAGCCTTGGGGACTTGTCGTCGGAAAGGCTCGAACCTTTGGCACTCAAGGAATATTGTCCTCCTTCTGGACAAGTGATGGTGAATCTCGAGGTCGAGGTCCCTTGGCGCACAAAGGGAGAGAGGGTCGTGGTGATGTTTCGCGACGAAAATCTGGATCTCCAATCTGATCTTAGTGGTAAAGTTTCCATATAAATAGCCAGGACATCTCCTTGGCGTGAGGGAAAATGGAGTGGAAGCTTGGAGGGAACGCACAGCCGGGCCGGGGAACAATGCCTTATCTGTTCATAAGCCTAACTCGATCTGGCGAGGTCGGCGTATGGGGGCGAACGGGGGGACGATAACCTCCTTGTTTAAACATTGGCATCCGGTAGCTGAGATAAGACTCCAAGCCTCGAATCGAAGATGCACGTGGGCAGCATCGTGGTTTTAAATAATACGGGGTAGGAGTTGAAATTAAACGCAGCTTTAACACGTTCTATCACAGGGTGGATTCGGGTTCGTTGTTTGGCGCCGAGCCCGGATTCCCCCAATGAGAGGCCCTACCGTCTGAGGCTGGGTTTCCTCAAAGATCATGTCTATCTCGGGGAGGCCTTCAGTTGCCCCCCCCCCCTAAGACATCGCAGGTCCCGTTGGCAGTATCAATACTAGTCTTGTGTGGGGAGGCACAGGCCTTGACCCCGGCAAGGTTCAATATTCTTGCCAGCAGGTCTTTTGAGGAAAGCAACCGAAGGGGCCTGGCTTCCTTCTCCCCCCCTAAAGGGGTTTGCCCTACCGAGCCGCTTACACGAGGGGCGGTCCGGAATGGGCTGCCCGCTGGCTTTCTTGGCAGTTCCCTTGGAAAGGAAAGAGGGGACTGCCGCTGGAAAAAGGGAGGTGCCCGAAAGCACCTCCAAAGAAGGGGGTGAGGGGGAGTCCCCTGCACCCGTATGCGAAGGAGAGGAGTAAGCCTCCTCTCCGGTTAGAGAAATATGGAGGGTCTCCTGCGCAAGCACAGGGGGGGGGGATGGACCTCCATTTTTTCACTGGAGCTGCCCAAGGGCGGCTCCGTCGTTTGTTCATTGGGAATTGAAGGGTTTTTTTTTAGACTCATCATTGGGCATGGTGACCCTCTTTTTATTACGGGATGCAACCGCTCATCACCTCTCGCAGTTGCCCGCACTGCAAGAGGTGCTTACAGGCCTGGCAGAGCCAGGTGCCGCCATTTGAGACCACCCCTCCCGCCTGGTGGCCTGGCAGTCCATCGGCATGGCGGCTCCACCTTGAACACGGTGTAAAAGGATAGATTGTGAAGAGGAGAGGAAAAGGGATGTGAGGAAGGTATGGGTGGGGATGAAGCAGGTTGTTAAAAACCAACCACCCCACACCGGAGCTCAGGGGTTAGGGAACATTGTCCCCTCCCCCCCTCAGCCCCGATCCGGGACAGTTGGCTGAGAAGAAGGTCAGCATCTACCCTGTGAAATTAGAGGCTGACCAGAGAAAGTGTGGGAGGTTGTTTGAAAAGCGACGAAGTAGGGGAGAAATACAAGCTATCTGAGGGAAGGAAGAGTGGCTAAGCTAAGGCCGGACGGAGCGCTGGATCCCGTCAGCACGGCGGCCAGGATGGCAAATCGCCGCGCCCCTTACGGGAAACGCAGCATCGATGCAAGTGGCGAGATTTCGTCTTGCACAACGAGGATGCACCGCTCGCCTTAGGTCAAACCGTAGGTAAAAATCGGGCGAAATCTAAGAGATCTCAGCCACCGAATGATCAATCCAAACTGGAAGACGAAAACGATGATACTTACCGTCGGGGTTCGAAGCGGGACCGCTGTTCACAGACCCTCCCAGACCGGGATATTTGCAGTCAGGCCACCCGAACCCGACGTCGCAGTGGCAATTGCCCAGGTTATTGCAGTCGCCTCGCCCGTTGCAGTAGCACGCGGGAGTTCGCAGCGATGACACATGCATACAACGCTGATCCACACACATCTGAATGCAACGGGAGGAAACTCAATTTTATTGCTCGATTATGCATTATTTTGAAAAACAATCACCTTAACCTCTCCGCCTTTTAGTACTTGTACAAACTTGTGTACACAAGTTTGAGGATGTTCTACAACTAAGATCTGGGAGTAAGTATTACGTAGACGGTAATGTTTGTCTCATTTAATACCTTTTTTTTCTTTTCTTCCTTTTCTGTGAGCTTATTCCCGGAATGATGGCCGCAACGGGGCTTTGATTCGTATTTTCGAGTCTCTGAGCGCTCTCATTAATCTGCCACACGGGAAGCGGAATGAACTCTCTGATATGTCGTGTATCGACCGATGAGGTCATTGTTTCCCTTTTCAGCATTAAACACTCACTTCTCTAGATTTATTATACACTCACACCTACATTATGTTGCGCCAGCAATCTTTCTCCCACGGTGGAGAGCTCTGGTCCTGAAGATATTCCCAGCGGAATATAATTAAAGATCAGCACAAAAATCGCTGCTGAGCCCGATGAAACCTGTGGTGATTTAAGAGGTGCAAGTTCATGTGGGAAAGAGTGTGTATTTTTTATACCACCCATCTAGCGATCGGGTTGGAACTTCGACGTCGGTGTAAGGAAGAGCGAAACGATGGTCTGGTGGCCGTGTCCTCTCGCAACTCATTCCCCGCAATTTCTACTTGTTCAGGAAGGCAGCAGATCATAATCTCGACATCTGCCCCTCTCGCGGGTACCCCTAATCAGGGGTGCGGAGATTCCAATGTACCGATAGCACTCAGGACGCTATCGGTCTCCTAACCGGGTACGATGAGTTATCTCCGGTACCGATCAATGCATTGCAAGCTGCTAGAGCCCCGCTGACTTTAAGTAGAGGGTATAGGGCGTGGAAGCAGACCCTCTCCTGGGACTTGGAACCATCCGCGTACAATGGCACAGATCCAGTGTGACACGAAGTGTGTTCCAAAAGAACTAGTGGTGCTGTGGTAGCTTTGGGAGGAGAAGCGGGGCGACAAATAGACAATGATGGTCATGGGCAGAACCAGAGGGGCCATCGGCTCTAGAGCTAGACCAAGCTCTCGAATGATTTTCCTAGCCCTAAACCCAAAGGACTGGCGTCTCTTGACGACATAGGCACCGTCGAGATCGGTTTCGGATGCAGCGAGACCGTTGACGACTGAGGCAGACGCCGGGCCTGCCTGTACCAGCCCATAATACACTGTGTGGTGCGCACAGCAAGAAGCATTTTCACGCAATCGAAAACTAGGCTCTAATGAGGAACATGCGGAAGGCACCGTTTGCCAGGCGGAGAAAAGTGTGGTGGATCGAGTCCACCTTCCTCAATACACGCTCGGCGACAGATGCGTATAAAAGTCTAATCCGAAGTCAAGCTGTGGTGGATGGCTGATGTGTGAATGGAGAGTATAGGTAGGAGTCATTCTTCCCATTTTGTCCACTATGGATTTTTCACCACTTTTCCTTGTTAATGATAGAAGTGTGTGAGTATTTTGCTAGGAAGGGGGGTTGGGGTAGATTAGGGTAGATAGGTATTGGTAGTGAAGATTGGTTGTTATTTTTTATATGTTGATGAAAATCTCTCTTTGTTGCACGAGATAAATTTGGTTTAAATTTTTATCAACAAATAATAACTTGATATTTGATCTTATTAAAACAAGGAGATTCATAAATTGGAGCGCACTTACTTTTGCTGAACCAGGCTAAAATCTTTTGCCACCAGACTAATTTGTTGTGGCGGTCGCCGATCCTTGTTTGACATCCAGAGTCTTTTGCAGCAGTTTTTCTGGGTCGGTTTGGCTGACTTTGCTCCAATGTATTTGTTATTTTTGCAAGTCGCCTGGAGCTCATTCTTGGCTTTTCCACTTGCAGCCCAAGATATTTCTGACCATTTGAGTCAATTTGGCTCCACCAACTTAGCCAATTGTGTAAGGAGAATGCCACAAGACATACTAGTGGAAGCCAGAGCCAGTTTGGCAGTTGGTCCGAAAGACGTCTAATCCTCTCATTTTCCCCACTCCTTTCTGCGGATTTAAGATCCGAGATATTTTTTTGTACTGCGGAGAGTCTGTAACTTGGAGAGTTATTGTAAGGCTGACGTATCCATTAAGGTCTCTCCATATACTTATTGGGTTTGCCAAAAGTCCAACAACGCTGCCTCATAATTTTTGTATTTTGTAAATATTGATTGTATATATTATCGTTTTCGTTGTAAATTATTTGGGGAAAATAAATTAATCTGTCTGTCTCCTTTGCTGCCAGAAGTGGACTTTTGCTTACCCGACAGTTCGAGTCCCAAACCCTAGTGAAAAAGGTGTGGGAGGTAACATTGCATCCCGCCACAAAGCTTCGAACGAACAGTAGCCGTATCAGCAACCCCCAAGTGCTGAACGTCACGAAATTAAGAATTTCCATGACACGAGTACAAGAGACCATGAGGCTGCGTATATGGATGGGCCTCCCAAGTTGATCGCCAGTCGAAAACAAGACCAAGGAAAGGGTGCTAATCCACCACTTTAAGGGGAACCTAACTTAAGAACAAGTCCGGGTCGAATGGAGCTGTGGATGGAGGCAGAAATGCACCACTTTAGTCTTGGCCAAAGAAAACCGAAAGCTGTGCGCTTCAATGTTTGTCGAAGTCAACGGTCCAGAGTTGATTGGCATTTTGGCCACACCAAAAAAGAGATCGAAAGGTCGTTTACGTAGAGTGTAGAGAACATCTCAGCAGCATCGACGTGCTACCTTTGATATTCAGAGCAAAGAGTGCGACATTGAGGACATTTTCCCCCGGGAGGCCATCTTCCTGCTCTATTGGGCGGGAGTGCGCTCTCCGCAGCAATATCTACTCTCCTCCATTGCGTGGAGGGTCTCCATGACAAAGTTTGGCCATGCGTTATTATAGGCCCTTTCCAGATCAAAATTCCCGTGGGGTAGTGCTGTCTACGAAGGAAGGTGGATTCTGCTGTCCAGGAAAAATGCTAATCTAACATTTATCAATCAAATTGCACATGCAAGAGTCAGAGAAATTGCAGGAAACTTGTCGCTAGTGATCTCTACCCGGGCAAGGAGGATAGCCTCTCTCCAAATCCTGTTAAATGCCACTCATGCTAGCTCAATTTTCTGCCACTCTTCATGAATTTAGGCTGTTAATTCACTTTTTGAGGAACATTTGTGCCCCCTCACTCTTGTGCCAAAGTGTGACTACAAATGCTCAATGGGGTTGAGGTCATCAGCATCACCCCTTTGAGACTAGATGGTGTGTCATTGAATTTTTTTCCCTAAGGAATGTTGGTAATCAAGTATTAATTATTATTGATAGAATACAGGCAAAAATGTTTATTTGTAAGTCAAGTATGAAATAAATAAGTTTCAATCATATTCTTCACTTCTTCATACCTGCCCCATAATTTTGGACCAGGGCGATTAGGTTGCCCGAGAACCCAACGGCCTAATCAACCGACTTAGGCTCCTCGACTTGGAAAGAGAAATAAGGCATGTCCTGAAATGAAAATATAACAGAAACATCGTGCTGGGTGTAAGAACTCCGGGGGCTTTTGGCCCTACAAGGTACTGTCACCTTCGAGGACTTATTGGAGAGGTTGGGCTCGTCATGCAAGTCTCAATCATATACTCAAAATACTCTGGTGGGCTGGCGGCTTTGGAGGCGAGAGTTCCCTCTTTTGGAGGGTCCCGCGTGTCCGAGTCGACCGATCTAGCCTTTGGTGCGGGACGTAGGAGCACAAGGTCTTTTGGTGAACTTACTTCGTGGGGAGAACTTTAGGAGTCACCTAAGAATCGGTCACGATGGGGGAAAGCCGTGGTTTTAGCCAAGCTTGAGTGTGATCCCTTTGTGCCACCAGCTCTACCATGGGGATACCCAGGGGGTGGGGGATAGAACCCGCAGAATGGTTCCGAATGGGTGCGGAAGCGACGGTGCTCGTAGGCCTGGACCAGGGGGTGTTTTTCTTTAATTGAGGCATAAAATTAAGATGTCCCAAGTAGTGCTGGACGCGACATGACCAAGTCCTTAGGCTCGCGAGCAAAAAAAAAAAGAAGACGATCCGCAGGCTGAACTGACAGGATTGCCTTCTCTAGGAGATACACGTCACGGGATTGGGGGGGGGAGCAATAAAATCCTCCCTGTATGCAACAGCCTCCCACTAATCTAACCTAGTCCCTAAGGACAGCCTCACTTATTTGTGGTAACGATGGTGAGGCCTACAGGGCCGGCTGTAGGATCATATGTTTCTCCCTTAATTTCCCGAGCGGTCGGAGGGAGCAGAAGAAGAATGGTACAAAACAGACGGGTGCTGCTAAGTCCAAGTGGGCAAGTTCGAAGCCATTTTCAGAAGGAGAGGATTCATTAAAATTTCAAATGTTCTTTAAAAACATAGACTATGGTTAAAAATCTAAAAGATATATAAAAGAAGGAAGGAGTAAAAACGTAGAAAAATAAATGCCTCTAGAATGTTTGTAAAATGATAAAACATTAGATTTCCATTAAAAGATTTGTCATAAACATTTAAACACTCGATTCATGTTAAAGGTGCACTATGTTCGGGAAGGATGCTCCTCAGATTTGTTTATATTTTTTTTTAGAGCCCATCTGGCGAGTGCCCGCTTGGGCATAAGTCGCCGGAAACACGACAGCCTAGAACTAGGCTACTTTAAAACAAGAATATGAAAACATAACAATGATAAAATTAGGAAAACTTAATTAGGAAGCAATCTCCGGCGTCGGGGGGAGGTCCACCTCACCAAGGTGCAGGAGCGGGCAACCTACAAAGAAAACAATAACAAAAAAAGAACCTACTTAAATAAAGGGGAGAAGCCCGGCCTCCCCACAAAAGTCAACGAGTCAATGTGCACGAACTCGTCCCAAGTACAAGGGACAGGCGGTAGCGACCCCACCCATCCCGGTACCGGGAGAGGTAACGTGCGCGAAGATCACCCAGACTGGGACATTCGACAAGAATGTGCCGAACAGTCTGGGGGACGACGCAGTCGTCACAATTTTTTTTTTATAGAGCCCATCTGGCAACTACCCACTTGGGCATAAGTCGCCGAAAAACACGACAGCCTAGAACTAGGCTACTTTAAAATAAAAATATGAAAACTTAATGATATAAATTGGAAAAACTTAACAATCAGGAAGCAATCTCCGGCAGCGGGGGAAGGTCCCCCTCACCCCGGTGCAGGAGAGTGCAACCTGCAAACAAAACAATAACAAAAAAAGGGAACCTTAAATAAAGGAAAGAAACCCGGACTCCCCCCAAAAGTCAACAAGTCAATGTGCACGAATCCGTCCCGAGTACAAGGGACAGGCGGTAGCGACCCCGCCCATCCCGGTACCGGGACAGGTATCGTGCGCGAAGATTACCCAGACTGGGACATTCGACAAGAATGTGCCGAACAGTCTGGGGGGACGACGCAGTCGTTGCAATAGGGCGCAGGCGAGCGCTCCATCAAATAACGATGCGTCACACGAGTGTGCCCGATTCGGAGACGACAGAAAGCAACATGAAGCCGCCGCGGCATTGGGCGATAGGTCCATGGGAACAGTCGCGGCGCAATGGCATGCAACTTTAAGTTCCCTTCGACCGTCTCCAATCTTCTTTGCCAAGCAGTCCGAAGAGCTGCCCGTATTCCTGCCATGTAGTCGGTGTGAGGAAGAGCGAAACGCTGGTCCCTCATCGGCGCGCTCATTCCCCGCAATTCCTACATGTCCAGGAAACCAGCAGAAGATAATCTCGACATCTGCCCGGCTCGCCAAAACCGTGGCGTCACGGATTTTGCAAACCAGGGAATGCGGAGATTCCAATGCCCCAAGAGCACTCAGGGCGCTTTGTGAGTCGCTATAGATCACAATCCGGTCTCCGAACCGGGCACGTCACGTAATCTCCCGTACCGAGTGGTGTATTGCCACCAGCTCGGCCGTGAAATAGGACGCAGCGCCTTGTAGAGCCGACCCCTTCTTGGGACTTGGAGCCATCCGTATACACTGGCACGGTTCCAGCGTGACACGATGTGTGCTCCAAAAAGGTCGAACGCAATACTCCCGGCGCAGTACAAGCTTTGGGAGCAGAGGCGTGGCGACAAATAGCCAAATGTGGTACCCTCCAGGGTGGCGTCCTGGGCAGAACCAGAGGCGCTACCGGCTCAAGAGCTATATCTACCTCACGAAGGAGTTTCCTAGCCCTAAACCCAAAGGGCTTAGGGTATGACTGGCGTCTCTCGGCGGCATAGGCACCATCAAGATCAGCTGCGGATGCAGCGAGAGCTGTTGGCGACTGAGGGAGGCACCGGGCTCGCGCGTACAGGCGAGTGATGCACTGCACGCGGCGCAGAGCGAGTGGCATCTTCCCAGCATCGACCAACAGGCTCTCAATGGGGGAAGTGCGGAAGGCACCAAGCGCAAGGCGAAGGCCGGTGTGGTGGATCGAATCCACCTTCCGGAATAAACGCTCGGCTGCGGATGCATAAAACTCGCATCCGTAGTCGAGCTTCGAACGAACAAGGGATCGATAAAAAAGTAGGGCAGTAGCCCTATCAGCGCCCCAAGCGGTGAACGTCACGGAACGGAGAATGTCCATGGCGCGGGTACAAGAGACCCTAAGGCTGCGAATATGAGCTTCCCAGGTGAGGCGTCGGTCGAATACAAGACCAAGGAAACGGTGCGACTCAACCACCTCCAGGCGCACCCTATTAAGAAACAAATCTGGGTCGGGGTGGAGCCGTGGATGGCGGGAGAAGTGCACCACCTTAGTCTTGGCCAAAGAAACCCGAAACCTGTGCGCTTCGGCATAGCGAGAGACGCGGTTCAATGCCTGTTGGAGTCGACGCTCCAGAGTTGGCACCTGGGCCGCGCCAAAAGAGATCGATAGGTCGTCAACGTAGAGCGTAGCGAGAACATCTTCCGGCAGCACCGGGGTGATGCCGTCAATGCTCAGGGCAAAGAGTGTGACACTGAGGACACTTTCCCTGCGGGTACCCTCTTCCTGCTCCTTTGGGCCGGAGAGGGCTCCCCCCACCCTTACGCGGAATCGACGATCTCGCAAAAATTCAGATATAAACATTGGGAGTCGTCCCCTCGCCCCCATCGTGTGGAGAGTCTCCATGATACCATATCGCCATGCGGCATCATAGGCCTTCTCCAGATCGAAAAAGACCGTGACGTAGTGCTGTCTACGAAGGAAAGCCTCGCAGACGGCAATTTCCATGAGGAGCAGAGCATCCGACGTGGAGTGGAACTTGCGGAAGCCGCACTGTGCAGAAGACAGATGGCCTCCGCTGTCCAGGAAAAAGGCTAATCTAACATTTACGAATTTCTCCATCAAACTGCACACGCAAGAGGTTAGAAAGATTGGGCGGAAACCGGTCGGAGTAGAGTGATCTCTCCCCGGTTTGCGAAAGGCGAGCACAGTAGCGATTCGCCAGGAATCTGGGAGAAAACCCTCCACCCAGATCCTGTTGAACAAATCTAACAGAAAGGCCATGCCTCGCTCACCCCGGTGTTGAAGCATGGCGTACGGCACATGGTTAGGACCATGGGCGGTGTCCACGCACTTAGCAAGAGCGGAGCGCAACTCACTCACAGTAAACCTGTCGTTGAAGGGTTCTCCACCTCTGGAGGTAAAGTCCAGCGGGCTGCCTTCCGCGAAATGACGACATGCATTGAAAGCTGGCGGAGGAGCATCCCGACTAGAGAATGCGGAAAAAGCAGTCGCGAAGGATTCAGCCACGGACGCGGGGTCCGAGATTGCGGCCCATTCTCCTGGAGAACGGGAGGGTGGGTCCTGCGAGAACATGCCCCGAATCCTTTCGACTCGCTTCCACACCTCTGCTAAAGGGGTCTTCCCGTTAAGTGAAGACGCGTATGCCCGCCAAGAAGAACGGCGGGTGTGCTTCGAAATATACCAGAACCTAGCCCTAGCCCGACGAAATTCAGCGACAGTGAAATCGTTCGGGCGGCGCTTATAGCGCATGTAGGCATAACGCATCTGTTTCAGGGCCGTCTCACACTCGACCGACGCCATGGGAGTGGTCAGCGTGCAAAACGGCCAGACGTCCTAGGAATAGTAATCAGGCCCACGGTGATGAGGTTGCCGGAGAAGAAGTCAACGGCCTCATCTACCGACCTAAACTCCTCGACTGAGATAGAGAATTCAGTCATTTCCTGAAATGCAGGCCACCGCGCCCGCGCCAAGCACCACCGAGGTGGGCTCTCATGCGGCAGTTGCCCTAAAAATGATATTTGAATGGGAAAGTGATCACTACCATGGAGGTGTCATCGACCACCCCCCAATCAAAATCAGGCTGTGCATCTGATGAGCACAAAGATAGGTCAAGGCAAGAAAATGAAGCGGTTCTCGGACAGTGATTTATTGAGTAATCTCCCTAGAGAGGATGCCTGCCATTCAGACTTCCTAGCAAGAGAAAGGTCCTCGGCAACCGTGCCACGACGCGGCGGAAGTCCCCCGCATCGAAGCAGGCTGACGGTGGAATGTACGCAGAAATGATAGTATACCTCCTATCCAGCTGTAGCTGCACAGCCCCTGCCGGAAAGGAGGTATCTAAAGAGAAAGGAAGAACGGAGACACCATGCCGGGTGTAAACAGCGCATGCCCCAGCACGGCCATCCCGTGGTGGTGGGGTCGCAAGACCCTTATACACAGGGAGGGCGGGCAGGGGGCACGCGCCTAGCATGGTCTCCTGCAAAAAAATAGCTAACGGGGAACGGGACGAGACAAGCCTCCGCAGCTCCTCCCAGTTGGCCCGGAGTCCACGGCAATTCCATTGAAGGAATATGCCCTCCAGGCCTAGCTTGGAGGAGACGCGGGGGCCCTCCTCGAACAGAAGACACTCACGGGAATAGCCGTACGCTTCCCGGAGGCAGAACTCCGGGCGCTGTTTGCCGGACAAGGCGTTGAAGGCGCTGTCGCCTTGGAAGACTTTTCGGGGGAGGTTGGGCTCGCCATGCGAGTCTTTTCCTCCCTCCGCCTCGAAACCTTAGGCGGGCGTTGCGGCTTCAGAGGCGGGGCCCTCTTTTCGAGGAACCACCGTCTCCGAGCCACTCAGCCCACCACTAGGCGTGGGCTAAGGAGACGAAGCTCCTTTCTTGCTGCCCTCCATTCGGGGGCCGGCTTTAGGAACCCCGGAAGATGGCCTGGCGCTCATTTCAGGGGTGTTGCCTCCTGTGAGTCTAAGGACTCGGTGGAGGCGAGTGGCCGTTTCGCCTTATGGGAAACGGTCACGCTGGGGGAAGAGGGGGGAGCCCTGGTTTTAGCCGGGGCTGGGTCTGAACCCTTTGTACCGCCAGCTTTACCAGGGTAGCGCCCGGGTTGAATAGAGCCCAGAGAAGGGCTCCGAATGGGCGCGGAAACAACCGTGCTCGTTGGCCTGGAGCAGAGGGTGCCTTTCTAACTATTGAGGCATATGACGTCTCAGGCAGAGCCGGGCGCGCCAGGACCAAGTCCTTAGCCTCGCGGAATGAGATTCGATCCTGGGCCGTAACGGCCAGGATTTCTTTCTCAAGGAGATATGCACCACATTGCTTCGAAGAAGCAGGGTGCGGCTCTCCGCAATTGACACACTTCGTCACACACGATTTAGACTTACGCGTGCGGCCTTAGAGCAATTTACACAGACTTCGGGTGACCCCGAAGCGGTGAAAGTAATAGCACCGCCGCGGCAGTGGCACGAATGCCTTCACGCGGTAGCGGTACCAACCGGCACGCACCTACTCAGGGAGCTTGTCACAGTCGAACGTGACAAAGAGTGTAGGGGTGAGTCTCGAGGCCCTTCCCTGTTTTCTCATCACACGTTCGACCTTGACCACCCCATGGTCGGCCAGCTCTAAGGTGATGTCCTCAATGGAGTAGTCAACGAGTTCCCTCGAATAAACTACTCCTTTCACAAAGTTCATGGGAGAGTGCGGCGTCACACTCACCGGGGTGGCATGAAGTGTTCGAAGAGCATTTATCTTTGCCGCCTCCCCGGGATTCGCCGCATTCGCCAGAAGGCTCCCTTCCGAGAAACGCGTCACCTTCGGCTCTCTACCAATTGCACTAGCTAATCCTCTCCTCTGATGGATCATGTTGCCCTTGGCCAACATGGTGCCATCAGTGGATCGAATAACGAGGAAGCGTTTGAAGCCAGCGGGCTCGAAAACGCCAGGTAACCTCTGAATTAGGGACCCTGATGTCATCGAGACTCCGCCCTGTGCACTTTTGGTCTTAGTCAGGGGCTCCGCAACTGGAGGGGCAGAGGGGCCGGATGTGCCGATCTTGGCTTGGTCGCTTACCGTAGCAGCAGACCCATCCGTCCCCGGGGCCCCCGGGGATGGAGAGGAGCCCCAAGTCTTTTAGTCTTTTTCTTCTTTTTAGGAGAGTAGGGCGGGGAATTAACCCGCTTCTCACCTCTGCCGGCAGAAGCCCCTAGGCCAGATGGACCGGCCTCAGCCAGATCCTTCTCCGAAATTGAGAAGGTCCTGGAGGTCGCAGGGGCACCGGTTGGAGGAGATCCCCCCCCCTCCTTGTACTGCTTCCGAGAACCCAGCCGTTTGAGGAGGACCTTGCATAGAGGCAGATTCGGGTTCGGTGCTTGGCGCTCAAATGAGATGGGGGAGCCATACAAAGATAAGGTTGGCTGTTCCGAGTCAATTTGCCTGAAATTGTAAAAATGAACTGCCTTTGTTTTTGAGGATGACAGCCGGAAGCCTTTTGTAGCGGCATTCTTGGCAATGATGTTAATGGCCAGTTGCAATTTACAGATGACAAAAGGCAGCCGAGGCGATGCTGAAAAAATTGCCAAGTCATCCACATAAAGAGTTGTCATTACCTCTACAGGAAGATCAGTAATAATACTGTTGATAGCCACCGACAAGCAGATGACGCCCAAACGCTTCCTTGTGGAACGTCCTCTATCTGATCAACAGGCTCCGATATGACATTTCCTACCCTAATACGGAACGTGCGTCCAGCAAGAAACTGCTGTATGAACCTAGGAAGATGACCTTTGATACCCAAGTCATATTGTTGCTTCAGGATACCATACCTCCAGGTGGTATCATATGCTTTTTCTATATCAAAAAAGAGAGCAATGGAGTGTTGTCTCTTTTAGAAAGCTTGGTGAATGCAATCCTCCATCCTGACCAGCAGATCTGTGGTGCATTGTCTCTTTCTAAAACCAGACTGTGAGGTAGAAATAAGGTTGTGTTTCTCCAGAAACCATACCAATCTGGCATTCACCATCCTTTAAAAAAGCTTGCATGGGGAACAAGTAAGGGCAATTGGGCGATAGTGGGTCGGAAGTGCTCCTTCCTTTCCTGGTTTACGAAGGGGACGTATGATTGCTTCCCTCCAATTACAAGGGAAACAGCCCTTAATCCAGATATAGTTAAATATATCGAGAAGATGTGAAATGAGTGTTGAATGCATATTCCTGATCATATCATAAGAGATACCATCAGGACCACACCTTTCAAGAGCACTTCGAAGTTCATGAATGGAAAAGAGCTTATTGTATGGTTCATTATCCATACAGGGATCCATGAAGTTCAAGAGGCACTGCTCTTGTATTTTCCTGACATGTCGAAATTCTAAGGAATAATTCTTAGGGCTGGAAATGTCAGCAAATGTCTTTGCCAAGACATTTGAGTTTGGTGGTTGATAGAGTTGATATACCCTTTTAAGGAAATTCGGCGAGCCTGGTGGAGGGTACGCTGTCGTACTGCCCTGGCTCGGCTACGAGCATACTTGGTGATTGCAGTAGGGTTTCGATGGTAGCAACAAGCTCGCTTACACTCTGTCACCACTTTGCGGCATTTCTCAGACCAAAAAGGAGATGGGTCTTGTGAGAAGAAGTTTTGGAGAGGGGTATGGATGGAAGAATTTGCCGCCTGGTTGACATGATTATGGAAGTTCTCCAGGACCATGTCAATGTCGCCCTGAGGGAAGTGTCCAGAATGGTGAGAAAGGTATTTAAACTTTGGCCAATTGGCTTTCCTGGTGTTCTACCTATTGCCCGGTGGGGGAGGAGGGCCACCCAGGCATGAGGTCAGAACAACTGGGAATTGATCGCTTCCTCTCAGATCAGGATCCACCGACCAGCTGTAATCTGCTCTAGTCTGAGGAACAGTGACAAATCTACACAGGTAGAGCTGTTGGTCTGGACATGGAAGGATGTTGGAGTGCGAGCATTAAATAAAGACACATCAAAGGTCTCCATAAGTCTCACAATCAGATTTTTCCTTGGGGTTGTCATCGTAGTCTCCCCAAAGGTGGTGTCTTGCATTAAAGTCTCCAACTAGTAGGAATGGGGTCAGGAGTTGGGAGACGAGATTGGCTAATTTGTTAGCCAAATCTGAAGCAACTACTCCTTCACCAGGAGGAAGGTACAGTGAGCAGACTGTGTATAAACGATTGGTATACGCACGAATCGCCACTGCTTGAAGGTCTGTTCTCAATGGGATTGCTAAGTGAGAACAGTCTTCACGGACAAAAATAGCCGAACCATGAATGAGTTCTGGTGGATTCTTAAAATATCCCACATAGTGAGGGATATTGGGTAATCGACGAATAATCAATTGAGTCCCCTGTAATGCTATACAACTAGGGTTGTAATCATGAAGCAGGAGTTTGAATTCTTATCATTTGGAGAAGATCCCTTGTAGATTCCAATGAACAATTGGAAACATATTCATCGTTTAAGGGTAATTAAATTTTTCTTTGCACCCGGTGAAGGTGACTGAGGTTTTAAACCCTTTTGATTTTTAGGTGTAATTAACACTTGAGGCATACGTAGTTTGAATGTTTGAGGATAGCACTTTTATTAGAGGGCAAAGAGGTCGAGAGAGATGGTACCGAGTCATTCTGAGAGGTGGTTTTTGGGTCAGCTGGGGTGGGTGAAGAAACCCCAGAAGGCTGTTTCTCCTCTTCCAAAAGGGCCACAGCCAAAGCTGGATCAGAAAAAGTCCGTTCAGCTTCTTCTGGGGTTACTGATGCTGTGGATGTAATAGGCTGGCTAGTTGTGACTGACGGACTCAAGGCAGATTCGGTGGGAGGAGGGTGGATGACCAAAGGTGAAACGAACACCACACGAACATCCTCGGAATCTGCCTCTGTCTTCAGAACATGTCAATGGTTGGTTGGATGCTGATGGAGGGGAATCTGAGGAACAGCGAGTTCTCTTGCGCCTTGGTTTAAGAGAAGCAGGAAGCTCCCTAATGATTGGAGAGGAAGGAGGAGCATCATTCTGAAGCAGAGATTCTATTGGGGCTTCTTGATGGATATTCTGAGGCCGTAAAAGTGGAGGTCTGAATGGTCTCTGCTGTCTGTTATGGACTGGTCTGGTCGCTCTAATTCGGAATTTATTCCGAAGAGCAACAACCTCTCTCTGACAAGAAAAAGTTGCACTGCTTAGAGGTGGCTAGGTGGTCGCCACTACAGATGGCACAACAAGGGGGACGAGGGCACGGTGTTCCATGGAAATCAGAGGAACAATTGACACATACCCTCACCCGTCTTCAGTGCTTACTGACATGTCCAAAACGTTGACAATGAAAGCACCTACGGGGATTCTCCACGTAGAGCTTGATGGGAATACACAGATGACCAGCGTTGATATTTTTAGGAAGTTCCAACCTAGTGAAAGTTAATATGATAGTAGCGGAAGGAACTCTGGTGCCATTAACATTGCGAGTGACACGGCATGCACCAACTACATTCTGAGAAGTCAGTTTAGCAAAAAGCCGGTCCACGTCATATTCAATAAGCTCCCCGGACCTGATAACCCCCTTTGCAGGTGTTAAAGGTAGGATCGGTTGACGAGGAGGTATTAAGGGAAACAAGAGAATCCAGTGCTTTGATTTTTTGATGCTGATCAAATGAAGAGGACTCCACAACAAGGCAGCCATCATTTCTAGGCCACATTTGGCAACAAATTCTTCATAGACATTGAAAATGTCAGCCTTACTTAATGGTGTATCATTGTCTGATTTTAAAACTACAAATCTATCATAATCAAGATTAGCGTCGACCTAGGAACTAAAAGGATCGTCTACGAAGATCACGGTCATTGGTGGCACGAGAACCAGCAGCCTAGGGCCTCTGGGAAGTTATTATTTTTATCCATAAATAGTTGTATTAAAAGAACATGTACCCCTGGGGAAGTGGAGTCATGTTACTGTAGTTGCCCCCATACTATGCGCTTTACACCGCCCTCAGGGTAGCCCTCCCTCCAATGAATCCTACTATTCAAAGACCCTTACTTTATTGTAGCCACATTTGGCACCGTCAGGAGCGAGCCCCGGATCCACCATGTCGAGTCCGAGGTCCACCTGAGCGACCCGGCAGGGAATCACCCCCTGGATCCTATCCGCGATGAACCTGTGCGAGACTTTGCTGACGCTCTCCAGCCCAAACTCGAGTCGCTCGTTGAAGTGTTTGCAGTGCATCATGCCACACTTGATGTCGCTGCAACGATTAAATCAGTTGGGGAGAACCAATTTTTGCTACACTTTTTTCTTATCGGCGAGGAAAATAATAAGAAAAAACAAAAAAAACTTTGATTTTGGAGTCTACATTTATTTACAGTTCCTGCAAAAGATGGGAGGTCGCGATAAAGGACAATTTAATTCCTCAAAGTTTAGCCAAGATCACAAAGATCGAATATATAAAACAACATTTATAAGGCCCGTGGTCAAGAAAATTCGAGTTTTTTCCATACTCGCTAAAGAAATGGATGGATGCTCCCTCTATGGGTCCTACACACATTTCTAGAAGACTAACAAGGAATTCGATCCATTTAAATCTCAGTCCACGAATGAAATTAAGAAAAAAACAACAACAGCCAGATTAAGCTGGAAAAGTGTCATTAGAGTGGTTTGGAATAAAGAGTCTGGTGTGATATGCAGGTTAAAAGTCATCAAAAGCCACTTTTTAAATCAAACTATAATAATTAATACTACACAGAAGGGGATCATTAAGAAAATGTCATTACACAGTAAATGTGTGCTGGCATACGTAAATACCATTGGGCTGAAACAAAAAAACTTTATTTCCCATATATACCCGTTACAAACTTCGACTTGCCCATATGTTCAGAGGATTCACGAGGATAGCAAGAGGGGATGGTCTATTCATCTAGTCGTGTCAGGAGTTGATCCACGTACAAGGACATCCACGCACGTCCTCTTACAAGCCATGTTTAAGCACAATTATCAAACAAGATTCTCCAACTTTGCTCGTGTGACAATTCGTCGCACCAGAATACACATTTACCACTCTCGGGTAGTCAATGGATTTATATTAGAAAGCCCTTTACAATGTTAGGTCATACGTTATTTTTTATTATATTACGTTCTCTTCTGGCAGTCTCCAGGGAGGGGGGCAGCCGCCGAAATGACCAAATAAAGCTTATAGGCCAGTTTAATTACAACCAAAACAAAAAAAAGAAAAAAAACCATCCTCCAATACATACGGGTGGTCACATTTCTTGTAGGTGTCATTAACCCAGTTGTATCCGCAGTTGCCATGGGTGTTCCCCTCTTTGTTCAAAGAGTAGCATTTGTCATCTGAATTCTTTCCTGTGGGGCCCCACAACAAGCTACATTGGTGGTCATGTGTGCGGCACATCCCTTTGTAACAGTAGGCCTATACGGGAAGAGATGAGGCCGAGCTACAAAAATAGGCTTCTTAACTTTCATACTCTTGAATCAATTTACCTTCTCGCAAAAATGTTGTTCAGGGTAACGGGGTTACACGGCAGGTAGATTAGTTTAGTAACTTAACAGGTCTAAGAAATCAGCTAATGCTCTCTTGACCCCACAAATAAACAGACAAAAACAAAAAAATCATGAACTTCCTTTTCGAATTCCAATGAAACTAACCCTAATATGATTCTGAGTCCATGCCAGCACAAACAGTCTCACAATGAAATAGCCGCTCCAGGGAGCGAGTCTACCCCCCATCCAACACATCAACCAACCTTTCCGCCAAGGCAGGCGTGTCCATTTTCTTTGTAGAAGTTATCAGGGCAGTACTCGGAATCCCCGGAACAGTACTCGGGCAGGTCGCACTTGTGGAGAGCTGGGCGGCACTCCGTCCCGGCAGATCGAGGCCGACAAGTCTGCTCGAGGAGGATGTGAGTATTGAAGAGTATGCAAATGGATGAGGGGAAATGAAAACAAGAAATCGATCCGCAAGAAAAGGGAATGAAGCTAAAGAGGAAAGGGCAGATCAAGGAAGATCTCCCCAAAGAAAAAGAAAATATCTCCATCAACGATGGGTACCGGTAGTTTCGGAGTGTGTAGAGGCGCCTTATCGCTGCTCAATGCAAATGACAAGAAGCAAATTCAAACAGAAAACAGAGATTCAAAAGTACCAATTTAAGCCGGTTGATAAGTCTTTTTGTTGTTATTCATACAGCTCCAATTCGAGTTTGGGAAGGATTAAATATGACCAAAGCTCTTCCGCTCACTCACACAGCGGTGTCATGCGATAATCACAAAGAAACAACCCACGGATCAATACAATTTTGAAACGAATAATAGAATCGCTTGAGCAAAGGTATTCTTTAAATTAAAGCGAAAACCAACGAGCTCACTCAGATAAAGTTTATAGGGAATAGATATCTGTTACAGCATGCTGGCGTGGAAAGTGTCCCATTCTTCCAGTTTCCATGAGCAGTAGGAGCTTTATGCCTGCCACACCACCCAAGCCCTGGCGGGTTGGGCTAAATGTAGGTTATGAGGGACACCCTCCTCCCCCTCCAGACAATTCCTGGATTTGTGAGATTATTAGACAAGGATGCATTTCCCAACCCAGCGTCTCCGCCCATTTCACATAGGGATGCGGCTACATGTAGTCCTCTTTTACGACAGGCTACTGACATCAAGGTGGGTGTATATATTTTTTTTTTTTAACAGTGCACGAAGGAGAGTTAAATTGGGCCAATATGGACGAAAATGCCCAATTCAAACAAAGCCCGAATGGAAGGGGAAGTGATCTTAACAAGAGGATTCCAATCATTTATTTCAGATTCTCCCTGTGACGAAGGCACCTAGAATAACTACCATGGGGTTTGCCGTACGTCGTAAAAGGAGACTGCCGGAAAGTGACATGGTCAAGGCCCTGCCGGTATTACCTCTTCGTCCCTTCTCCTGCCCTTTTCATTGCTTCCTAATACCAAGCGCTCACTTTTGTACATTATAGCCATCAAATCAGAACTAGATAGAAGGTCCTACCCAATTATTTAGGACCAGGTAATCGCGGGACATTTCCCTAAAAGTCACCTGCAAGTCGCAACAGTGGCCCGTCGCGCAGGTGGCATTGGGGAAAAGCATGCAGGTGGAGGCGTTGCAGCAGGGGTTAGCGCAGTGTTCCTCGAGGCCGCAATCGCATTGCTCGCCGGCTTCCACGAATCCGTTGCCACACACCGGGGAATCGAACAGGGTTGTTGGCCGGTTACGAAGGCAGTAATCCATAGAGCGTTCGAACGAAATAGCCAGGTACTCGTGGCTGCAGTTGCTCCAGTGGGAGGGGCTCTTCGTCCTGCCAATACCAAGGAGACGGGCGCTAATCGGACGGACATAGAGGGCGGGGGGGGGGGGGCGTTCGATACATAAGTCCATCCAACAATCAAGCATTATAGCCAGAAAGAAAAAGATTATTATAAGTGCATATGCGGTGGATGCGTCGTGCTGACCACACCTTGTTCCTGGAATATAACGACCGGCAGACCTACCCAGACGACGGAGCCATGATGCATCGCTTGTCAGGGCACTTGCAGTTTTCCTCAGTGTCGTGCTCCATACCGAAATTGTGACCCATTTCGTGTGCCACCGTGGTGGCTACTAGACCCACCGACTCGCTGTGGTCCATGTTGACCCCCCCAGAGTACTGGAAGGTGCAAATGGGTCCCTTCAGAGCCTTCCCAACCACGCCAGACTCGAAGGACTTCCCCCTAAGACAAGAGACGGGGAAATAGTGAGAAACGCAGTTGTGAGCAAGACTATAAATCAGAAGCACTAAGTTTTTTCTGAGCCCTCCCCCCCCACACACAAGCAAATACAAACAGGGTCATCTCCAACATAAAGAGGGCAGGGTAAGGTCCGTGGTAAAAGGGATGAAGTTAGAGATGTGTGAAAGTACAAAGACCAGAGGAAAAATCCGCGCGGTTCTCTTATCGCATCAAATTTTTCCCCAAATTATGAAAAGAGGTTCTAGAATCTGAGAAAGAGCAGCAATGAAATATCAGGTGCAAAAAAGAGAAAAACTTACACGAAACTTAGGAATATTCGGACAACCCATGGTGGTGCCCATATTTTTCCAGGCTACCAGTCGCCGCACCAAGAAAGCTCATTCTAACCATTTCAGGTGAATCATTTGTGATTTTATCTTCAAACATATCGAGATACTTCTACCCCTACCCGTATTTTGCCAATGCCAAAAGAAGGGTAAGGGGTAGGGAAACTACTCTTACTTTCTCTCCCTCTTCCGTATACCTGACTCAAGCAGGCACAAGACGAGAGAGCCGCATGGGTCATAAGAAGTAGGGTCGTATACGTGTGGTTCTGCTAGAGGATATTTCGCTACAGTGGTCGTAAAGTGCGGAGGCAGAGTCAAGGTAAGTACAGAATGGCCCTATGGCAGTGGAATGCTGAGTAGATTTTTTTTTTTTTACGAGCCCATCTGGCAACTGCCTACTTGGGCATAAGTCGCTGTACTCACGAGAGCCTAGTGCTAGGCTACATTGAAATAACAATAAATAAAACAAAACAAAAATAACAATGAAAAAAGGAAAATGACAACAAGCACGAAGCAGGCTAGGGCGTCGGGGGCATGCCCGCCTCCCTTCGGAGCAGGAACGTACAACATACAAAAAAACACGTTAAATAAAGTGGAGGAGGCCAGCCTCATCTAAAAAGTAATAAAGTCCACAAGTCAGGCTACACGAACCCGTCCCGAGGACAAGGGACAAGCGGTGGCGACCCAGCTCATCCCGGTACTGTGCGTGAAGATCACCCAGACTGGGACGTTCAACAAGAATGGGGACAACGCAGTCATCACAATATGGTGCAGGCGAGCGCTCGATCAAATGGCGGTGCGTCCCGCGAGTGTGTCCAATTCGGAGACGACAGAAAGCAACCTGAAACCGTCGCGGCATTGGGGGGGTAGGTCCATGGGAAAGGTCGCGGCGTGAAGACAGACGCAAAGCCTGGGAGAGCCCTGCTGACTTCAGAAGGGAAACAGCGTGGAAACAGACACCCTCTTGGCACTTGGAGCCATCCCTATACACTGGCACGGTTCCAGCGTGAGAGGAAGTGTGCCCCCAAAAGGCCGAACGCAATACTCCCGGCGCTGTACAAGCTTTGGGAGCAGAGGCGAGGCGACAAATGGTCAGAGGTAGTACCGTCCAGGGTGGCATCCTAGCCAGGTCCAGGGTGGCATCCTAGCCAGAACCCGGGGCATCACTGGGCCGAGACCTATACATAGCTCTCAAAGGAGTTTCTTGGCGCTAAACGCGAAGGGTTTAGGGTATCATTGGAGTCTCTCGGCGGAATAGGCACAGTCGAGATCAGCTGCGAAGGCAGTGAGAGCTGTTGGCGACTGAGGGAGGCGCGTACAGACGAATAATGCACTGTGCACGGGGCAGAGCGAGTGGCATCTCCCCAGCATCGAAGGGTAGGCTCTCAATGGGGGAAGTGCGAAAGGCACCAGTCGGCAGGCGAATGCCGGTGTGGTGGATCGAGTCCACCTTCCGCAATAAACGCTCGGCTAGGGATGCATAAAACTCGCATCCGTAGTCGAGCTTCGAACGAACAACGGATTGATAAAAAAGTAGAAGCAGTAGCCTTATCAGCACCCCAAGCGCTGAACGTCATGGTGCGAAGAATATCCATGGCACGGGTACAAGAGACCCTAAGGCTGCGAATATAAGCATCCAAGGTGAGGCGTCGGTCAAATACAAGACCAAGGAAACGGGGCTAGTTCAGCACTTCCAGGCGCACCCCATTTGGAAACAAGTCTAGGTTAGTGTGGAGCCGTGGATGGCAGCAGAAGTGCACTACCTTAGTCTTGGTCAAGGAAAACCGAAACCTGTGCGCTTCGGCATGGTGAAAGACGCGGTTCAATACCAGTTGGAGTCGACTCTTCAGAGTTGGAATCTGGGCTGTCCACGTAGAGCGTAGCGAGAACATCTTCCGGTAGCACCGAGGTGATGCGGTTGATGCTCAGGACAAAGAGTGCGACACTAAGGACACTTCACTGCGGGATACCCTATTCCTGCTCCATCGGGGCGGAGAGGGCTCCCCCCACCCGTACACGGGATCGACGATCTCGCCAAAATTGACATATAAAGATTGGGAGGCATCCCCTTGACCCCATTGTGTGGATAGTCTCCATGATACCATATCGCCATGCGGTATCATAGGCCTTCTTAAGATCGGCAAAAAACCGTGGCGTAGTGCTGTCTACGAAGGCAGGCCTCGCAGACGGCATTTTCCATGAGGAGCAGAACATCCGACGGGGAGTGGAACTTGCGGAAGGCGCACTGTGCGACGGATTGCCTCCACTGTCCAGAAAAAAGGCTAATCTAATATTTATCAATTTCTCCATCAACTTACACACGCAGGAAGTTGGAGAGATTGGGTGGAAACCGGTCGGGGTAGAGTAATCTCTCCCCAGTTTGCGAAAAGCGAGCACAGTAGCGATTCGCCAGGAATCTAGGAGGAGACCCTCCACCCAGATCCTGTTGAACAAATCTAACAGAAAGCCCATGCTTCGCTCACCCAGGTGTCGAAGCATGGCGTACGGGACATCGTCCGGAACAGGGGCAGTGTCCGCGCACGAAGCGAGACCGGAGCGCAACTCACTCACAGTAAACCTGTCGTTGAAGGGTTCTCCGCCTCTGGAGGTAAAGTCCAGTCGACAGAATTCAGCGAAGAGAAAATCCTCACGGGAATGGCCGTACGCTTCCCGGAGGCAGAACTCCGGGCGCTGTCACCTTCGAGGACTTACTGGGCAAAGTTTAGCTTGCCATGCGAATCTTTTCTTCCCTCCGCCTCGAAACCTTAGGCTAGCGGGGAGCTTAGGAGGCGGAGGTCCCTCTTTCGGAGGATCCACTGTCTCGGCGCCACCCAGCCCGCCAGTTGGTGTGGAGGCTGTCTTCCTTTCCGGGACAACACCTAGAGTTCCCAGGCGGTTTCCTATCGCTGAATTATCGCTGAACGGACGAGAAGCGACTCTTTCAATATGGTATGACCGTCGTCCCAATGTTGAATGATGTGAATTTCCATCTTCAAGGGAAAAATATGACACTTAGAGTGTAAAAAGATAGTCTGTTTATTTATTGACAAACTCAATTTATTCAAAAGAAATATCATTCAAAATGAATTGCATCAGTTTCCAGGATTGTCATCAATCAAAAAATGAGCTCACAGAAGCAGACATGGATATATTTAGTAATAATCTTAATACACTATAAAAAGACATGGAAAATTGCTTTTAAGATATCCTCAACCTTGAAGTCGATGCATGGATGGAAATGCCATTTAACACTGCCAAGAAGAACTATTGCAATTGAAATGTGATACTGAATCGAGAAGTAAATTTTAACGAAGGAGGATACCTACAACTTCGGCAGAACTAGAAAATGCTCCAGCTCTATCCAAATCTATGGAACAGAATTTCCTCACTTCTCGTGGCTTTCCCTACCTCATACTTGGTTGAAAGTGGGTTGTGTTGTGAATCATATTCTTACAAAGGAAAGAAATTGCTTGAAAATTAAACCTACCATCGACTCTTTAATTAACCAGCACCAACCGCAAGTCTCACATTAAAAGTAAACATTATTTCAGTATAGGTTTTATGTCGGTGGGCGAAAAGTTCCTTATTTTTTAAAAATCGTAAAAGTGGGTGGTGGATTAAAAAAGGTTGGGAAGCCCTGTTCTAGAGTGTTTGGAAATTAGCTTCATGCCATTCTTATGTGTACAATTTCTAGGCTGAATAGGTTTAAGGTTTCTTGTCGCGTTTTGGAATTGTAATTTTTAAAATTTGGAATTAATTCTGTTGCTCTGGATTAGCCCCTTTCTAATGTTTATCTTTTTTTTCAAATATGTCAACCAAACCTGCGCACAAAACTCAAGCTGGGGTTTCACCAAAGCATTATAACCTAGTATCTTTTCCATCTCTACACATTACTGAGAAAATTTAAGATCACTGGTCACATAAATGCCAAGGTCTTTCTTTTTCTGTGCATGGCAGTGTCCTATCAAATATCTTTTATACGTCTTTGGGATTTTTGTTGCCTATATGTTTTGGGTTGTTTTTTTTTAGGAGCCCATCTGGCAACTGCCGTCTTGGGGCATAACACCAGTCAACAATGATTTTGCTACTTGGGTATTAGCTTGTGATTTATACTAAATCTAGTATGCTGATTCCAAATCTGAGTTACACACATACTCTTTAGTTACACATATAGGCAGTGTTGCTTTGTCTACTGTAGTGAGAGGATGTGTTGTGTGTGCTTGGTTCCTGCGTTATATTCCTGCTCAATCATGTTGTCAAACGGTATTTACATACAGTGATTAATTGCATTTTTCTTTCAGGTTCATCTCTCAATTAATTTGGAAATGAAATAAGATTGTACAAAAGTATATAACAGGATATATACAAACTAAGTTAAAAACATGAATCAGCGAGGATGTATAAACCCACACAACTTTTGTTATATCTGTGGAAGATATACTCCAAGCAACCAGCGGAAAAATTTAGCTAAAAGAGTGAAAACTGCATACATTATTATTTTGGTTGTAAAGTTGGTGACCAAGACAAGCCCTAGGCACCTCACAAATCTTGTACTGTGTGTTATAATGGGCTCACACAGTGGTTAAATGGCAAACGGAAGGGTATGCCTTTTGGTGTACCAATGGTGTGGTGTGAGCCAACAAATCATGTTTTTGATTGCTACTTTTGTATGACAAATATTGCAGGATTCTCAAATAAGGAACAATGCAAAAATTGTATTTCCAGATTGTAAGTCAGCTATAAAACCAGTCCCCCTTAATATGGAGATGCCAATCTCAGTTCCTCCATCAGCTAGTGCAGTTAAAGAAGATGATAATGATGAAATGATTTGGTGAATGGAGATAATTCATTGATGCAAGCACTGCTAGCCTTAAAGCTGTGTTGCTACACAATGTCAATAAAAAACTTTCAATTCCTGTCACACTTATTGTTGGGATGATAGAGACATATGATGACTCAATGAAATTATATTTGGAAGGTGTTCATTACTCACATCATAAGTGGATTATCTGTGGTGATCTAAAGGTAATTTTTTGACTTCTTGGACTGCAGCTAGGATTTACAAAGAATGTGTGTTTCTTATCCATATGGAACAGCCACGACGACAGGAATCATTATATTGTCAAAAGGTGGCCCGGAAGAGAAGAACACATAGTTGGCCGATACAATGTGAAGCACATGCCTTTGGTACATCCACAGGAGATCTACCTTCCTCCACATCATAGCAAACTTTGCCTTATCACAAATTTTGTTAAAGCAATGGCCCATGATTCTGATGGATTCCAGTATCTCAAAGAGAAATTTGGTGCAAAGAAAACCGATGCTAAACTTAAAGCCGGCATATTTGTAGTGCCGTTGATCAGAGTATTGATACGTGACAGGGAGTTCAGAAATAAACTAACTCCACTTGAGTTGGCAGCATGGGATTCATTTGTCCATGTAGTGCAGAACTTCCTTGGTAATCATAGGGCTTAAAACTATGAACTAGTGGGCAATATGCTAAAGGCCTATCAACGAATGGGGTGTCGGATGTCTCTAAGATACATTTCTTGCAGTCGCATCTAGATTTCTTTCCATCTAATATGGGTGGTATTAGTGACGAACATGGGAAAAGGTTCCACCGAGATATCGCAATGATGGAAAGCAGGTATCAAGGCTGCTTCAACGAAAACATGATGGGTGACTACTGCTGGTTCCTACAATGGGAGGATCCTATATCCACATACAAGCACAAGAGTAAGTGTCAAACATTTTTGAAGAAATATATAGTTAGGTGAGTACTACCTCTTTTATATGTAATACATATCTTGTCTGGGTCTGCAAAAGGACGTACATAATGCCAAATAGGGTGCCCCGATTCCAAACCTTTGCCCAGAAACGTCTCATTCTTCTCAAAACTCGTAATAATTATATCATTAATTGATCCAAGGTGACAAAGTAAGCCATATAGCCTAGTTGCACAAATTTGTAATCAGCGCACCAAAATTAGTTAGTTACAACAACATTTACTCAAGTAGCAGAAACAAAGTTAAAATTTGTTGGCTAGTGTAAGTAGCCGTACTAACCACAGCCTACTACTAGGCTATATTAAAAAACAAATTATGCTAAAAAAGACAAAGGTCATCATCAAATGACGGTGCATCCCGTCCCACATTGCCTCTGTGCATTAATTAACATTTTTCAGTGTTTAATGGCAAATCCCACTTAACAGACCAGACCAACGGGCAACTTGATCAATATCTTCCTGAATGTCTTTGATGTCATCTTCACTAATTATACCTTTGCTCAAATAACAATAATAGCAAATTATAAAATCTTTGATACCAATCCAACGTCAATATCGTTTACAAATATAATGAAGATCAATGGTCCCAAAACTGAGCCCTGTGGAACTCCACTACTAACATATGTACACTCTGATGCTTGACCATTGATTACTACTCGCTGCCTACGATTTGGGATCTAATTTTGATCCAATTATCAACGTCTCCGATAATTCCTAATGTTCTGATATTCTTCATTAACTTTGTGTGTGGTACTTTATCAAATGGGTTCTGAAAAAACTAAATACAAAATGTCAACCGAGCTTTCTGTATCATAAATTGAGTTAATGTGGTGAAAAAAGTTTCAAAGTGCGACAGGAAGGATCTTTGTTTTCTGAAGCCCTGTTGAGAATCAGGTACTAATGCATTCACTTCAATATGTTCAACTCTTATTATTTTCTGCGATAAATAAGCGCTCGAGCATTTTTCCTAGTACCGATGACAAGCTTAGAGGCCAGCAATTGCTGGCTGACTCTTTATCCTTTTTTAAAATATTTGTGTTACATTAGCCAAATTCCAATCTTCTGGAACAACACCTCTTTCGAGGAAAAAATTAAAAATTGTGTTATATGTTCGGCTATGGAATCTTTAACTACTTTTATTACCCTTAGGAAGATGTCCGGATTAGGCAATTTAAATTTATTCATTTTACCGACGAGTTTGTTGGCATCATAACCTGAACACTTTATTGATTTTAGAGGTTCATTTTCAGAGCATCTGTTGTTAGGTGTGGGATAACAGGATTTATCATTTGTGATTACCTTTGCAAAGTATTTGTTTAAAACCTTGGTTATGTTTACATCGTTGAATGTCAAAACGACATTATTTTCTTTAATGGGTCCTATATTATTTTGGATTGGTTTCCTACTGTTTAGTAGTGCGAAGAATTCTTTTGAGTTTGACTAAAACTTTAAGGCCATTAGTCTCTTCATTTCGCTTGGTTCTTTTAATTTGCCTTTAAATTTCATTTCAGTTGAATGTTCTTGCTAACCATACCGAGGAGGGACTGTATACGAAGGCCTAACAATAAGTGAAAGAAATTACAGCAAGAAAATGAAAGCTCCCCTCGCAATATGAGAGTTGAAGAACGACCTAGGCGCGTTGAAAAATAGCATATTTAGGAATTTCGACAGAATAGTTGAAATATTTCTAAGCTTTCGACTGCCTATTCTAACTAGTGCAGTACACTGTCCAGCAGACACTTGAACTGTTCACCACCTCCGCTGGAAGATGGTTCCATCTTTCACAGATACTGTATGATTAAAAGTTCCTGCAAACATTTGACCAAAATCTGGACAAATCTAACTTGTAACCGAGGTTGCGCGTGGGATTCATGTTTTGTACTCTGCGTATAATTTTATACGTTTCTATGAGCTAGCCCTGCCCTCAACACTTTCTAGCCATTCAAGGCCTTTGCGCAGCGATGGTGACTAGAATTGTACAGCGTAGTCAAGGTGCAGCAGGACCAGAGAGTTGTACAGGGTGAGCACATTCTCATTGTTTCGGAAACGAAATTGTCTATTTATATAGGACGACAGTCTCTGGGACCTTTTTTTCTAGTCTTCTTGAGGGTTAGCGTGACCGGATGTGAATCACCTTGCACTTGCCATGGTTGAAAGGAATCTGCCACATCTTGGACCACTTACCTAAGGTGCGATGGCTGACCGTCTCTCAAACGTTCTATTCCCCCGTGCGAGCTAACCCCGCCGCCTAGTTTGGTATCGTCCGCCAACTTTGCTTGGGGCATAGCAGTCCGTTGTCTATATCATTGATGTAGAAATGAACAGCAGTGTACCGAGGATGGAGCCTTGGGGCACCCAGCTGGTCAATGAGGCCCATCATGAGGCAACCCCTCTCCTTGCAGTCAGTCACCCAGTTCTCAATCAGGTTGGCTATCTTTCTGGTAATGCCGACGGCGGGAGTTTGCTCACGAACCTGTGGCGGGGCAACTTATCGAAGGGTTTTTGAAAGTCTAGGTATAAAATGTCCACAGCCCGAACTAGATCATAATGAATATCTTATGGAAGAATTCGAGTAGATTGGTGAGACACGATCTGTTTCTGCGAAACCCATTCTGGGAATCTAAGATCAGCCTGAGAGATTATAGAGAAAAAGAGAGAAAGAGAGAAAGACGAGAGAAAAAGAGCGAAAAAAGAAAAGAGAAAGATTTTTTTAAGAGCCTATCTGGCGACTCCCTATAGGGCAAATGTCGCCGTAATCACGTTACAGCCTAAAACTAGGCTAGATTAAAAAACAACAACAAAAAAAACATGCAAAGACCGAATAACAATTATAAAAAGGCAAGAAGGAAGCAAGCTCCAGCGTAGGGACAGGAAGCTGCGACCTCCAAGAGTGTGTCGGAACACGCTCGTCCCGCTACAGGGACGGGCAACATAGGCGAAGATCACCCAGAAAGACATTGAACAAAAATGTGCCGAACAGTCTGGGGTAAACGTAGTCATCGCAATAAGGTGCAGGCGAGCCCTCAATTAAATAGCGGTGCTTGGCGAGGGTGTCCAATTAAAATACTGCAGAAAGCAACCTGAACCCGTCGCGGCCTTGGAGGGTAAGTCCATAGGAACAGTCGTGGCGCAAAGGCACGCAACTTTTAAGTTTCCTTCGGTAGTATCACATTTTTTGTTGCAAGCAGCAGAAAGGGCTGGCTTGATTCCTGCCATGTAATTGGTGTGAGGAAGAGTGAAACGTTGGTCTGGTCGCCCAGTCCTCACAATTACTACATGTCCATGAAGCCAGCAGAAGATAATCTCGACATCCACCCAGCTCGCCGCAACTGTGGTGTCACGGATACCGCGAACCAGGCGGCGTGGTGGTGGGGATTCCAATGCCCCGAAAGCACCCAAGGCGCTTTGAGAGTCGTTATAGATCACAATCCGGCTTCTGAGGCGGGGACGACAAGTAATCTCCCGTACGCGAGAATGTATTGCAATCAGCTCGGCCGTGAAGATAGACGAGGCGCCTGGTAGAGCCCCGCATACACTGGTACGGATCCAGCGTGACACGAGGGATGCTCCAAAATGACTGAATACAATTAAACCGTGGCTGTGGAAGCTTTGGGAGCAGAGGCGTGGCGCCAAATAGTCAAAGGTGGTACCCTCCAAGGTGGCATCCTGGGCAGAACCAGAGGCGCCACCGGCCCGAGAGCTATACCTAGCCCTAAGCCCAAAGAGCTTAGGGTATGGCTCTTCCTTTGATTTATATGCTAGAAAATTCTTATTGTACCGACTGACAGTGCTGACGGCACGGAAATGGTCAGCCAAACATTGCTAATCACCAGGCTGTCTTTCTCTAAGGATCCCTGTAAGTTGGATGTGGGGGTATTATGGCTACCATAACAACCCCTGATCTTGTTAATCGTCTTCCAGATTGCGATAAGAGGAAATTGCTGAAACGTAGCGGCGCCATGAAATTCGGCGAGCCTGACTAAGGGTTCCTTGGCGAAGTGCCCAAGCTCAGTTTCGGTCAACCTTGTTACACAAGGTTGGGTTCCGCCGGAATCGGGCATGAGCTAACTTGTAGTTTTTGACGGCTGTCGCACACTTCGGATCGCCGCGGTCGAATGGTCTGTTTGGCCGCGTTGTTGATAATCGATGTGAAATACGCTACTGTTGCATCCACACTAATGAAGGTCCCCAATGAGGCACTTGTGAAAGACGTCTCTCGGAAACCTTCCCAATCTGCATGGCCTAAGTCCCACTTAAGGGGCATGGTTGTATGAGGGCTAGGATGAAAGGCCGACAAGACAATAGGGAAGTGGTCACTCCGATGGAGGTCGTCGAGAACTGACCATCGAAAATCGGTGAGGCAATCCGGGAAACAGAGAGACAGGTCAACACAGCTAGCTAAAGGAATCCGTCTGGATATGATAAGAGGTAAAATCGCTGGTGTTTAAAACGCAAAGAAAGTCAGATAATAAAAGAGACTATAAAACATTAACTTTGGCATTCCGAGTGATATCGCCCCAATATGGGTGAAGGTCAATTGATCTATAAGTTCTAACAGGTCGGGTCTTGACAATAGCAAAGAAGGAGGGAGGTAAATAGAGCAAACAGTTAAAAACCTTGCAAGAAAAACCCTCACAGGAATAGCTTGGAGGGTAGTATGTAGGGGGTTGAGGAAACCATAACTGACACCCCAGCATGAAATGAGCCCCCCCCCCCCCCCGAGTTGAAAATAAGAACACCAGGTACCGTCAGTACCGTTCTCCTGAAGACAAAAAACAGCGGGGTGGAGAGTCGTCAAAAGAACTTTGAGTTCTTTCCGCTTGGGAAGAACCACTTGACAATTCCATTGTAAAATGGAAGATATTATGTAGAAGGGTTAGATACCACAGTAGATATCGTTTTCTCCTTTGTGGCTGAAGTTAAGTTTGAAGTGCGTCCCAAAGAGCTTGGGAGATGAAGAGCAGATTTTGAAGAGCCTGCTATAGCAGGGAAGGAGCAGTGGCAGGGCGTATGTTCGATGGTTTCAAGGAACCGGCCGAGGCCCTTGCCTGTAATTCAGGCTCATAGCCAGGCGGAAACGGAAGGTCGAGAAGAGATTTTCGGGCGGTAGATCCGAATTCATGGGTCGAGGGGACTTTTGATGTCTGAGGGGTTGATCCAACAACCGCGACTGGTGGTGTTGGAGTATCATCTGCTTCCATTGGATAATGAGTAGGAGGGTGAGTAGAAGGAGCAGGCGGTATGGGTAAAGTACGAGGAACTGAGTGTATTTCTGCCATCGTTTGGACCGGGAATGGGGCCTAAATCCTGTGAAGGGCGGGACGTACTTGAGGGCAGAGAATATTCAGCAACAGGAGAAGAGTCCAATGAAGATTCTCGAGGCTCGTTAGAGTCAGATCCAGAGGCTAACCGCTTATTGGTGGTCGATGACCCAGGTGAGGAGTCCTTCCTCTTGCCACGGGGCTTTGGGTCTCGGGCCCAGGTAGAAGAACCTTCAACGATCGATATAGAAGATTCTTTCAGATAACGTCTGATTTCTTCAAATGTCTCACCCTGAGGGGCGGGCCCGGCCAGAGCTGCCGAAGAGAGGGGAGCAACATAAGGTATCTGTGTGAGAGCGATGCTTCAACGGTATATCGTGAATACTTATGACACTAATGGTAGATGGACGATGAGATGCTTCTGGCCTGTCAGAACTCGAACGTGATGGTCGGTTTCGTCCAGCATCATGCAAAACGTCTGAGAAGAGACGGCCATGAGGTGAAGTTTGTGCTCGAGCACGTTGGCGAGGCTCTCTGACGTCTAGACGCAGAGAGTCAAGCAAAGCGAGGACCTCCTTTTCATATAATAATATTGGGCAGATTTTTTATGACGCAGCAATGTGGGCACCACCGCAGTTGGCACAGCACGGTGTTTTGGCGCACTCAGGGCCATGGTAATCAGAACTACAATTCGCACAGGAACGAGAGTGCCAGAAGGCACGACAAACATGTCCAAATTGATTACAATTGAAGCAAAGTCTGGGTAGATCGACGTAGGGTCTTAACGGGTCACGAAGGTACCCAGCTTTAATACACTGCGGCAGTTCCTGTCGTTCGAACGTTAAAATCAGTGTGTCAGTTCGGACTCTAGTAGAGCCTACTGTTTTAGTCACTCTGTGTACGTGTGTGGCACGTTGAGTACTAAGCTTGCTCTGAAGGCGGGTGAGGTCGTAGTCCCTTAATTCGTTTGGACGGACGACACCTTTGACAAAATTCAGACGTGGATGGGGCAAAACGGTTACTGGAACTTCGGCTATCGAAAACAGATTTCGCACAAGATTGTGCTGAGTGTGAGATGACACCTCCACTACGATATCACCGCTACCTCTTGACCACATCCGGCGGGGTTCACCACAGCAGGACTCAAATGATTCATTAACGTCAAACACATCCACTTTTTCAAGTGAGGCGTCAGATGAACTCATAGCAAGAGAGCGGGTATAATCTAAATCTGGGTCCAGAATGTTGGAATAGGGATCGAACAAGCGAGGGAAGGCTGAAAGGGGAGCTAAAGAACGTTTAGCACGAGAACCCTTACGAGAAGGGGAGGTTTTAGGTTTATGGCTAGCCATTGGAAAAAGAAAAAAGACATTTTCCCTCGGGACTTCCCACCATGGAGACCTACAAGGACCCGACACTACTGCAAATCTAGATTCAGTTACGCCTGGTATGTCCTCTTGGAGGATGGATAGGGATCCACCACACCATATTTATAGACCTAAGAGGCCGCCCGAGATCGCCTACGCGCGGAGAAAAGGGGCCAATGATGGGTTTCTCCTTGGGCATCGGTAGACGAAGGCGGTAGTGATGCCCAGCCTCCCCCGACCTTCATGAAAGCTCAATTCTGAGTAAATCCGAGAAAACGAGCAGACGTCAGGTAACCGTAAGGACCACTAGATAGGAGAAAGAATTTTGGGTAATAAAGGGCAATGGTATGTTAATCAGGATGGAAAAGTAAGACTGAATTTGATGAAGGCATTGGACGCGTTTGCTATTGAGAATGTACCATTAAAAAGGGAAGGAGTGTTTAGCGTGAAGGTTGGATGACGATGAGAATACGTTTCTTTTGAACGGCGATAGTACGAAATATCATGTACGAAGGGTTGCATATGTTTTTGATGGGATGATTGATCTGAAGAAAACGTGAGTGTGTTGCCTTGCTTACCAAAGAAAAGGATGAGAGGGATAGGCGCTGGGGATAAATTGGGTACATTGATTGCGGTGGTGAATTTTGAAAGGGATGTCTTTGTGGCGAATGCAGGCATGTTTTCTTGAAGCGTGTCGTCGGAAGATTGGAAGTATGAAGAGTTAGTTGCTAAAGTAAGATCTGAAAAGTTTAGAAAGAAGGTGAGATTTCTCGAAGCTGAATACTGTTAAGTGTGTTGCGTGGATTTCTTGGTCTTGTAGAATTTGGAAGAAAGTTTATGGAAGATTGTTCAGGCGTAATGAAACCCTTGAGTGAATGGACATGAAAAAAGAAGAGTAACGTGAATAAATGGAGCGAGTCTATGAATGTAGCATTTGATAAGTTGAAAGCATTTGTGGTGAAAGATGAAGAGATCGCGTATCCTGATTATAGAGAGAACCCTAGTATGCTTGAGGTGTATAGGGATGAGTTATTTTTTTTTAACAGCTCATCTGGCGACTGCCTTCTTGGGAATTACTCGCCGTATTAAAAACTGCCTAGTACTAGGCTACTTTAAAATAAGATTAAAAAAAAACAAAAAAAAACAACACTAAAAAGGCTATGAGCAGGATGCAAGCTCCTGCGTCGGGGGATGTCCACAAGGCGCAGGAACGTGCGACCTATAAACCCCCCCCCCAAAAAAACTAGTTCAATAACAGGGAAAGGCCGGCCTCCCCCCAAAAGTCTACAAGTCAATGTGCAAGCACTCGTTCTGAGTACAAGGGACAGGCGGTAGCGACCCCGCCCATCCCTGTACCGGGACAGGTAACGTGCGCGAAGATCGCCCAGACTGGGACATTCAACAAGAATGTACCGAACAGTCTGGGGGGATCATGCAGTCTTCACAGTAGGGCGCTGGCGAGCGCTCCATCAAATGGTGGTGCGTCCTATTTGATGGAGACGACAGAAAGTAACCATGAGAACAGTCGCGGCGCAATGACACGCAACTTTAAGTTCCCTTCGACCGTCTCCCATCTTCTTTGCCAAGCAGCCCAAAGAGCTGCGCGTATTCCTGCCATGTAGTCGGTGTGAGGAAGAGCGAAACGCCGATCCGGTCGCACAGTCCTCGCGGAATCTTTGGCGCCCTCATTCCCCGCAATTCCAACATGTCCAGGAACCCAGCAGAAGATAATCCCGACATCTGCCCGGCTCGCCAAAACCGTGGCGTCACGGATATCGCGAACCAGGGGATGCGGAGATTCCAATGCCCCGAGAGCACTCAGGGCACTTTGTGAGTCGCTATAGATCACCATCCAGTCTCCGAACCGGGCACGTCGCGTAATCTCCCGTACCAAGTGGTGTATTGCCACCAGCTCGTCGGTGAAGACAGACGCAGCGCATGGCAGAGCCACGCTGACTTCAAATAGAGGAGATATGGCATGGAAGCCGACCCCCTCTTGGGACATGGAGCCATCCGTATACACTGGCACGGTTCCAGCGTGACACGAAGTGTGGTCCAAAAAGTCCAAAAAGGTCGAACGCAATACTCCCGGCGCTGTACAAACTTTCGGAGCAGAGGCGTGGGGACAAATAGGCAAATGGAGTACCCTCCAGGGTGGCGTCTTGGGCAGAACCAGAGGCGCCACCGGCCCGAGAGTTATACCTAGCTCTCGAAGGAGTTTCCTGGCCCTAAAACCAAAGAGTTTAGGGTATGACTGAAGTCTTTCAGCGGCATGAACACCGTCGAAATATGCTACGGATGAGGGGAGAGCTGTTGGTGACTGAAGGAGGCACCGGGCTCGCGCGTGCAGGCGAATGATGCACTGTACACGGCGTAGAGCGAGTGGCATCTCACCAGCATCGACTAGTAGGCTCTCAATGGGGGAAGTGCGGAAGGCACCGGTCGCAAGGCGAAGGCCGGTGAGGTGGATCGAGTCCACCTTCCGCAATACACGCTCGGCTGCGGATGCATAAAACTCGCACCCGTAGTCAAGCGTAGTAAAAACAAAGGATCGATAAAAAAGTAAGGCAGTAGCCCTATCAGCACCCCAAGCGCTGAACGTCACGGAACGGAGAATATCCATGGGGGGTACAAGAGACCCTAAGGCAGCGAATATGAGCCAACTAGGTTGGGCGTCGGTTAAATACAAGACCAAGGAAACGGTACGATTCAACCACTTACAGGCGTACCCGATTAAAAAACAAGTCTGGGTGAGGGTGGAGCCGTGGATGGCGGCATAGTGCACCACCTTAGTCTTGGCGCTTCGGGATAGCGAGAGACGCGGTTCAATGCCTTTTAGAGTCGACGCTCCAGAGTTGGCATCTAGGCCGCGCCAAAACAGATCGAAAGGTCATCCACGTAGAACTTAGCGAGAACATATCCTGGCAGCACAGAGGTGATGTCGTTGATGCTCAGGGTAAAGAGTGCCACACTGAGGACACTTCCATACGAGACACCCTCTTCCTGCTCCATTGGGCGGGAGTGCGCTCCCCCCACCCGTACGCGGAATCGATGACCTCGCAAAAATCCAGATATAAACATTGGGAGGCGTCCCCTCGCCCCCATGGTGTGGAGAGTCCCATATGATACCGTATCGCCATGCGGTATCATAGGCCTTCTCCAGCTCGCAAAAAACCGTGGTGTAGTGCTGTCTACGAAGGAAGGCCTCGCAGACGGCATTTTCCATTCGGAGCAGAGCATCCGACGTGGAGTGGAACTTGCGGAAGCCGCACTGTGCAGACAGATGGCCTCGCAAGAGATTAGAGAGATTGGGCGAAAACCGGCCGAAGTAGAGTGATTTCTCGCCAGTTTGCGAAAGTCGAGCACAGTAGCGATTCGCCAGGAATCTGGGAAGAGACCCTCAACCCAGATCCTGTTGAACAAATCTAACAGAATAGCCATGCCTCGCTCACCCAGGTGTCGAAGCATGGCGTACGGGAGATCGTCCGGACCATGGGCGGTGTCCGCGCACGAAGCCAGAACGGAGCGCAACTCACTCACAGTAAACCTGTCGTTGAAGGGTTCTCCACCTCTGGATGTGAAGTCCAGTCAGCGGCCTTCAAGGCCAGAAAATGAAGCGGTTCTCGGACAGTGATGCGTAAACTCATCCACATTTAGGACACCTATCTCAAGCTATTCGATCAGATCGGCAAATTCTTGTGCCCTGGGATTTATTGAGTAGTCTCCCGAGAGAGGATGTCTGCTGTTCAGATCTCGAAGCAAGAGAAAGGGTCTCGGCATCCGTGCAGAGACGTGGCGGAAGTCCCCCGCGTCGAAGTCAGCTGACGGTGGAATGTACGCAGAAATGATAGTATACCTCCTATCCAGGTGCAGCTGCACAGCCACTGCCTGAAAGGAGGTATGTAAAGTGAAAAGAATAACGGAGACATCATGCCGGGTGTAAACGGCGCATCCCCCAGCTCGGGCCCCATCTCGTGGTGGTGGGGTCGCAAAACCCTTATACCCCGGGAGGGCGGGCAGGTGGCACACGCCTAGCAAAGTTTCCTGCAAAAGGATAGCTATCGGGGAACGGGACAAGACGAGCCTCCGCAGCTCCTCCCAGCTGGCCCGGACTCCACGGCTATTCAATTGAAAGAATATGCCCTCGTCCTTACTCGGATGAGACGCGGGGCCCTCCTCGAACATAAAACCCTCACGAGAATGGCCGTACGCTTCCCGGAGGCAGAACCTCGGGCGCTGTTGGCCGGACAAGGCGTTGAAGGCGCTGTCGCCTTCGAAGACTTTTTGGGGGAGGTTGAGCTAGCCATGTGAGTCTTTTCCTCCCTCCGCCTCGAAACCTTAGGCAGGCGTTGCAGCTTCGGAGGTGGGGGGGGGGCCCTCTTTTCGAGGATCCACCGTCTCCGAGCCACTCAGCCCACCACTAGGCGTGGGCGAAGGAGACGAAGCTCCTTTCTTGCTGCCCTCCATTCGGGGGCCAGCTTTAGGAACCCCGGAAGATGACCTGGGAACCAACTTCAGGGGTGTTGCCTCCTGTGAGTCTAACGACTAGGTGGAGGTGCGTGGCCGTTTCGCCTTACGGGAAACGGTCACACTGGGGTAAGGAGGGGGGAGCCCTGGTTTTAGCCGCAGAAGGGCTCCGAATCCGAATAGCAGCGCAAACAACCGTGCTCGTTGGCCTGGATGGGCAACGAGCAGAGGGTGTCTTTCTAAGCATTGAGACGTAAAACGTCTCAGGCAGAGCCGGGCGCGCCAGAACCAAGTCCTTAGCCTCGCGGAATCAGAGTCGATCCTGGGCCTGAACAGCCAGGATTTCTTTCTCAAGGAGATATGCACCACATTGCTTCTAAGAAGCGGGGTGCGGCTCTCCGCAATTGACACACTTGGCCACACACGATTTGGACTTATCGTGTGCGGCCTTGGAGAAATTTACACATACTTCGGGTGACCCCGACTTTGCACGTCTACATGATCGATTCGTATGGCCGAAGCGGTGACAGTAATAGCACCGCCACGGCAGTGGCACGAATGCCTTTTCGCGGTAGCGGTACCAACCCGCACGCACCGACTCAGGGAGCTTGTCACAGTCGAACGTGACGAAGAGGCTACGGGTGGGTCTCGAGACCCCTGCCTGTTTTCTCATCACACGCTCGATCTTGACCGCCCCGTGGTCGGCCATCTCTAGTGCTATCTTAAATGGAGTAGTCCACGAGTTCCCTCCCATAAACTACTCCTTTCACAAAGTTCATGGTAGAGCGCGGCGTCACACTCACCGGGGTGCTATCAAGTGTCCGAAGAGCACTTATCTTGGCCGCTCGGTGGGATTCGCCAGAAGGCTCCCGTCCGAGAAACGGGTCACCTTCGGCTCTCTACCAATTATACTAGCTAAAGCTCTCCTCTGATGGATCATGTTGCTCTTGGCCTACATGCTGCCATCAGTGGAGCGAATAACTAATAAGCGTTTGACGCCAGCGGGCTTGAAAACGCCAGGTAACCTCTGAATGAGGAGCTCTGCCCTGCGAACTTTTGGTCTTAGTGCCGATCTTGGCTTGGACGCTTACCGAAGTGGCAGCAGACCAATCCATCCCCGCAGCCCTCGCGGATGGAGAGGAGGCCTGAGTCTTTTTTTCTTTTTAGGAGAAGAGGGCGGGGAATGAACCTGCTTCTCCCCTCCGCCGGAAGGAGCCCCGATGCCAGATGGATCGGCCTCAGCAAGGTCCTTCTTCGAGATGAAGAAGGTCCTGGCAGTCGAAAGGGGCACCGGTCGGAGGAGATCCCTCCCCTCCTAGTACTGCCTTGGAAACCCTAGCCGTTTGAGGACCTTGCATAGGGGCAGACTCGAGTTCGGTGTTTGGTGCCGAACCCGGATTCCCTCCCATGGAAGGCCCTACCGTCTGAGGCTGGGATCCCTCAAGGACCATGTCTATCTCAGGGGGGCCTCCAGTTAGCCATCCCCCTCCCCCAGGAGATCACAGGTCCTACTGGCAGCAGTGTCTTTAGTCTCGTCCTAGGAGGCACATGCCTTGACCCCGGCAAGGTTCAATATTCTTGCCAGCAGGTCTTTTGAGGGAAGCGACCGAAGGGGCCTAGTTTCCCTCTACCCCCTAAGGGGGTTTGCCTTACCGAGCCGTTTCAATGGGAAGCGGTCAGCTATGGGCTGCCTGCTGGCCTTCTTGGTAGTCCCCTACACCCGTAAGCGAAAGAGAGGAGTAAGCCTCCTCTCCGGTTAGAGAAATTTGGAGGGTCCCCTGCGCAAACACAGGGGGGTACCTCCATTTCTTCTGTGGAGCTGCCTGAGGGCGGCTCCGAAGATGGAAAAGGGGAAATTGAGGGGATATTTTTTATTTTCTCATCATTGGGTATTGTGACCATATTCTTTTACGGGAAGCAATCGCTCATCACCCCTCGCAGTAGCTCGCCTTGCAAGGGGTGCGTACAGGCCTGGCAGAGCCAGGTGCCGCCATTCAATACCACTCCTCCCGCCTGGTGGCCTGGCAGTCCCTCAGCATGGCGGCTCCATCTTGGACACGGCGTAAAATTTATAGAGTGTGAAGAGAAAAGGAAAAGAGATGTGAGGAAGGTATGGGTGGGGATGAAGCAGGCTGTCAAAAAAACACCATCCCAAACCGGAGCTCAGGGGTTAGGGAACATTGCCTCCTCCCTCCCAGCCCCGATCTGGGATAGTTGGCTGAGAAGGTCAGCATCTACCCTGAGAAAATAGAGGCCGACCAGAGAAAGTTGTGGGAGAGGTTGTAGGGGAAAGGGAGGAAGTAGGGGAGAAATACAAGATGTCTGAAAGAAGAAGAGGCTAAGCTGGGGTAGGACGGGGTGCTGAGTCCCGTCAGCCAGGATGGCAAATCGCCGCGCCCCTTACAGGGAGGTGTATAGGGATGTAAGTTGTTATTCTATGGGTGGATGCTTAATACAGGGTCAGTTTGAAAAGAGAGTGAAAAGGAAGCGAGTGATAGCGTATGTATAGAAAGATTTCAGTGTGGCAGAGTGTGCATATTCAACGATTTTGAGAGAATGGGCTGCATAATGTTTTTGTTTGAAATCGCCGAGACCTTTTTTATATGGAGTGAAATTTGTAGTGCGAACGGATCATCAGCCTTCATTACACTTGCAGCGTATGAGGATGGTTGATAGCAGGCTGCAAAGACAATGGAAGATTGATGTGATTTTGATTTTGTGGTTGAGTATTGGCCGGGTGAGAGGAATGAAATTGCAGATTTGATATCAAGATTACCTGGTAGTGCAAATGAAAGTGTGACTGTTGGAATAAATCCCGAATATTTGCCGAAAGGATTGACTGATGGGAAGAGATGTGAAGGTGGGGGTAATTCTATGTTTTAGAGCGTGCTTTATGGCTTGAAGACTTAGCTAGTGATGGATTAGAAGCTGAGGTGCCTGATAGTGTGAATGACTAACGAAGAATTATGGAAGAAGCGTGTAAAAGACCTGATCAGTTAGGTATTTGTGATATGAACAAGCTGAAGAAAGAATTAAAAGTGATGTGTGCGCCGGGAGTGATGCCGTTTCAGGAGGTGTTAAGTGGTAGTAAGCAAGGTGTTTAGTGCGAAAGTGTGTGCGCATTATCGAAGAGAGAAGCCTGTGGTATATGGTGGTAAGGTGGTGAACAGAGAGAGTGGCTGTGAGCTGCATTTACATTGTTTGAGTAGGGTGCATTATAATTGGTTAATTGAGAAGTAGAATTATGTCCGGAAGTCTGTGAATGAAGTACCCGAGGAGTGTGTGCTTACTTACGATGATGATGATGCTGCGGAGGTGTGTTGAGAATATGAAAGTTAAGAGTTTGGCGTGTGAACATGAGATTGAAAAGAGGGTTATTAAGAATAAATGGTGAATGCTAAAGTGGTGAAGAGATGTAAAGAAGCCGAGTTGGAATATACTTAGGTGAGGCGTTACAATCAAGATTTCTGGCCTGGTGGAAAGAAAGTTGATGGCATGGAAAATGGTGAGCTTGGAAGCAAGTATAGGAAAGTTGGAAAATGTGGGGCATGAATTTGTTGTTGTTACGCGAGATTGACTTCTTGCGAAGGAATGCGATTTCGGTAGATGCAGGAATTGAGTGCTTGGTGAAAGATATACTTGTTTAACTTGTACATATGTGCAACTAGATTTGTAGGAGTAGCAAGTGTTAATATGAATGAAGATCTATTGACGGAAGAGGATATTGAAAGTATGCAAGTCATGTCTGATGGTGCGTAAGCTGAAAGGTAGTGTATTGAGGAAATGTGCTTGTTGAAGAATGGAGTGGTATATTGAAAGAGTTTAGGTTTGCTCAAAAGTTTGTGCTATGTAAGGATGTGATTTATTTTGTACGAAGAATAGATTTGGAGGATGTGTATGTTCCAGTATTTTCAGTTTCTGGTACAATTGGGATGGTGAAACTTGTGCACAAGAGGTCTGGACATGAGAAAGAGCAAGCTGTGGAAGTGCATGAAAGAGCGTGTGTTTAGTCCATTTTTTAGGAAAATTTGTTTGGATGTTGTGACTACTTGCGAAGCATGTCAGAAGAGGAAGTATCAGAGAGAGTATGCGAGTCCGCCTGTTTTGAAATTGTGCGCGAAGGAGCCGTTTGTAATGGTTGCAATCGATTGCGTATCTTTGCCTTTGACTGTGTGAGGTCATGTTGGAATGGATGTGAAGGTTGATCATAAGAGCAAGTTTGTTTATGTTGCGCCTTTCAAGAATAAAACGTCTGTGACTGTTGCCAGAGTTGTGAGTGAGAAACTGTTGCCAATGTTGAATGATAATGGACCTGAGCTTGTAGGATGTTGTTTTGAAGAGATGTTGAGTGAATGGGGAATTGATCATGTGCGAACGACGCCGTATTTAGCTAGCGAGAATGGCTTGGTTGAAAGAACGATAATAATGTTTGGGCAAAGTACTTTGGTCGTATAATATGAGGGTACAGAAGGCAACGGGAATGTCACCGTGTAAATATGTGATTAATTTTGAAAGAATGATTAGGGAAAGTGATCTTGAAAAGGGGTAATGAAAGATTTGAAAGTTTTTGTGTTAGGGTTAAAGTGCTGAAAGAGATTGAAACAAAAGGCAGGCTGAATGCGGATAAATTGAGAGAAGTTTGAAGGTCCATTTGTGGTAAGAAAAAGTTTGGTCAAATGGGCTGTTATGTGATGGTGCGTGAAAGAGAGGATGGAAGTTTGGATGAACGCTTAGGTGGTGTCACTTAGGATGGTATTCAATTTGCTGTTATATTCTTCTTTGTTGAAAAAAGATCCAACAGAAGACTTAAAAAAGAAAATAAACGGACAAATAACTAAAGCTAATGCACTCATCGGAGGACTTCACTTCCAGAAGATCATCGGTGATTACACACCAGGATATCTGTATGGCAATGTAAAAAATTCATAAGCCGAACAACCCATTGAGGCCTATCATTTCTCAAGTCACGGTACCAATGTACCGTTTAGCTAAAACCATAAATGAAATAATAAAAATGTACATCCCTTTAAAGTATAGCATAAAGTCTACGGAGGAATTTGTTGATATACAGTACTCCACTCTACAAGACCGGCAGGACTAATAGCAACCCTTGATGGGGAAAGCCTGTTTACGAATGTGCCTATTGCTCAGTGTACCACCATCCTACAATGTCTCCTACAAATCTTGACCCAAACATCTTAAGGAATATGTTACGTTCATGCACATCAAAGGCTCCGTTCAGGACACCAGACGGTAATCTATACACGCAAGTGGATGGAGTGGCTATGGGATAACCCCTGGGGCCGACCTTCGCCAACTACTATATGGGCCAACTTGAAGAGAGCTTATTTGACAACTTATTAAATACTATAAAACAACAAAAAATTAATCTCCTTATGAAAAACAACAGCTGCCAAAACTCCTCGAATCTAAGGTCAACCAACATAGTTTACGAATTTATCTGCCCCAATGAAGACTGCAAGCTTTATAATAACTCAAAATATATTGGCATGACAACCACCACCCTTTCGAGGCGCTTAACCATGCATCTGCAAAGCGGAGGGCCTAAATATCATATGGAGAGTGCGCATAACCTCAACCTAACTAGAGATATTCTAGTTGAAAACACCCTAATTAAAAGAAAAGAGGGAAATAAAGCTAGGCTGAACATCTTAGAAGCCATCTTAATAAACGAAGAAAAGCCGGCCCTCAACAGCCAGGCTACGAGCTTGAATTTAACATTAAAGTCGTTTTAAAAGTTCCACTGACGGGATTGGCTAGTTTCCCTTGACGTTACGCTTAAGCGAGGAATAAATATCTCCTAAAAACTGTTTTCTTTTCACGAAGGCCTTGTCGGTGATTAGATATAGACAAAGAGGACCATCAACCCGGGAAAGGAGGTAAAGCCAAGCGGAAAAGGTGTCCGAAGCCGTGAAAGAGATTTTTCCAACGTTAGCGTTGAACGTGCTCTGGCATACACCGACAGTATAGCCATAATGTAGGGGCCTTCCCTAGTGGACCCCCAAACCCCCTACCCTCCTCGGCTCCCCAGGACACCGGATAAAGCCATCTCAGGCTGTCCCAGCCAGACCACACGTTCAACAGGAGCCCACCTCTCCCCCCCTCTCGGACCATTACAACCTTCCCACCCCCTACCGGCGGTGCCGATTTAACTCACCGAATATCCCGCTCTACTCTCGCCCATAAGCTGCTGAAACGGACCGGGAAAGCTTAGCGACTTCTTCTGCCACCAACCCTTGCTACCGAGCGGCGGACTGATTAGAGATACCTCCTGTTTCTGCCGTTCTTAGCTGGGGCGTAACCAAGCCAGGGTGGACTGATTAGAGATCTCTCCTGTTTCTTCTTGGATTCGGGGGGGGAGGGTGCGCCCGGGCTTCGAGGTCTAGTCAGGTCAGGTCAACCCCCCCCCCCCCGCCTTGGGCTGATTGGAGATACCTCCTTTTTCTGACAGCCCTTGCCAGGGACTAGAAAGGCGGAGATGGACCAATTGGAGATTCATCCTGTTTCTATCTCGCCTGTGACTCCGTCACAACTGATGACAAGAAGACCCAGCAATGAATGCCGATGGAGAGTCGTTGGACCTACGGGTCCCGCTGAGGATAATCGGCAAGGACCGATCATCCTCAGCCCTGCCCCATTAATAAGAAAAGTTCAGCATCGGACAAACCACGCGCCAGCTACACGTCAGCTGCCAAGTCAACCCTACCCAACAACCAGCTTCACAACCCGACCAACCGCAGATCATAATATAGCTCACGGACTCGACGCCACCCAATATACTGGCCAGCATCCCGCATGCTCACGTAATGAATCTTGTCAAACCCAGGAACATTCAACATCGAGATGAACACGATGCTGGCTGCAAATCTCCTAGATCTGAGCGGCGCATTCGAAGATCTGGACCACGAATTGACCAATATCAACAGCTGCATATCCAACGCAGACGCTATTGCAATCCCGAAAATTTCTCACAAAAAGATACTGCCTACCATCCCTGCACAAGGAAGAGTGGTGCTCCAAGAGCGTTTCTATGAGATCTACGGTCGCATCCTCGACATGGGATATACGAGGCCCATGGACTTTTAGATTGTGCAGGAACTCAGGAGGCAGCTTAACACCGCGCTGTCTAACGAGCCGAGGTAGAAATAGAACTATCTTATCGACAAAATAGATATTGACAGGAATTCGAAGTCTTTCTGGTCAGTCATCAGCAGGCTCAAAGGGACTACCGGAACACACAGCCCCACCGCAGTTTCGCACAACGGAATTACGTCGACTACCCCCTGTGTTAAGGAAGAACTTTTTGGCTACTTCTAGAAAGATGTCTTCAAAATCTCCGATGAAGAGGAGGAGGACTTCGACCTATCTTTCAAGGATCAGGTTCTCGAATACATGAAGAGGAGAGATGACAAATTCATTCCTCACGGAACCGCGAACCTCACTCGTCTTCATGATAACTCACAGGAAGGGAATATCATCACCAATGCGGAATTGTGGGAGGCTATCTCATCGTTCCGGCCCAAAGCCCCAGGTCTCAGCTAAATCCGGATCAAGCACCTGAATGAGGCCTCTGAAAGATCCGGACTAGACTGCTGAACTTGTTCGATGCGTCCCTGGCAATGGGACACTTCCTAGATGGCCTTAGAACGTCAAAGATGATATTCATCCCCAAACCTGGGAAACCTGCAAACCAAATCATGAACTTTAGGCCTATCTCATTGCAGGAGACCGTTGGGAAAGTGTTCGAGAGGATCCTTAACTACACATCTATTAAACTATTCTCTGCTGAACGAAGAACAACATGGATTTAGAAAACCCCGTGGCATGGAGACAGCCATAGTTCACATGCTTCAATAATGCAGCAATAGGGCGAGCTAATGGGTGCTGGATCGACGTCGTCTGTAGAGATGTAAAGAAGGCCTTCAATAAAGTCTGGATAGATGACCTAAAGTACAAAATCTCGAGACTGAGACTCACGCCCAATTTCGAAAACATCCTCTGCACTTACCCGACTGGCAGGCAAGCTGTCATTGCCTTCGACGAACACACAGGGAAGGCTTTCGATCCCCTGTCTGGTGTACCGAAAGGAGAATGCCTCAGCCCCGCTCTCTTCACCATCTTCATGAGAGATATCCCTAAA